>VZRO01004900.1:1535717-1606076 GCA_013397915.1 Daphoenositta chrysoptera | reverse complement strand
GTTTTTTCCCAGGCCCACGGGGGACCTGGTGGAGTGGGGGAGGGGAGGCCCCTCCTAGTTCCTCGGGAGCTGCTGGGCTCATCCTTGCAACAGCCTCCCAATTGCTCTTTGGCTGCTTGCAGCTTTAAAAGGGGAGGGGGGTGGGGGGGCGTGCTCCAATGCGTGCCAGGGACCCCTTCCCCTGGCATTTGGGGGAGGGGAACTCGGCCCCAGCTCCCCAGGGCAGGGCCCAGAGCTGTCCCCCTCCCCCTTCCCCCTTTCTCCCAGGGCCGCTGGATCAAAGAGGCTTTTCCCTCGCCTCCTGCAGGTTTAAATATGCAAAATCACAGAAGTGCCATTGGATTAAAAAACTGTCAATTAATTTCAGCTCCAACCCACGACAGAGGGGCAAAGCACTACGTCCAGTGTGAGGTCATACCGATTAATAAGTCAGCATTTGTGACGCTTTGTCTTTCTGCAGAATTTTATTACTCTTCAATGAAAGCCAAAATAGGTTTCATTTTAAACAAAGCTATAGTATAATTAAATTATAGTATAATTAAATAGAATAAAAGGGTTATTTTATCAACATGATGCTTTGTCATGAGAGAAAGCAGTGTTGAATCACAGGTGGCATGCTCCCAAATATATCGAACCAAGAGATCTTGACAGCAGAACAATGTTGTTTATGAAAACACAAAATCAGGGGAGGTGTGATTAATTATGCCTGTTCTTGGAGGATGTCAGAACTGATTAGCAGATAAATAGCTGAATGATTCACCTCCTGCAGGTCAAAGTGATTGCACAAAGCTGAAATTAACATACTTAATACAGGGGTTGCCTCAGCAGTTATCCCACTGCAGGGGAAAGCATGGGAAGGTGATATCAACTACTAACAACCCCTCTAGCTTGGCTTGTGCCGGCTCCTGATTTCATGGGAGATCGGAGTTCAAGGAACATTATACCAACCATCCTTTGTGCAAAAAGATACAGATTTTTCTTTTGAATTTCAAGAATAAATGTATTTTAGGGTGACTCCTTTTATATCTTTGCTATTCTTTCTAACCTGAGTCTTTTACAAAAAGTCAAAAAGGAAACATTGCTTACGCTAATATGAAAATGTGGAAAGAAAACTATTTAAATGAAAGAAACAATGGGACATTTGGGAAGTTAAACAGCATATAGATCAGTATATCTGGAGGCTACTCATTCTAATGTATAGCAAATAGTATATAGTAAATGTATAGGAAATAATACATGAATATATTGAATAGTAAGAGTTTTGGAAAAACCTTGGAGGTATGAGAAGGTCTATAAGCCTATAGAAAGATCAAGAATTGTACCAATCTTCCAAAAAATGTTATTTCAGTCAATTTTTAAATAATTATTAATATATACTATAGCTGCTAATTATCAGTAACGATATAAAAACATAGTTGAAAAAATACTGCAGTTATTTCTAGTTATATCTGCTAACTTTCTTTTTCACCTGTAGAAGTTAATTTGAGAATTAATCTGTTTTCGTGATATACTGACACTTGAACACTCCAACCTGTACATGTATCCTAGATTCCTGAGGAAGCTATAAGAAAATGTATCATGGTACAATGCTGAAATAATTTGGTGTTGAACATCTTAAGAAAATATAGAATGGCAGGTAACAATTCTATATCGAATTCAGTGTTTTATATATAAAATATAAGACCATGCCTTTTGCTGTGAAGATTTAGACACAACAAGCAGGCTCTCACTGAGATTAGGTTACCCTGCTGCTCTTGATGGAAAACCTCTTAGAGCTGCAGGGCTCCTTTGGGCACCAGCTGGAACTGTGTTTGAATGAAGAACAGCAGAAAAAAAGGAAATATTTGAATAATGTACAGAAAAACAGAACTCTGATATTTCCAGATTTTGAATTACTTGCATTAGCAGTTTAGTAGTGCTCTTAGACTGCAAAAAGAAAGCATCTCTATACACACACACACACACACACACACACACACTTCAGAACCTTGGCTGAAAGCAAGAAAACTATGGCACTGCCATTAACCTGTGCATGGCATCTAGGAGCTTCAACTTCAGAACAATTTAGTACTGTGGTTTTTAAACAGGGTAGAAATTAAATGGAATTGAAAATAAAACATTAAAAAAAAATCAAATGAGGCAAAATATGTTTAAAAATTGGTTCTGATTGTAATCCACATAAAATCTTCATTATAGACTGACTAGTGGTAACTTTGTTCTGAACTGCAGTGGTATATTCCGGACGTGCGGCGGCGTGAGGAACCAGCCCTCACCCGGATCTGTGAGGGTAGATACCCTCCGTCGTCCCATCCAGCTACTTGGGAGCCCCAAGCACCACAGGGAGCGGCCAGGCAGACAGAGCCTCTGACTGCGCGTTGCTGCAGCCAGGGGAGTGGATTCCCAGCCAGAAGGGTGGCGGATGCGCGCCGAGAAGAAGCGTAGGCAACGAGGGAGGCAAGAGACCGAGTGTGGCTCAACAGAGGTGTTTATTCTGAAGAGTCAGGGACCCAATCCATCCTCTGAGGGCTTGCAGGGCTCTTTTAAAGGGGGGAGGTACCAGGGGTGGTGACAAATGCATAACCAATAAGGGTATAACAGAGGAGGGTTTAGGGCATAACTGACATTACATAAGCTCATCTGATAAGGGAGAGGGAGTGAGATGAGTTACACAAACCAATAAGATACCAAGTAAAAGAGAATCATCCAGAAGGAGAGGTGTTGCAGACCTCGGGGGAGGGAATACAGCAAACTAAATGACTAGGGAAAGGCGGGGTACAAACTTAGTAAAGAATCAACAATGGGAGAAACTGGAACAAAGCATATATACAGAGAAGGATCTATCGACAGGGAAAACAGGTAACCAATGAGCCTAAAAGCAGACCGCAACAGTATATGTTATTTTTCTCATAGACAAACAAGAATTCTTCTGCTGTATTGAAATAATCCCAAGGCACAAAATTCCTGTGTCCTGACATTCTCTAGAGGACAGCTTTATATATTGTCATTTATCACAGAAACAGTAACAAGACTATCTAGCTTCTTTAATTTGCTCTGGTGAAAAAGATTTAAAGCTACCTAAAACACATGCTGCTGGATTTTGTCTCTTTTCTGTGCTTAAAGATTCCTGTATGTTTTAGTGCTATGATTTTCTGAGAAGAGTGTAAGAATATCAACAGGGACAGACTTGGTGAGCCTATAACATTCTGCATTAAAAAGCCGTGCTGTGAACTGTTTTGTCTGATTATCCTTCCTCATCAGGGTAGTGAGCTAGATGTTTGCACAGCAGAAGTCCAGCACATTCATAGCTGTCAGACACAGAGGCAATAGAAATGTCAGCTGGTAACTAAACATCAAGCCTATCATTTTCAATTCTCTTAAAAGAAAAGACTGGCAGAGATTTCAGGGGAACAGAGAGCGTTTAGGGACATCACAGTAAAGACACAGTCAGCAGTTCAAACAGCTCAAAAAGCAGCTCAGTAGCAGTATTTCAAGGACCTTTAAGTTTGTTTTTTTTTTTTTTTCTTTTGCACTTGGAGGAATTGAGCTTTTTTTGGGTGTCTGTTTTCCCTACTTATTTGGCACATATAGACCTTTTCAAAGATTCTCACAGCTTTGCAATTCCTTTGCAATTAACTTTTCATCTTCAATGAACATTTATCAGAGCAACACTGAAATCCAAAAAGTTTGCTGAAGGGACAAATCCCTAGAGCTGCCTTCATCAGATTGACAGCCCAGCAGAAACCTGTATTGTAAATTAGTGAGTTTCTTCTCAGGAGCCAACCAAGCAATGATCCTAAAGATTTAAAATTAAGTGGAAAAATAAAAATCAGTCTTGAAGAAGTGAAAACAAAATACAGTAGATATCTTTCAGTTTATTTTGTCTTGATGCATATGTCATTTCTTCCAGTCAGGTCTGCTGAGGTACTTACCACTGCAGTAAGTGTTTCTGATTCATGAGCACCATTCAGAGCTGATTCTACCAGCAAAAGCCAATTCACAAAAGGGTCTGATGACTCCATTTTTTATGACACCTTGCTACAGGTACAGACTTTCTCTGTAACTTTCCATCTCACTGTCTTGGGATGATTTTATGATAATACTGTATTTTCCTGTCATCTGCTTTATGCCCAGAAATGGGTCCCATAGCTTTAAGCTGGGTCCAGGAGAGGGGGGAGAGGAGCCAGGTGAATTATTTAGCGTGGTTTGTGTTCAGGACTCACACACTGCCCGCGCTCTCACCGCTGCAGAGCCGAGGGAGCACCTTCCTGCTTTTAGCTGGCCTGTTAGCTGAGGCAAGGAATTTTCCTATACTGGCATACTGAAATCCTCTGGTAACTTCTTCTTCTTCTGGAACTGTTTGGCCTAGCTGTGACCCGAGACCCAGATCATCAGACCCCGTGGACTGGAAGGGAGGCTGTGGGGACACCGCATCCCAGCCTCCGGTCTTGGGAGGGACCAAGCCAGCTGCAGAAAAGAACTCTGAATCCACCAGCTTTCTCTGCATCGAGGTGGTTTACTATCTAACATTACTCATGTGTTTCCTGTGCCTTGCGAGGACTCTGCTTGTTAAATAAATAGTTTTTTTTCATCCAAGAAATTCCTTTCGTATTGGTGGGGGAGGGAGTGCTGAAACCTGCTTTCTGGGGAGGAGACCTTCCTTTCAGAGTGTTTCCCCCTAAACTTGTCTCAAACCAAGACACTCACTCTAAGAAATCTGAAGCCATCATTCAGAAATCAAGGTTTCATCTTAGCGGTAATAGCTAAAGTGCATTTCCGTTTCAGTAGCACCGACATCCTCAGTGGCTCTTATCTATCATTTAACATCAAGGTTGCAGTCAGGCTTTCCCACAAGTTCTATGGGAAGACAAATTCTTTTTCATGGAAAAAAATATGGAAGAAACTTTTTCAGATTGATATTAGAGTTCTGGGGTTTTTTTGTTTGTTTGGGTGTTTTTTGGTGTTTTTGTTTGGTTTTGGTTGGTTGGTTGGTTTTTTTGTTTTTTTTTTTTCCTGTGGTTGTATCCTTGTGCCTCTGAGAACTGCAGCAATTCAGTATAATTGAGTATTTACCCTCTCCTTTGCCTCTTAAACTTGGCAGAATATCTATGTGATTAATTTTAGGTCTCTTTTGAACCCCAGTTTGAAAATAAATAAGTTACGAAAGCCAGAAGTCTTCTACAGTGACTTGACAATATAGCTAAAAGTATAATTTAGTTCTATATGTCTGACTAATAGAAGCCATCTTTGAATGGAATCTATATATATACACACATATAAATTGTGCCCGACAATATGAATTACTCTGGCCACATTTTCTTTCCAGATATGACTCCTGCAATGAGGAACTATTGACTCCTACTCAACACTGAATTACTTATTTTCAAAATTCTTGCTTTTAGAGAACGTGTTCCCAGAATAAGCAGCTAAAATCAGTAAGGGACACAGGAACCTAAATTCCAAATAATGTATTTTCTTTACTAGTGAGATAATAGCCAGGCAGAAATTAATGCATAAAGATGGCCAGGGTAATAATTGTTTGAGAAGTGGGGTTTTTTTCGTGGTGGTAATTTTTTTTTTGTTTGCCTGAAGTTGTTGTTTTATTCCTTGATGTTTTGCTGGTGGTGCTTCTTGTAAATTGCTTTTTAGCATGAACATTTGCATTTTTTTTTGGTAAGATAATTGCAGGCTCTATAAGTATACATCTCTGCAGATGAATGCAGATGAACTGTTGGCTGCAGTTATACCTTACTTTAATTTTAAATAACATTTTAGAAAGCAAAGAGACATTATCTTAAACATTGCTTGAGAAATTATCTTAAACACTGTGTCTTCACTTTGTCAGTCTCCAGCAGTGAACACTGCAGAACAGCAGCAGGTTGCAGAATGCAGATAATGCAGAAACCAAATGCACTTTGTCCTATTCTGCTGTAATCCTATTAAGAGCAAGCAGCAGGGCAAAAGAACAATGTAGGTGTCATTATACCATATGCTTTTGTCCCCTGCTAGAAGACTGTAATTTTATAATGTATCTCTTATCAATTTAATAAAAGAATTTTTTTTTTTCTGTCTGAATATAAAGCAGTTTTAGTGCTCCAAACCAATATTTAAATTTCCTTAGTAATACCCCAATTTTCTGGATAGCAGGAAAATCTAACAGAGCCTTTCAGAATTGTTAATGAAGTTTTGTCATTCTATCAAGTGAAGAGGAATCCTTTAAGTCCAGGTGTTAGCTCAATGCTGGGACTAGCCAGCATTGTACACAAACCCCTTTCTTCTGTGAGCTGGTTAGGTAACACGTTGTTAATGACTGGCTTTTTCTGTGAATCCAGAAGATGGTGAGTAACTGCGAGTTTAAACTTGCTCTAAACTCGGCGTTTCTGCAGACAAATCACACCATGATGCTACTTGCAATTTCATGTCAAAAGAGGTAAGTTCACAGTTAAACATGGGCAAATTAATTAGTGCACTGCACTGCTTTTCCACATTGCATCTTTGAAATGCCTGCATCAGGTAGTAAACGGTGGAGGATGGGAGCCAGCAGCACTAAAAGGACAAAGATTTGGAAGCCAATCAGGGGCATGGAACTGGCTGGAAATTCCAGCTTCAAAAAAACTGCCCTTAGATCCATACATATCTGAGGGTGTTTCACTATTGCATTGAAATTCAGGAGCATATATAACTACTGGAAAAGGGACTTTTGTCCTCTCTGAGCCTCAGAGGAAGAAACCTGCTGCTAATAGGGTGACAGGCCGTCTGCTTTGGGAATCCAGCTGGAGGGGGAAAGGAGGCACTGTTCTTGCACCTGCTCTCTAATGGCCTCCTGTGCAGACAATGAGGAGAGAAAAGCAGTTTAGTGTGCTGCTAAGAAATGGCTCAAAACCATTGAAACCATTTTGATCTGTCAAAAGCTCAACAGATCTCTGCTGCATCTTGTGTCTGAATTTCAGCTGATAGCCCTGTGCTCTGAAGTCTTTACGTAGCTGGAGCTGGTCTGTCATTTGGAAATTCGCTTGTAATTTAAGACTTACAGGGCAGGGAGGCCTCACAAAAGATTTCATGTGAACAGAAGCAGTGAGCACAATGCACCCTCTGGCATAATGCAATTATCAGAATTTCACTGACGTTTTAAATAGTGGTTTTAGCACCATCTTGTCACATTTAAGGTCTTCTGTCACAGGTATATGTACCCAAAGAAGCAAGAAAAGCCATTTGTTTTTGCTCTTCGTGGTGGTAAACAAACAAAAAAACAAAAAAAAACAAAAAAAAACCCCAAAAAACCCCAAACAAATAAAGGGAAGTTGAAACTACTTTTAGCAGGGTTGTATTATATCACCACAATAATTAGGAGTGGCAGAAAACTGACAGATTAATGTGACAGGACACTGGAAAAGAAGAGGGCAATTCAGTTGGATCATTGAATCAGTGCTTAGTGCTATAAATCCCTTATCATTTAGACCAGTGTGCAAACTACTTTTGGCATCAGAAGGAAATTTCATGGCAACTTCTTTAGTACCAACTAAAAGCTGGACCATCACTGGGTTTTAGCAGAACTCACAAAGAAACCACAAAACAAGTTTGTTTAATGGTAATGCTAAGAAAACTATGCTAGCATAATAGCAGAATAATTCAAGATCTATTTAGATTTCGCTCTCAAGTCTTCTTCACCTTCAAACATTCTGTTTAAACTTGATCACCACATAACAGAGCTCTGTTAGTAATATAACTATTATTTGTGCTTGTTTTTCTAAATGATTTTAGTAAACTGACAGCTATGGCAAACACAGAGGTTGCCTATAAAATGTGAAAATGGATCCTTTGTTGCATACATGCCTTTTATAGAGAAAATATTACTCATTCCATTTCACTTGCAATTTTTCTAGAGCAGAGGGCCATGCCACTACAGTTCTCAGCTAAAAAGTTTTTCCAGGACTAACTTAGCAGGCAGCAAAATCTGTCTGGAAGCCTCCAGCCCCCTCTGCTTGCAAAAGTTTATTAGAGTGAACAAGGAGTTATAGTTAGATGCCTGTTGCTGCCATTGGAAAGATTGAGGCTTGAGTTGGAAGAAGAGGCCCTGTTTCCTACAGACAGGAAATTATGGTTTTCACATTAAAGAAATCAAGAAATGACAACATGAAAAATTTCATAATTGTCCTGCTGCCTGTAGTATGTGGTATTATTGTGCAACCTGTGGTAAGCATTGTCATGCCATTTTTAAAAACTGCAATACATCAGATAACACTATACTCAGACATATTGATCAAGAAATATTTAACTGGCATGTCTTTACCTAATCGCTGCTCAAAAATTGTGAAAACTGCATTGAAAAATTACCTGACAAACAGCCACGTTTGCCAATCCCCAGATTGTATTGTGGGTATCAGAATGTTTGTTGCTTTTTAAAATATCAGGTAGTAAAAGACTTTTGAGCACAAGGGTAATTTCTTCCCGCTTTAAATTAAATAATGGCAAGTTGCTTGATTTATTTGCAGTCAATTCAATCAGCTAGTTGGAGGATATGGATCGTCATCAAAATGTGCACTATGGAAATAAAGAAACCAAGGAAAACATTTTCAAAACATTTTTCTGCTTCACAGTGAACCTTTCAAGGCAGACAGACACTGATTTGACCATTGAAAGCTTTCAGTGGCAGTGACACATTACTTTATTTCCCATTTATGCATGCACACTCTGAGGCTCCTCTGGAGGTACCTATATTGCATGATGGGACTTTGTTCAGAACTCTAAGTTAAAAACCACCTGCTGGTTTTAAGCTCAAATGTGCCAGCTGGGGTCCAGAGACACTTTGGACCAAATAAGAAACAAAAAATCTTGTTGTGAGTGTTGAGAATGGACTTTAACTCAAACAATCTCACAGAAATCGGTATTCCTGCTTTCTGAGCCCAAAAGTGGAACCAACTTAGAAATGGTGCACCATACACTCCAGAGCTTCCTGTGCTGGTGTCAAAGGCTGTGCAGCCATAACGAAGGATAAAGTTGGGTTTGCAATGGGCCACAGGTAAAGACAGAGCTTAACCTAGATGGAATGGAAGACTCCTGCACTGGTCCATTATATTTGGGGCATTCAAACAAGGGTTTGGGCCTCTATTTTCCCTGTTAGTTTGCACACCTTGGTCTGGTTTTGAAGGCATATGTATATGTATTCTTATATCTAAAGCTCCTGCTGAAGAAATAAAATTGACCTAAGGGAAATACCCTATGGCACTTGAAAAAAACCCCAAATTTGAGTATTGTTCAGCTTTTGATTCATTGTGACAGCAAGAAACAAACTGCCATCTTTGTATGCCATTACCAGAACATCTAATTTGCATGAACAAACTAATTCAGCAATGTCAGTGTCAACTAAATACTGTTGCGCATGTTCCATGCTGCTTCTTCTTTACATATAAAAGGATTCATGGTCTTTGCTTCTGCATGCTTTACTGGTTTAGGTACAGAACATCAGTTTATACTAATTTAAGACAGTATTATTTAAAATAGTACAGAAAAAAAATTACCTCATTTAAATTCGATTCCTAGGCATCTTCAGCTAAACTGAAAGAAGTCCAATTTAAAATGATGAGCTTCCAATTGTTCAAAATCATGTCAAATTGATCACTACTATTTTTTGCACAAATAAAACTCAAGCTAGATTTTCCTGTGCCCTACATCTAGCACGGATAATTTAGCTTGATACTTGAAGCACTGGCATTTGGTGCTGCCAGTAATTTACAGGAGAATGTTCACTTTGTGTGGCTGTAAATGCCCACTTAAAGTAAAGATCCATTCCTTTCACCATCTGTGATCAGATTCACAAATCAAAGACTATCCTTGCTTACACCATAGGGAGTTCTTCTAAAACTGTTATACAGAGGTCCTAAAGCACAAAAAAATTATAGTCAGAGCTACTCTGCTGGTTAGAGTGAAAGATAGGTGTGTATGAGCTAGTATAAGAAGTTGTGTCATTTTGGCAGCACAAGCATTGGAATGGGCTGTCCAGGGAAATGGGAGTCACTATTCCTGGAATTTTTTCAAGAAATGACTGGGTGAGGCACTTAGTGTTATAGTTTAGTTGGCTTGGTGGTGTTCAGTCAAAGGTTAGACTCAATCACCTTGGGGCTCTTTTCTGGTTTAATTGATTCTGTGATTCTAAAACCACTTCCTTGTGTCTATTTGAAGACACTCCTGGATCAAATCTTGTATAAATTCATTGAATCGTTTGTGTGCATTACAAATTTTTTCTCGGTTCCATTTGTAATACAAAGAAAATAGTAGTATTTTCACATAGTTATAGAAACTTTTAAGTTGTGTGGTACCTCTTGAGATCATGTAGTCCAACTTCCCTGGTCAATCAGGATCAGACAGATCCAGCAGTCCTGCAGCTTTTCCAGCCAGGTTCTGAATATCTCCAGGGCTGGGGATGCCACAACCTATCTTGACAGCCTATTCCAGTGTTTGACTGTCTTCATAGGAAAAATTAAATTTATTTGTTCAGATGGAATTTATTTTGTTTTTTCTCTTGTCCTGTCAGAAGGTAACACCAGGAAGAGTCTGGCTCCCTCATTATTCCCTCACATCTGGTATTTGCCCCAGAATTTGAGAAGATCTCTCCCGAGACTTCTCTTTTCCAGATGGAAAAAACCCCACCTCTCTAGTTTGCTTAAATGTTTTCTATCCTGTTCCTCCTCCATCACAGGTAAGTCTTGGTCTAAAACTTCTCTCTGGCCTCAGGGGCCTGGCCAGGATCCCTAAAGGCCAGTTTTAATAGTAAATGCCTTTTTTATCTGGGAGGGAGTTTTTCTCTTACAGTTAGATTGAGGCAGAAATATGTCTGGGCAGAAATATGTTTTTTCTAGAAGGAAGAACTGCCAGGAACTGCTTACAGGATTCAGGAACTAGGCTTAGTCTGCTACTAACAGGACCTTGCTGTAGGCTTGGTTCATCGAGAAAGAGGAAGATTCCTGATGGAGCTGCCACTGTCTACTATGGACTATACTGGAACCAGTTCATTATTCCCTTCAGATTTCAGGCCAAGGGGTGATAAAGGCATCCAAAAGAACCTGGGCACCTGATTTGTGCCTGGTGGTAGCTACACGTACAAACGATTAAGGCAGGAGTGGTGATCAATGCAGTGGGAGTTATAGTGGGCAGCTTCCCAATGAAGCAAGTTAATAAAAATAGGGTCTATTTAAGTCATGCTCCCTGTGTCTTATCTCTGCCTGCATGCCTGATGCAATGGCTGTTACTCAGGTAACCTGTCTGGAAAGCATGAAAGAAAAGAAAGTAGCTTCTTGCCCCTCTTAGGTAGGAAAATGATTAGAGCAAGCTCTCCTGAGAATGTGATTTTTTTATGATTTCTTTGAAAAAAAAAAGAAATCTGACATACTTCATATTAAAACTTTCTGGGAATAGAACTGCTGAAGATATGTGAGACTTTGTACTTTGGGTGCCAAAATATATGAGGCTACTATTGCTACATGTTCCAACCAGTTAAAAATATAATCACCATCTCAAGAAATGGTTTCAGTAACTTTGCTAGTGTAAACTCTTTCCTGAGGGAGTTCACATTGAAGCAGTATTCTCCTGAAGATGGCATGAGAAGTCTCTGGAGCTATTTCTACCACTGCTGTCATTCAAAGGAAAAAAGAATTCAAGCAGTGGGTACTGCTTTTAGATGGAAGATGGAAATGCTGAAATAAATAAAGACTTTTGGTGAGTAGAGTCTGGTCTCCCATGTAATTACTGTGAATTTTATATATTACCCAACAATAAGAATAATTTATTTTTTATATGGCTGTGGAATACGATTTCTGATCTTTGACAGTCATAATATAATTTATCTTTGGTTTTTAAAATTTTTGCTAGAAAAAAAAAGTAGATGCCAAATTTTTCAGAACTTTTCTTCCTCAGCCATTCAGAAGAAAATAAAATCTATCCTTTCAACCCTTCTCTTGATTTTATTCTCTTTACCTGAGTCTCTATTGCAAAAAAGTTTTAAATGGACTGGAGGCATAGGTTTGCCCAGCAGGAAGAGACAAGCTAGAAAAATGGGGGTATATCCACTGACACAGTGTACGATCTCCTCTCTACTCCTGTCTCCAAAACATCTACCCCTAGGAGAAGTATTAAAGAGGCTTTGCTATACTTCTCCCAAAACATTTCATTTTTATCTTATGAGCCTTTATTTCTATTTGTTCTACTGCATCCATAGTTGAAATACTGTTGAAATTCCCAGAAAAGAAGGAGGAATATTTTTTCTCTTCAGAAAGTATATGTCCTGTGAATAAGGTGGCTGACTGGAGAATTTTTTCTTGAAATTTTCATTATCAAAAAGATGTGGACAATATGTAATTGTGAAGAATATTAAAGTATTTTATATGTGTTAATTTTAAGATCTCCATGTCTCTCTTTTAATTAATTGGAAGGGATTATACTTGTCTTGCTCTGAGATGAGACAATGAATGATACAAGAGCATTCCAGCACTCAGTACCAATGGATTGGCCACATAACTAAGGAAATAATTTGGTTATGGAATGTGAAGTTTCTGCCAGATCTTTGCTTTTTACAAAGAATGTTGAGGACCAGTTGTCACAGAAAATGTTAAGCATCAGTTTGGCTTAGAAGAAAAAGGTTGTGAGCCAGTGAGTCTAGCAGTGTCTTGGAGGGAGTTGAAATCTAGGATAAGAATCACTTCATGGATGGAAAGCAAGATGCCCTATTACTCTGTTATGTGACTGAGAAAAAGTTTCTGTAAGTGACATAATCAAAAAAATATCCCCCCAAAAATTTAAATTTAATTTATAGTTTCAGATCTTCCTATGATTATGTATAGTTGTAGGGTTTCCCATGAAATAGTTGAATCCTTTATTTTTTCTTTTAACTGTTCCACTATGGCTTCTGTAATGTGCCACAGCTCCTACAGGGCTGTAGGAAAATATCTGTGCAACTTCCACAACAACAAATTCATGTTTGAAAGATCTTATCTGATGAGAAATTTGGACTTCTGACAGTCTTTAGGATCTGACTATAGGAAACTCTAACACACATTTATCCCAAATTTTTGCAAATCTGTGGGAGTTTGTGTTGTTACCTAACTGCAAACTTTCTGTACTGTATCATCATTGAATAGCAGGTTTGGAGGCTCTGCTGTTTCATCTTTTATCCAATAATTTAAAAATCCACTTAATAGTGGTCTCTCTCTCTACTTCTCTGTTATGAGTGAAGTGTGTCACTCCATCCACAACATCTACCCAGTTTGAGTTCATTTAACTTGAACATAGTCAAGTGGCTTCTGCACAATTGTATTAGTACCCCACTGATGTGTATAAAAGGATTGAGAATTATACTTTCAGTTGATTTCTTCCTTGTCAAGCATTTCTAATTTACCACTTGTCCTGTTTTTAATCAGATTTGAGTTTCTGTCAGGCTGAGATGCATTCTGTGTTTAATGAAGCAAATTGTTGATTAAGGCCTTTGATATCATTAAAATTATTTGGCCCTTATTTTCTATTCTTTTTACCTCTGTTATTAAAGAATTATGCTGAATTTGGAATGATGAGGCTGACAGTGATATTGGTTACAGTCTAACTCTTTATTGTATTACTTGTACAGCCTTTATTACACTAGTACAATAGAGTCCTTATTACACTACTGCAATCCTTTCTTCTAGGGCTTAATCAGAAGGGATCCATATACTCCTTTTAATGTGCTAACTGTCAAACCTTTCAAATCCAAAGTAAATTAAAAAAAAAAAAAAAGAAAAAAGAAGAAAAAAAAAGTGCTTTTGTTGCAATCAGTGTCCACAAAAATGTATATCTTCCTTTCTCATTGTAGTGCAAAAGATAAAATGGCTAATTTGATACACTTTATCTCAATTAAGTGCAGTCTAACTGATTATTTATGAGTGCCATGTCATTCTTGCTTTTGGTAAAGGTTATTTCCACCAATCCTACCTTTGCCCAACAACTAGATTGGAACCTTAAATGTAATTGAATGTTATCCTAAATTTAACTAGAACTGACTTTCTGGGGTTCCTACTGCAGGAAACTGTAAAGTACCATCTATTTTCTAAAGTTATAAAAAAAAATCTTGACATTAAAAGATTAAAAATCAAAAAAGCAACTCCCCAAGCTCCCATTCCACTGCTAGTTTTGCTATTCTACTTGCCATTGCTGTTTCCTAACTTTTTCTTTCAGTGATTTTAAATATTCACTAGGTATATGGCAAAGTTAGACTCCTTCACTTTTTATTTATTCTTCCTCTTTAGTCAAGCAGTTCTTTTTTTACAGCAGTGATTACCTCCTGCTGTATGCACAGAGAGCAGCACTGTCCTACACTTCCCTAGGCTATTGTAAGGAGATGTTATTTGCGCTTTGTGTGATAATATCTCAGTTCCTTTGCTCTGCTTTGTGTAAGAAAGCATGATCTAGCTTGATCTCTAGCATGATCTCATGTGTTCTGAGCACAGGTGATAGGGATTTTATTCACCCTCCCACATGAGCTTTTCATGATGACGTTAATAGTTCTCCATCTTCACAGTACCAGCTCAATTGATACATTCTTGACTTGGTTTTTAGCATTACACTGTTCTGTTGAATCATAGTTATCCCATGATTACCTAGTGCCACAGAATACCATTCTCCTTTCTCAATTCCAATGGATAAATTCCACTTCAGAGCAGAAATTCTCAGTATTAAGTAGGTGACCTTGCATTTTATTCTCCTAAGTAGCATTTTTAGAATATACGGCATTAAAGAGTGTTTTCCTTATTCTGAGTCTTCTGATTCTCTGCAATATGAAGGCTATCACTCAGCTTTCCATCATTGCCAGATGTCCTCAAGTTCCACTTCTCGTCCTAGAATTCCACATTTAGCGGAATTTGAAAGTGACCTCAAGCTCTATCAGGAGCTCTGCTGGTAAACTCTACATACTCAGATTGTATATTTAAACATACTCATTTTTGTCTCTCCCCTTCCCTCTCCCCTCCCCCCCCCCTCAATGAGTCAGTCTCTTCTCCATCTGACAGGATTTTATTAATCCCTACCTTCTTCAGCTGCACTAATAAAATGTCTTACATGACATCCCATCAGATGATTTGTAGTAATCCAGAGAGATTAAATCAATTGCATCTCATCTGTCTGAAAATTTATATAACTCTTCATGTGAACAATAAATAAAAGTAAGATTTGTTTAAACAAATGTCCAAATGTAACTCCTCCAAACCAGAACACACAACTGTTCATGTCTTTTTAAATCTTTGATGAAAAAAAAAGGTTCTGCTGCCAAAATCCTTCATTCTTCAATTTGTTGAATACTTAGAAGTAGAGCTGAAAGGGGGGTAGAAGGATCATTCCTCTTTGTGGCATATTTTGATGTTTGGAAAACTTCTCACTCTGGTTTAGATCAAAATGCAGTAATGCTCACATTTGCTTGGGAATAGTGTGGGGCTTTGGCATTAGGAACATCCCCCTGCCTGCCTGCCCTGCTGCTCCTGGAAGACCCGGAACACGTGGTCATGGCACCCAGCAGGTGCTTTATTGAGGAACCACAGAGATGAGCTGGCAGGACACCAAGAAAAGTTTCAAAGCTTGTCTGGTGGCAGATTTCCAAAGGGATTTCATCACAATTGGACTATTTTAGCACAAAATTTGCATTCTGTGGAAGTAAGAAAATTTCAAAAATAAAATATTTTCTCTGAATTTTCTGACCATCTATAATGTTAATTATTTTTGCTGTGGGAGAAAGCAGATAATCTCTGTGTGTGACACAGATTGTGAATGATTTACTGTGTTGGGACTTGCTCTAAACATGCTTCTGGTGTCTCCTGTTGGGGTCTTGAGAGCACTAGGGACCTACCTGTCCCTGCCAAGCTTCCCTGTGGCTTCACCCCAAGCCTGCCACAGCCCAGGACCCCATGGCAGACCCCGGGGACATCGGTCCCTGTGTCACTGGTGCTGAAGCAGGGCTGGTCTCCTGCTCCCCCAGCCTCGCCCAGCCCAGCATGGGGACACATGACAAAAGAGCTCCACTGCTTCCAGGTGAAGTTAATGCTACATTGCCTGACTGATGCTGAGACATGCTTTTAACCAGCCTGGTTTTCTGGCTGGGTCATAGCCCTTTCTGCTATCGTGGATATACTGAGCTGTCAGAGCTGGCAGCAAGTCTTACATGGTTAGTAAGTCTTATTTATCAGAATAATTTACCATTAATTTAGTTAATAGTCATATTTATCAGAACTCTCACTGTAGGCAAGAAGGAAATGGGTTTGGTGAAGCAAAGTGCCTTGCCAGGGTCACAAGAAGAAGCCACTAGGTCCTCACAAAATTAAAACTTTTTTCACTAATTGCCGTCTTAAAACACATTTTAGATTACAGCATGCTCTGGATTTATATGGTTTGACGTAAATGAATTAATTTGGTTTGGAATTCTGGTCATAAGGCAAAATTGAGGGCATAAAGTACTTATACTGTAGCTCTATGAATATTTTATATTTTGATAAACCTAAAAAATTGGCCCAGGATTTAACCATATCAAAATTATTTCTTATTATTAGCTGGTATAAAGCCATAGATGGCAATGAACTAGGATTATTAACTCCATGTAAGCATCTGGAATAAAGTTTACTTGCAAATTTGAGGAGAAATATAAATATAATATTCAATGTTTCAAAAAATTTCATGCTATGGAGTTGATCCATCTGAAAAATAGCAACCTAGGTAGCTTTTTTACAAAATTAAAAGATTTTTTTCTTCAGTTCACATCACTTTCCCAGTTCAATTTAATGTGATGAAATTTATGAGCTGGAACACTGGGATGAGGACAAAACAGAAATTTCAGAGTATTGAAAACCAGGCCAGAATATAAGACAAGAATGCAAGTGTTTAAGCTGGCATTGCCTGCAGAAAGGGTGTAAACTGATGAATAACTACGTAGGTTAAATGTAGCTTTCTTTTATTTATCATGTTTAAAAACCTTTCTAAATGTGTTACCTATTTCTGTTTGCCTTTAAATTAAGCTGATGGTGACTCAAAAGCATAATTCACAGCAGACAATCTGCTACCTTTTTGTGGTAGTTCCTTTAGCTGGAACTCTAGAATGCTCATACCCAGCTCGGATCTCCAATGTATTTCTCTATAGTAACATAAAAATTGTGCTTTCAAGGCTGCAAGAATTAGTTTGAGAATCTAAGAAATCAAGATGAAGAAGTGTTATTTCTCAGATGTTCCATTTAATATTACAGTTATTTAGGAAACACACATTAACAACAATTATAGCCCAGAATGTAAAGCTTTTAAACTGAAAGTTGCAAGCAAAACAGTACTCAGGGCTTTGCCCCAGCTTCAAATCCAATTCACATTTCAGAATATTGTTTCCTGGTGCAAATAATTTTAAATGCACAGTTACAAAAATATTTTTTATCCTACCTAATATAGGTGGTACTTAAAGTTTATGCTCCAAGGCACGAACAAGTCATTAAGCCACAGGAGGTATGAAAAAATGTGTCCTATCAGTAATTTATCCTGTATTTGTCCCTACTGGAACTTCTTGGTCCTTTTTAAATCACCTGGTGCTAACCAGGGTGAGACAGGATACTGAGTAAAACAGGTTAATGGTCTGATCCAACCTGGCAGTTTTTGTAAAGCTAAATCACAAACGGAGGTGGCTTTATCTTATAGATAACAATGGCAATTACATGCTTGTTAGTACATCTTGACCTAGTTTTCCCTTGATTTATGCAGAAGGTGACAACTAAAGCTAATCTATGACAACTATTGTTAAAGCACAACTATTGTGGAGTTCTAGAATCATTTAAGAGCAAACATTTTTGTTTCTGCTGTCTCCAAATATCTTTTTAAGCCTTTATCCATGTGTAAATTTTCTTTTGTCTTTGTATCTCCCAAAGTATGACAACACTAATGGCATTTGGGTTCTGTATGTTACCACAGAATATATAATGACTGTTTATTGCTCTGTCTGCCTCTCTAATGTATTTATAAACTCAAATAACTGCTGTATTGGAAGTTATAACATATCTTAGAAGTTGTGACTTTGAATGAACTAAAGCATGGTATTCTTTTTTCTGCTATTCTTTTTTCTAATACCTGTTCTTCCTCCTCTCCCCACCCCCCTTTTTTTTTTTTCCTTCATCTCTTTCACCTCCATTTGGTTTTCTTAGCTGAGAAAAAAGTGAATGGAGATTTTAGGAGTTGGCTGCCTGGTATTACTTGCTAGCAAGACTGTGAGGTCTGAAATATTTCTTGAACCAACCTTTCTGTGCTTTTATTCAGTCTTTTTGATCAGCTGGCATGACCTGCAGAGATGCTATGTTACTCCAGTGATTTGCTGTCTTTGCACTCCTGAAGCATAAGGAAGTCAATAATATTAAATAAACTTCTAGTGTTCACCTCCTGTAGATTTCAAGTGCTTCCTGTCTTCATGAAATAGGTTTCTCTTAAAATGTAAACTCCCCTGGCTATAAAGTGTGATGTTTTATGACTTAAAAAGTCGTGGGTACATTTATTTGTCTTTAACAGAAAAGCAGCTTGGCAGTGTGAGGTGTCTGTCCCTGCAGTGCATGGAGAGAGGCAGTCTGGGCGCTGAGCAGCTCTGTGCCCGAGGAGGCTCGGGGGTCTGCAGGGGAGGCAACTTGCATTTCGCTCCTCTGTTGGCTTCAGAACCCATCCGGGACTGAATGGAGAGATTTACATTATTCTTCAGGGCTTAGCCTGGTCTCCAGAGTTCCTCTGTAACGCAAGGAGAGCTAGGGCATGTGCTTATTTCAAAAAAAAGCTACCAGTGAAGATGATATTTGAGTGGGACGAGTTTTACCCAGTTTTGGAGGTGGGAGGACTGGGTTCAAAGCCTTCTTTTGCTTAAGGAGGTGTATTTCACACTTAATGGAAGTTTCTTTAACCACCAGCTGTTCTCGGTTGACCTTTTTTTGAACTTCTCTCATTTTGCTAGAAACAATAAAAGATTCATCTCCTCAGAGACATGGATAAAAGAGGAATGCCTGGATCACGGAGCAGTACCCAGCAAACTCAGGCAGAAGAAAGCACAGCAGAACTTCTAAATCATAGTAATAAAAATCAGAATATTAAGGCTCTGTCTGTGTTAGTATTTTGGTTTTGGGCTGCAATGCAATACTGAGACAAATCCCTCGGTTGCCCCTAACAGTGGTTTGGCTCACAAAAAGGTTTAGGTACAAAAAAATGAGACTCCTTTCAGGGATAATGACATTAGAAACTTTGCTTCAGGTGCTCAACAAACGTGGTCTAGCCTCTAATGGGAAAATAATGTTGCCAAGCAAAGACTGCTTCTTCCAGCAGATTGAAATCACATGTGGTGGGATGCCAGGTCCAGAAAACTCACTAGCTTAAATAAACCCCCCAAATTACATTTATTAGAGATGTAGAATTCTCAGCAACTGCCTTTATGTTCTACTCCTCTTGTGCTGAAGTTTGGATCAGCAGAGAAATAAATTTAGATGATACTGGACCACAAATGAAAAGTTAGATTTTTGAAGTAGATGGAAGAAAGAATTCAGCCATGAAAATGGATGCTGCCTAGACACCCCTAATATTAGACTAATTTTAGAGCAATATGCAGAAAACATTTGTTGAGATAGAAGCTATTGAACCGAGAGGCAATGGGAAACATGAAAAGTTTTAGGTATCATTAACTGATTTTAATGTAATTTTCTTTAGTTTAGTTGGTTATTGAACTAACAGCCCTGAATACAAGATAACACATAGCTTTTCATTGAAGATATATAGGCTACATGTACACTCTTATGTTCCAGCTATTGAAAGTATTGCTAATAGAATTTCTGAATACCTTCAGATCATTCCTTTTGATATGTACAGTGTCATTCGGGGAAACTACACTAATGTATTTTTTAAAATGCCTGAATGGCCACTTGTAAATTGTTTCTGTTGTTAAATGTAGTTCTGTATTCACATGCAAATGAATTATTTAATTGGATATATTTCAGTAAAATTGCTATTTTTCTTTAACAATTGCTGTTTTACGTTTTAGATACTCTCTTCAGAAAAAAAAATCTGGCAATTTAAAATAACACAAAAAAGTAGATCTTGGACTAAACCTTATCAGTTTTTAAATGGAACTGCTTTTCAGTTACATTGAAACGAATGTCCGTCTACTGATAAAAACAGTAGTATTAAAAGTATTGTACTGTATTTTAGAACACTCTAAATCAGATAGTATAATCTAAAATTGCATCTCTGATCATCTGCTTTATCTCCTACTTTTGGCATGGTTTCAGCAGTTAATAAGAGAAGAGATATTTAAAGTAGGAAACTAACAAAAAATGCCTAGAAATTCATATTTTCTTGGAAATCTGGATCAATTATAATGGCATTCATACAACTCAAATATCTGCTTGTCTCAGAGAATAGTTGACACATTTAGTTGATAAAGGCTTTGGAAAAGGTATGTTCAGCAACACACTGCAGCAATATTTTCCAGGATGATTAGAGACTTGACAGAGGCTTGCAGAGGCTTGGGTTAACAGTATTTTCAGACAAAGCCAACCAGTTTAATCCAGTAAGGAGAACTGCAGCTCCCTATTTCAAAGCAGTTCTTGACTCAGAGGTGCCTTGCTCCCAAAACGACATCCAAAATCTAAAGTTAGATACATGGGAGGAAGAAACACTGAAAGAGGAGATCAGAAATGCAGTACTGAGCAGGGCACTCCCTAAACCCGGCTGATAGAAAATGTTGGGAACTTCCCAAAATTTTATCACAGGCCAGAAATAAGCCCTTGTCTCAGGGCAGCAGGCAGACATCTCTGTCTAAGCACAAGGAACATAAAATTGTATTTTCTAAAGCATGTGCAACTTGACCTTTTATATTCATGCAGTAGAGTGGGCAGGCATCTTTCACGTGAGGGCAATGTAGCAGTTCCTCAGGCAGCACTAAATCTGCCTGTGCTAACAGGATGCAGCTTTTCCACGTGGAAAGGCACGGGATCCTTTTGGCTGTACTAAGGAGCTGAGTGTACTGGGTACAGCAGATTGCAATATGCACAGGTTGAAACATTACAGTCACAATATATGTGGAAGAATCATTAGCTAAAATTTGTCACAAAAATGTGCATATCTACTTTTATGAGCAAGCTTTTACAATAAGTACCTTTAATATATCTTGTGATCAACAATGACGTTTGGCATTCATCTTCTGGAAAGTGCGAATTGCCAAACTCTGGACAAATTACTTTTAGTAAGGAACAACAAATACAGTTGTAGGTCTTGGAGGAATGTAAATTAAATCCTAGGAGAGGAATTGCCACCAGCTAGCCATGTCACTAAGCAAGAAATGTAATGAATATTTAGATGCTATTTTAGAAATCTTTCAGGTGTGGTCACATCTGGCCACAGCTGCTGGTAAGCCACACAGCATCCAGACATGAAGTGTCAGATACTTCAGATCAGAGAATAATGTGCCAAACAGTTCAGATGCACACCATATCACCCTATTTCTATCTAAACTTCCATGAGCTTAAGAAGATTGAAATAAATAGGGAAATTTTCCTTCTGCCACAGCAGCTGAACAGTAAAATAACAGGGCTTTTTTCTGTGTTAGCAAAAAATTACCTTTTGCATCATGGTGATATTTAAAAGCCAAATCTCTCTGTGTTAGATACTAGTCCTACCGTTCAGTAAAATCACTTCTGTTCTGAAGATCTTACAATGTAAGTGAACAAGCAGAGCTGATACATGAAACAAAAGGTGGGGAAAGACAAGAAAAGAAGAGACATGGAAAAGTAATACAATACAGTTCAACATCACTCTGTTATAAAGAAACAAACTCTTATCTCTTGTATCTCTGGTTGGGGTAGGACATTATTGATAAAAAAGGACATTTCTAGGTGTCAAGGCTACTGTTCAGATTGCACAATACTGGCCCGGTTTCAGAATTCAAGAATCATACTGTGTGTGGGTTTTTTTCCTGTAGGACTTCCTTTAAGATATCTATGGTTGACATAGAAATAAAATCTGAGCAAATTGTAAAATCTGGCTAGTTAGCTGATTCAGGTTAGTGTTCAGCAGCTTTTCTCTTAGAAAGATCATGTGGTTTGAATAAGTCACAGATAGACCTAGCTGAGGAATCTGGGGTATTGTTAGTTAGAAATTTGCATTACAAGTGGGCTATTGATAAATGACAGGAGACAGGAGGTGTCTCTGTTAAAGGTAATGTAATGATTAGTATGCATTGTGAAAATCTGCAAGTTCAATTTTGGAAGCAAAGAGGTCTGGACAAGTTTTCTTCATGATTAGCTAAAATTAATCTCGGTACATGAAACTTTAGTAGGTCATCCATTCTTATAAAATGCACTTTAGGTTGTGCTTAGATATTGGAACCGTATAATCCAAGCCATTTATATATATATATATATGTATAAGAAATTAATATACGTATTTCCTCAGATAAACTAGTTCTTGAAAATTTCTCACAGTTGTTTATACTTTTAATCTGAAATAAGTGAGGCTGGTTTGGCTGTCTGAGAAAACTCCTTCTCTCCTCCTATGTTAGTTACCCTTACTGCCTAGAATGCACTGGTTTTCCTGCTTCTGAAGCCCTCCAGCCAGCCACTGGAAAAGAGTAAGCAAGCACAGAATCTGCACTACAATATGGTGTGCTTTAATGTGCATTAATTTGGATATAGTAACTCCACATTTATTGCAACTGCAGTCACCAAGATTCCTTTTATCCCCTTTTGTCCTGGTCATCAAGAAACTGAGGATTCCTTCCCAGTGGAGAATCCTGATTTCTTTAGACTTTTAGACTGTTTTGTGGTGGCATCCATGGGTACATCTTTACAAAGAACCTAACCTGTATTTTCTTAGTGTCACTCTTCAATAAGGGTGTTTGATGACACCCACATCACCACCTCTCTCTTTATAATTGTCATACTGTCATCTTGCCTTTCTTGGAATCTAGGCAAGATTAGTCTCTTTAGAAGATTAGACCCATCTAAAGTTACCTGCTAATGGCCTAATCTTCTTTAAAAATGAATAATTTTGGGACAAAACTGTGTTTACACTGCCTTATGTAAATTTTTCTCCTATCTTATAGATGTATATCTTGAACACCAGGTACAAAGAGGAACATAAAACTCTAGCATATTGTCTCTCCTAATTCTGGGAATGGATCCTTTTGTATTTACTTCCCAAAATGTTTCAGTTTTTCAAATGAACAAGCTCAATACTTGCTTTTTTCCACTTGTTTCTTTCAAAACTTTTCATTGAGTTTTATATCAGTGCATAAATATTTTTATTTGCTCAGAATTTTTTTTTCAGAAATAGCTATTTTAAAAAGTTGCAATTCCTTATCCTAGGAAATACATGCAAAAGAATGAATTAGTGGAATTGTACAAGTAGTAAGTTATGCTGGTATTTTCTAACTTTTTTTTTTTTCTGACACTTTTGCCCTAGTAATGTTCTTCTAATATAGATTTTTTATGTGTAATATATTTTATTATTTCTTCTTCTTTTCCCTAATATTTATTCAGCTGCAGTCTGCAAACTGGCTTTGTGTGCTTTTGTGTCTTTAAATATTTGCTCTTATAGGAAGACTCCTACATGTACATTTCTGGTGATGATTCTAATGAGGTACCCCAGCCTTCAGGGCACAGTTCTGTCAGCAGGTGCTCCATACAAAGCAATGTTCAAGCTTGCAGGTTATTTTCACAATAGTGTAATTTTCTGGAATGATTCAGCTTGCAGTGGGGGAAATACTGGCAGAGGGCCCAGAGAACTTAAACATTCCTTTTTCTTCAGAACTAATATTTACAAGTTAAATAACACATGCTTTATAATAGAAATAAAAAGTTAACATTACCAATACTGATGGCATTCTACTGGCAGTATTTTTTTGGTGGTAATTGTCCTCATTTAAAAAACCCCAGAAAACCAACAACAAAAGCCCACTCCTTACCCCAAAAAGTTCAAGTTGTTGTTAGACTTTTGATTGCAAAAGCAGAGATCTTTAACATCAATTTTAAGCTTGCTAGATTTGCTTGCAGGTCTCTCTTTTCACTCTATTTTTTAGTTACAAAACAAGAAATAAACCTGACATTATTCACTCTTTTGACTTATGTGATGACTGTGCTCAGTGGCCACCCATTAAACAAAGGCCCCTTTATGTGCTTGTGGCAACATGTACACTGTATAAAAACACCATGTGTTGCATATACGTCATAAATTTTTTTACTTATGAGGAGAAGTTCTTAAAATACCATAAAAAAGAAACACATTATTAATTCATTCAGTATTAAAAATCCTTCATAATTACAGTATTGTTTGGAAAACAGCGTATGAATTAAAAATCTATAATTAGAGACTTTGAATTTTAAACAGAAGTTTAAAGGGAACGTTATATATCCTCTTTCCAAACTTCCCTATTACAAGTTCATGTTTATACCATGAGAGATTGTAAAATTTTACTTACAAAAATAAAATCAAAGCAAAATTGTCTGCTTTAAAAAGTCATTGTGACAAAAACAATTCTAGTCAAAATTAAGCAACCTTTCTTTAATCAATATTTTTAAAAAATTTTGCAGTTTTTCTCAAAGTTTGCAGCAGAGATCACAAATTTTTGTCATCTCTGTATGCTGGTCCTTAGAATAATTGCAGCCCTGAGTCCTAAAATGAATTCTGTAAATGATCTTTGCTGGAAAGTGTTTTTAAATGATCTTGCAGCAGTTGAGTGTATCAATCATGGGTCTACTTTTTGACAGCGTTCTCCCTGCTAAAATCAATATTAAGTCACACAGGTAGTACCCTGCGAGAGATTTCCATTCTGTATCCACAGCCAGGAGTCACTGCCGGGGATCAGCCGTGGTGCTGCCCTGTGGGGACAGGGGAGCCAGGACACAGGAGCTGGAGGCAGTGGTGGGGAGGCAGACAGGTCCAGTGAGATCATCAGTCATGGAACACTTCGTGTTGGAAGGGACCTTCAAAGGTCATGCAGTCCAACCCTTTGCAATGAGCAGGGACATCTTCAATTCAATCAGTTTGCTCAGAGCCCTGTCCAACTTGACCTTGAATATTTTCAGGGATGGGGCATGTAAAACCTCTCTGGGCAACTATTTCAGTGCTTTACCATTCTAATTGTAAAAACGTTTGTCCTTAAATCTAGTATAAGTCAACCTTCTTTTAGTTTAACCATTAATGCTTGTCCTATTGCATAAGGCCTTGCTGTAACATCGTAGAACCAAGTAGAAAGTGGTTGTACCTACGTGATACAAGCTGCCTCACTTCGATTTTGACATCAGCTGCATGCCAGCCATCACAGTGAGGAGCTGAATTCAAGCTGGCACACCCATGGTGGGACTGAAGGGAAGGTGGTATCAGGTATGTGCAGGGTCCATCTGCACAAAATCCATGTGCTCCAGGGGCCACAGGAGAGGAAGGCCAGACCTCAGTGCATCAGTCAAACTGAGATGTGAGGGCATTCGTCCTGTCCAGGGGCTACTGACACCTCTCGTGTAGCTTCATGAAGCTTATGGTTGAATAAATAATTTAACGTACTTCCCTTATGCTTCAAAATTTCCTTGTGCTTAAAAGATCCAGCAGAAGATCTGATAATAAAACAAGAGCGCACAATTAATAAAAAACCAGCACATGGTCAACTGCATTAAAAATTTGGACCAGCAATGCTAAATATTTGCAACTAGGTGATAAACATCTCCATTGACAAAGTAAAAGTCAATTGGTTACAGTAATTTACTGTGAGAGAGGGACATTGATGATGAATGTTATCAAAATGGAATGTTTCATACAAGTCTGAATAGGATATTCCCAATTGGTTAAATACAAATTCTTTATCATGACTCTTCATTTAGAAGACAAGATCTTTCACTGTTTCATTTGAAGAGGGTCATTTAAAGTCAGTAAATGTATGCTTGGAAAGGCCAGATGAGAACACGATCCATTGTCTTTTTTTTTCCCATTGTATGTATTCAAGACACTGATCCAGATAAAGATATCTAGACAATATAGTAATAGGTACAATAGCTATTTACAGCTAGTAACTTATCATTGCAGTGTTTATACTGAAGATTCTTGAATTAATCATGTTTTTTAATGTCTTTCATGAGATTTAAAAAAAAATTTTTTTAAATTGTATGTGTTTGTGAAGACTATATGAATATCTACTGTTTATGAAATGTATTTATAACAACTTCTTTAAAAAGCTTTTTCAAGTTCAAAATTTTCTCTGAAACCGTATTTTGCATGAAGAGCAATGGTGATTAAGAATTCTCTTTGAAGTTGAAGTTGAACACTTGTGGAGAAACAAATGAAACATTTTATGCACTTTTTTCTGTGCTTTCAGCTAGCCAAAAGTAAAGAATTTGCAGATGGTTTTGAAGAAGGTGGGAGGGAAGGAATAATTTATCTCATTTAGAAATAAAATTGTGCAGTAATAGTGAGATTTTAATGATGGATTTTGTTTTGAAATACAACAGCAATAAATATTATTCAGTGCATGAGAACCCCTAGGTTTCAGGAAATTTGATGTGAGACAGTTTGAAATCAACAGGCAAGATAAAGAGCTGCTGCCTGGGAATGAAATAGATATTTATCGCAATGCTTGTCCTGGGGGAGATGAGGGTGCTGTAACCACAAGAACAGAAGCATACCGCTCGGTGGCACAACATATAATTTATTTACACAGAATATTGGCTAATGACTTCTGAGCTCAGATCCCAGTTCTGAGATGTCTGTTCCTTGGCACAGGCACACTCCACAGCCATACTAACACAAGTCCCCTGTTTCTCTTTGGCTTTGGTGTAGCTTGGGCACCATAGTGGACCTGAGGAAAGAGGATTCACACCAGCCAAATCCTGTCTGGCAGCCCCAGCCTCTGACTGTAGCTGCACTTAAGCCCAGACTGATACAAGGTGCCAGACACCCAGGTACCAAGTGACCCCTGAGAGTTAGCTGTTTTCACTCTTTATTGATGTTTGGAAACAGATTTGCAGAATAAGCTGCAAAAAGCTTTGCTACTTATGTAGCCACAAGCTGGTGTCTGCAATTTTCTCCATACCCATCACCGATTCATTACCTGTGTTAGCATCGCCGTCCAGTCCCCTGCCGCAAACCAGTTCTAGAGATAACAAGCTGCTAATAGCTTGTCTGTTTCCTTTTTTCTTTCCTGCACATACCTAAAACACTAGAGCAGGACACATCAGCCCAGCCCATGTCTCATTTAGCAGTACTCTTGGATGGGCATCCCCATGACCTTTACCTGTGCATCTCTGTTCTGTGGGCACACACCAGGACCACCTAACCAGCGAGGGCTGGGGAGCTGTGCTCGAGGTCCCACCTACCAGAGCTATGCTTTCAGATAGGCTTTATCCTTCCAAAGTTAAATATGTCTGCTACCAACACACCTTTTTCTCCTGAAGACAGTATTCCCTAACAGTTATATGCACAATTTAAAAAGCTATTTAAAGAAAAGACAAACCCTGGTCCCTTATAAAAAAGCATGACAGTCTAGCAGGTGGTCTAAAGCTGCCTAGCAATTTTCTTGGTACTATTTTAGCATTTCCTTTGAAATTGCTTCAGACAAATAAGATCACATTTAGGTACTTTGTGAATTTTGGTTTTGGGTGATGTATTATGAGAAGAGGATAAACGGCTTTCAAGTTTCAGACATAGGAAGAAACATTCTGATTTGTAGCATAGGTGGTCATTATATCTGCTAGGTTTTCTGAGGATTTTTGTGAAAATAGTTTCAACTGCAGCCAGCCTGATACTTCATAATAAAACAAGAAGATTGATTTTAGTGATCTGAAAACAGAGGGGTAATTATATTCTCATTTTTGTGTTCATGATGTGCACAATTCTCCTATCAAACTTTAATGGTCGTTACAAGTGCAAAAACATATGCAAGAACATAGAGAAAACACCACAAAGCTGTTAGCTTTGAAACTCATTGTCAGATAGCAAATATTATCACTATAAATCTTAACTTTCACAGCCAGTGAGAGCTGCAGGCTAGACTAGAAAAAAGACAGGCATGGAACTGTAGCTGTGCATTAAAAGCAACAGACTGTACATTGCTGAAATATGTATTGTGATTAAATTAATATTGAACAGTGAATTTTATAACCTTTTCTGATTTTCTTTTCCCCAGGCAAAAATCAACACTTTTCTAACTGCAGTATCCTTCACAATTCATTCTCTGTAGTGTCAAAAGAGGTGTATTAAACAGTCTGGGAAAAAACACATTCTCTGATATGGTGGCAGCAGGGTGCACCTCGTTTCATAACATTAAAAGCTCATCTTTCCTACTCTCTCTTTCCAGGAGTTGCTGTGGGAAGGGTGACACAGAAGTGAGAGTGCAATCCCTGCGGTCTGTTCTCAGAGAGTTGTGAAAAAAGACGGTGTGGAGGAGTGCAGGGTATACTAAGTAACATCTGTTCCTAAATGGATGCAATAACATCCAACCTGCTTAGCACAAACAGAAACATGTCAAGTTAAATAGGGTAGCAGCGGGGCTCTAGGTTCAGCATGTGGAAGTCATGAAAATAAGCAAGTGGATCACTAACATTTGTGACACCAGTCAGCTGAATAAATAGGCTGGTGCATTCCCGGTGACATGTCCATTTATTAAAAACACAGGGAAATGTGGAACACCAGCCATTTGAAAAAATGCAGAAAAGAAGCATGTGAAATTGTGATTTACAGTATGTATTTATAAGAAGGCTAGAGGGCAGGTAAAGTGTTTCCTCTTGGGTTTTGACCCAATCAAAATTGTAAGGGTAAAGCTGGACAGTTAAAAAACATGAAAATAAGAGGAGTGTAAAGTTTACAACCAGACCCCTGAACTGGATATTTGAACAGGTAATCAGAGAGAAACCCTTTGGACATGCCATTGCCCATATGAGTGCTCCATGCTAAATCCTCCCTGCAGGAAACATCTCAAACACATCTTCTGCTTCAGTCTTTAATTGCAAGTTTTCATTTCCCCAAACCAAGGTGTTCTGGAAGAAAAGAAAAAAAAAAAAAAAATTCTATGTCTTCCTGGAGACACCACAGAGACATGTAACGTGTTGAATAATTAAATCTTTTTACACCAGTAGAAAAACAGACAGCAAGGACACAAAACAGAAAATTCACCAGTTCTTTTAGGAAAGGATAAGACTGCCTCTATCAGAAATTAGGTGAGGGTTTGGGAGCTAGTTTTATACTTCCCTGCAGGTGGAAATACTTTTATACTGCTTTTCCACCAAGTACATTAAACATAAGTCTGGCAGCTTCATCTAGTTTTTCAGTCGTTCTTCACTCAGTGCTACACACTGAGCAAAATTTGACTCACTCTACTCTGGTAGTGCTTTTAGTGGGTTGCCATGAAAAACAGCATGGCATTTTAACCTAACAGCGTGAGAGCAAATACAGTCATGCATCTCCACTGGAAACAATATAAAATGGGAAGTAGATAATATTACCAATGCTATATGCATGATACTGCCAGCATCCTGTGCCATTAACCGAGTGCTTGTAAACATTACAAGATAGAGAACACTAACCCACAGATTTTGCATTTTTAAGGTTTGATTTTCTGGAGCCTCTGTGCCTGGCAGCAAACTCTGCAACATCCAAACTACTAGATGCCAGCTTGTTTTGATTTGCTCTTTGGTTTATAGCTGGATATTGCTAAGTGGGTGCAGACTATCAGGTTTGTTACTTTGGCTCCTTATTTATTTGCTTTATTTGTTTGCATGCACAGAGAATAAATAAGTCTCTGACTGTCAGTAAATCTTTGGGCTGGAGTGTATGGTGTGACAGTCCTTAGTTTGAACTAATTAAGAGAAAGATCCGATCAAAGAGTGGCTGTAGAAGAAGAGGAATAAGTCTGCTGTTAAGAGACTGCCTATGATAATAGTCCTGTTAATGGGGGATGGTTTTCTGCGGATAAGAGGGATGGAAAATAGGAAGGGAAAAGCAAACTAGCCAAAGCATGTTTTTCAAAGTTCTTTATAAAACAAACTCCATGCTTTATTGTGAGGAGGGAAACTGGGAGAAGTATCCTTAAGCATTGCAGTTAGTGTAAAGTGTCTGATCTCATTTTGAAATAATATCTTATACTTTTAAATTTCTTAAGAACAGTTTTGACATGAAAGTCATCTTGAAACTATTTTTGTTCTGAAAAAATACAGGAATTCTTTTGGCTAAATGCAGAGTAGCTTTCTTTGGGTTTGAGGATAAAAATAGGAGAGAGAGCAAAAAAAAGAGAAAAAAAACCATATGGAAGTGGCATATCTTTGAATAAATCCAGAAGGGTCACAGTAAAAATTAACCTATATTTGCAAAGTTCCTCGTAAGAGGTAACAGACTCTCTCACTAATGTAAAATTCCATCTGTCTGGAAAGACTGGATTGTATTCTGGGTTGACTGCTTGATTAGACAGGAGTGCAGGTGGTGTTCTGCTCAATTCCTTCAGTATCAGGGATGAATGCTGAATGGAACAGGAAAACATGTTATAAATAAATAGCTTAAGGACTGGTGGTATCAGGGAAATTTTGGTTTTTTTGTTCATGAGGCAATTTTTATGGCACCAGACGTGCTAAAATCAGATGGGCTTCATCTGTCTGGCAAGGGCAAAAGGATTCTAGTCCATGAGTTGGCAGGGCTGATTTACAGGGCTTAAACTAGGTTTGAAGGGGGAAGGAAATGAAACCAGGCTCTCCAGAGAGGAGCCTGAGGGTGGCAGACCAGAGTTAGGGTTGAAAGCAGCAGCACAGCTGAAGTGCATGTACATGGGTAACTAAACAAGAGGATCTGGAAGCCATTGTACAGAAGGAAAGCTGTGACATTGTCACCAACACAGCAGTGTGGTGGGATGACTCACATGACTAGAACACTGCAATGGAAGGCTACAACCTCATCAGAAGAGACAGGCAAGGGAGAAGGGGTGGAGGGGTAGCTCTTTATGCTAGGGAGTCTCTTGACACTACAGAACTTGCAGTCAACCATGATAAGGTTGAATGCCTATGGGTAAGGACCAACAAGGCCAACAAAGCCAACATCCTGAGGGGAGTCTGCTATAGACCACCCAGCCAGGATGAAGATGTGGATGAATTATTCTGTAAAAAGCTGGAGGATGTTTCAAGATCGCCAACCCTCGGTCTTGTGGGAGACTTTAAGCTGCCAGATATCTGCTGGGAGCTCAACACAGCGGAGAAGAGGCAGTCTAAGAAGTTCCTTGAGTGTATGGAGGACAGCTTCTTGTCACAGCTGGTGAGCAAGCTGACTAGGGCTGGGCTCCGCTAGACCTGCTGTTTACAAATAGAGGACTGGTGGGAGATGTCGTAGTTGGAGGCTGGAGCACAGTGACCATGAAATAATAAGAGTTCTCAATACCTGGTGAAACAAGCACGAGCATCTACAAAATTTCCACAGTGGGCCTCTGGAAGGAAGATTTTGGCCTCTTCTGGATGCTCTGTGTCCAGAGAAGGGCAACAAAGATGGTGAAGGGTCTGGAATATAAGTCTTACGGATAGTGCCTGAGGGAGCTCGCATTGTTTAGCCTGGAGAAAAGGAGGCTCAGGGATGACCTTATGATTCTCTACAACCACTTGAAAGTGGTTGTGGTTGTGTGTAAGTGTGAAAGTGTAGCCAGGTGTGGGTTGGTCTCTTCTCTCAGGCAACCGGAGGCAGGACAAGAGGACACAGTCTTAAGCTGCACCAGGAAAAGTTTAGGTTGGACATTGGGAAGAATTTCTTTACAGAAAGAAATTTCTTTCTACATTCTACCTGGTAGAACTCCTGGAAATGGTTAAGAGAAGACTGGACGTGGCACTCAGTGCCATGGTCTAGTTGACATGGTCGTATTAGGTCATAGGTTGGACTTGATGATCTCAAAGGTCTTTTCCAATCTAGTTCATTCTCTGATTCTGTAAACCAAATTACTCTGCCACTGCTCATGGTATATACAACAACCTTAAACCTTGTTCTGAAAAAAGAATAGAAAGTGGTTCACAGTCAGTGTCAGGCCTTCTCAAATATAGGGGATTAAAGTCTGAACTCTGTTGGCAAGGTTTTCTCAAAACGAGTAGAGTAGGCTTCATCTTGCATAGTTTTCAACTTCCACAGCATAGATAATTAGCTCTGAATGAGACAGGTTCACCTCACTTTATAGATAGTGCAGAGAAAGAATTACAGCTCATCTCACCCTGTGATAAAACCATGAAATGGTTAAGTGAACTGGTAAAAAAATCACTTCTTCCTCCCTAGTTCCTTACACATTAATGGTCAGGTGTAGACATTTACGTTAGACATATGCATTCTGTTTAATGAATCCTGCTGTGACATTTCTGAGATTTCTCAAAGAGGTGTCAGTCTTCTCTGTGTTCTAGGCAGCGTCAGGAGTAGCCACAGTCCATCACTGCTGTGGTGAAGGGCTACTGAGCCTCACTGGCCAGCAGAGGTAGAGGCATATTACTTGATTTGGCTGAACACATTGTTATAAAGCTTACCCAGCTGACCCTGGTAGACCCGGAACAGAGTAAAATTTTTAGGACAGAGTAGTATCTCTTTAAATATTTTTTAAATCTGCTACTGATTATTACCAGAGCTCATGTTTAAGGAGACTCCAAGCTCCAACTGGTTTAGAGGTGATTAGGCCTTGTCTTTTGCATATTTTCAATAAGCGTTGTCATTCTGATCTCAGCATGAGTCTCATATTAAGTTTGCTTAAGGAGTAAAAAAAAATTAACACCTCCAATGTTTGCACTAACCCCCCTCCATTTTCAAGTGACTTGACAGCAGTATATCTCTCAAGTGTAGTTCCTGGCCTGGCAACAACACTGTGATATGGACGACAAATTTTCTTACCTGTATAAAAAGAATTACTTTTTCATCAATAAATCCTTTGAGTTCAATAGAAGGATAAATTTTGTTGATACTCTTTATAACTGTATAAGATTTGGAAGTGGAAGCTGGTCTCTGGAATTGCTCTGGCTTCACCTCCAAAGAGTTTATACTATTATACTTGTTAGCTTTCCTTCCAGCTCTTAAATTTTTCCATTCTGTATAGCACTGTATTAAAGGATGCTGAAAGAAAATCCCACAGGTTAGGACAAATAAAATCATTCTTTGGAAGGTACAAGGGTGGCAAGGATTCTTAAAACTTGCCTGAAGAATGGACAGTTGGGACAAGCTCATCAACAAAACTCTTGGCAGCACGGTCATGTGTAGTAGGTGATGGGAAGAGAGCAAAGGAAGCTGCTGCTGTCAAAAAGAATAGGCTGAACACAGCAGCAGCGTGAAAACTTGCTCGCTGATAATGATGTAGGTAACGTGTTACAATAAAGAAGAATGAAGGACACAGGAGAACAAAAAGCTGACTGACAAATAGTATACAGTCTCTTTATCAGGGACCAGTAAGGTGAAGGCAGAGATCCTCAAATGGAGCTTTCAAGAGCATTTTAGAAAAAGCTTTACAAGGCATTATTATTGCCAGAAAGGCAAATGACAGCTTCATTTGTTAGCCTAAATGCTAAGATGCCTCTGAATGCAAAGGGTCTTTTTTTCTGCTGGGAAGGGAAACATCAGCTTTGTGAGAGACATGTCTTCATTTTACAAACTACTTTGTGAAATTAATTAATTAAAAAAGGTCATGGAAATTCCGCATAAATTAATACTATACAGAATTTATTTTAATTTACTAGTTAACCTTTGGTTTTTATGATAATACAAACTATATTAAATGCAACTATGGTTAAATTATGGTGATGGTGATGATGATGATGATATTAAATATTCTTGTACTGTAACAGCTACTGAGAAGAAATTAACTGTACTCTAGTTGAAACGAGGGCACCTATTTTGACAGATGTGATTAGTGATCAGGTTTCATAGTTGCACTAACTGTTCCTCTGCCTTACTATTCTTATAAATAGATATTTTGTACAATTTTCTAAACTAAATCTCCCTTGCTGCAATTCATAACTGAATTTCATAACTGAAATCATAACTGAATCATAACTGCTTCAATACATAACTGAAATGCAATAATTACTCACCTCTTTTCACAGTTATACAATATTCTATAATATAATTTGAAACTGGAGTAAACTTGTTTTTAATTTCAGAATTAGCAAGTTTGAATGAATAGAGTTTAATATTGAGAAGTCATTGAAAAGTAAAGTCAAAGCACAACATGGAAGAGGTTTTTTTCTTTTTTTTTTCCTTTTTTTTTAAGTGAAAATGACTGTATTTGTAGGATTGTTGCACAAACAGACACAGGAGTGCATGGTGTTATGTGAAAAAGGCATGCTATTTTTTCAGTAAAAAGCAAGTTTTACTAGATGATGCCAGAAGCTCATCTTCTGAATCATATCACCAATTCAGCTGCAAAATGCTTGATTGTAAACATTTCAGTAACAAATTACAGAATTAGCACACTAAAATTGGTCTTGACACAGCCCATCCAAGATAATTCACAATTCAATGTGGAAGGAAAAGAATCCTTCAATATTATATACAAATAACAAAAAAACAAAAATCAGAAAAATTATTGACTTTTAAAAACACAATGGTGTGGTAAAATGCATCAGAGCAGGGAAATAAGCAATTTTTTAATTCATGTTGATGAACCAGGTATGGTTAGAACACTGCTAGGCAATGTTGATCCAATTTTATTTAGAGATCTGTTGGAACAGTTCATTGACAGATCTGACCATTGATCAGGTTTCATTTTCTAAACTATATCTTGCTTATTGAAAATTAGGCAGATTACTGAGAAATATTAATGGTCTGTCTATTTTTACAATAATTTAATGAGTACCAGGAAATACCTATTACATTTCCTTACATTCTTCTCTAAGCAAATCCAAATAACTTTTAAATCTTTTTCTGGGTTATGTTTTCAAAACCTTGTTTTTCTGTCGTTCTTTCAATTTGTTCCAAATTGTTGGCATCTTTCTTAGTGTGGTGTCTAAAGTGGAGAGTTGTTTTCTAGTTTAGGCCTACTTTGCATGGAGCAATGCAAAATAATTGCCTTCCATAAGATAACAATGACACATAATATGGGGGTTTTTACTTAGCAAAGTGGCCATTGAATTTTTTTGAGTCATCTATGGTTTGCCTGCTGCCTGGTAGAATATTCTCTGCCTTCCTTGTTTTTCTGTCTTTATAAAAGCATTCCTAAGTTTGTGTACCTGACTCTTATTTCTTTCAGTCCTTTGTTTTTCTGTGCTATATCTCTATATGGGTACAAATTTTCTGTGGGATTTGGTCTGAGAGACAGGGACAGGTTGCATACCAATCTTAGATTTTGTAGCAGTAATGACATATAATTTTCCCTCTTTTCTCTGTATTGAAATCATTTGTTCATTTCACTTAATAGTGACATTTGTCAAAACTACAGCTTTTTCTGAACTTTTTCTTTCCCTGCCTGGGGTCTGTTCTAGCAATTCTCTATGCTGAAATTTGCATTCGTTTGAACAATTTTTATTGTTCCACTGCTCGCAGTTGTTCCCCACCTTAAAATCACAAACTATTGCTTTGCGATCAGTTTTATCCTTTATGGTTTCCTACATTGTGAGTTAATGCCTTCTTATTCAAAATATGCTGTAAAAGAGCTGCTCTTAATTGTTGCTTCCAACTTTTTCAAACCTACTTTTTCCAAATACACACTTCTGTATATTTCTTCCAAAAATATGGTGGTAAAGTTGTCGATTACTATTTTTTGTTTCACCTGGCAATTTACAAAAAACTCATTTCAGCCACAACTTTTCATTATTTTTTTATTTGTTATCTACATCAAGCTTGTTTTATTTTGTTTTTTTTCAGCCACATGCTTTTGGCAGATATTCCTCTCAATTCTTTATAAACATCAAAAAAAACTTAGAGGGTAAAGGTTGTTCAACAAATGCTGAAACAAGAAAAAGCAGATGGTGTGCTCATCTCTGTAACTCTCTTCATTTTTCTTTTAAGTAAAACTTTATTCCAGGCATTCCCAAACAATCCTGGACCTTTCCCCAGAAAATCCAGAAGCTACCAAAGCAGAAGCTAGAGATGGTTGTGTAAACTTCTTTCTCTTAGCTACATTTGTCAGTGAAGGATATGTACCATGTGTATAAAACACTCCAAAGCAAGAAATGTTCTTACGTATTGGAAAGGGTGTAGAGCAAATCACTAGTTGAAAAAATCCACACATTCGAAGGTTGTCTCTTTTCAGTAATCATTGCCTGTTGCGGTTCAGGAAAAATGGTCTTTGGAGAGGGCAGGAGAGGATTCAGAATCTTCAGCTCCAGGCCTCTTTCTGCATTAGCAGAACATCTCAGGGAAGGTAATAACATAATTCCAAGATCAGGTCTTCTTTGTGGACGCGTGAAGGACTTAAGTTGTTTTGGGTTTTTTTGTTGTTGTTTGTTTATGGTTGGTGGTTTGGGTTGGTTTTTTTGGGAAATCATTTCTAATCCTCTTGTGACACTTTTGGTCAAGTAGCACATCCTTATTCTCACTGTAGTATAACATCACCTCCAGTAAAGTTTGATATGTGTGGCATTCATGCTAACTACTTCCTTGCTTTAATATTAATAATTCTAAAATAGACAGTCTTTTCTCTTCATAGAAACAGCCACATTTTATCAGCCCAAAGGTTCATCTGGTCCAATATCTTTGATAAAATGTATAAATAAAAGGAATCTACTAAATATGCTTCCTCTAAATGCCTTACTGACTTCTGGCAATCAACAGTTTAGGAATTCCTGCTGACTATCCCTAATTGCATTAGACACTATATATATATATATATATCATTCCTGTCAGTCTGTGAATTCTAGTGCAATCATCTGAAATAGTGTGAAAATGGGAAGATCATTCACTGAGGTTCTTTACTCATATAGTGTGGTATCACTTAGGAATTAGGTGTAACCATGTAAATGGCTCTTTTCTTGGTTGCTGTATAATACAGCAATACAAACATAGGCCAGAAAACCTCAGCTACTTCATAACAAGAAAATAGTAATCAATGGGCATGGCAAATAAATCAAAAGAGGATTAAAGATAAAAAGTATATTTTCTAGTTTTAGCTGTATACATTTGTATATATAATTACATATGTAATTTAAATACCTTTATAATTGATTTATACTTTATGGTTTCAGCCAAAAATTACAGTAAAGCTAAGAAGCTATAGGATGCATGTAAACTTGAGAATCTTCAGGGAAAGATTCCTTGAGGTTCTGAGCACAGTCTGTGAAGTAAATATTTTAAAAATCATGAAGCACCCTAATACTATAGAGATGGGAGAATGCAATTACTTCAGTTCTGGTGTGCTGTCTCCTGCCAAACTGATGTAGCTTTGCTGGTTTAGATTGTGAACTACAAGGTCCTCTGGGAAAAGTTATAAAAAAACCCCCAAGCAAATGATAAGAAATAACAAGAAATACAACTGGAAAGAATGGAAACTGAGAATTAAACAGCTAGGCCAGATTCTGCAAGAGCCTATGTGTTTTTTAGCTGGTGCTGAGCATTCTTGACTCCCATTACAGACATTCAGTTCCTAATGAGCTTACACCCTATTTTAAATACTTTACTATGGAAGTGTTCATCTCTAGACAATCTCATTCTTCTAATGACTGCCAATACAGCCATTATGCTAATGAGACAGCTAGAAATGAAAGGAGATAAAAGGAAAAAATGATAGCTAAAATCCAAAGCAGTTTTAATGCTTCTAGTTTTACTTTAATTATGTTCTTCCAAAGAATTATGACAGAATTAGGAAGAAAGGAGAGTAAATATTGCAGATTAAAGAAGAAAAAATTTTAGTACTCATGTGAATTCTCATTTATGTTTTCATACTGAACTTAAGTAGGGCTCCATCCTGAAGGATCTCCCTGAGAGACATATTTTGACATCAGAGTACTTTGGTAAACTAGATGCCACTATGATGGTTAATAGGGAAAATAAAATGCTATGGCTAAGAGAAACCTTAGGAGTTGAACTGTCAGAATAACACAAGAAACAGAAAAAAATAGAGCAAAATAGAGTTCAAATTATTTGCTTGAAAGATAAGATTAAATTATGAAACAGATTAAAACACTGAAGTATGTTTCAACATAGACAAAAATGAAAAGATTAGGTTGGTTCTAAGATGTGCACCTGGCCTGTTTTTACTGTTAAATACTCCAGAGAAGATCTTCATTAATCCTTCGGACACTTAGAGAGCACAAAGTCCATCCAACCTTGAAACTAAGTTGGGAGAACCACTGGTGGTTTTTATTTTATGTCACAAAAAAAAGATTATAGTGACTTGAGAGTAATCTCACATTAATTAGAGTTTCTTTGTTATCATGAATGCTGTTATCCAGCATAATTAGGATTATCAGCTGCTGCTTCGCTTTCTGCAATAGCCTGCATACCTCAAGAAGAGTGAGGCAGAGGGAGTTTGAAGTGCACTTTGACCTCATTCTGACAACTGGTTCTAGATGTTGAGTCTGACTCGGGAAGGTTTCTTCCTTGAAGAAAGATTTTGCCCTGAAGAGAGATCACTCCAGAACTTGATTCTTGTTCCTTAACTTCCAGAAACTTTTCAAGACTCAAAATTGTATGTTGACTTTTAACATGATTTTTTTTTCTAATGACAGCTTTCCAGGTGGTGATGACTAGTCCTGAGTCATATTCCCATGATGTTTATCATTCCATGACTTCAACCATTTCCAACATCCTAGCCTGTCACATTCAGAAAAGTTGGAAAGCTTTAGAATAGCTCTCAAGAGTAATTAGTTGTCATGATGACTGCACAGACCCATAAAAGTAAAATGCTGGTAATAAATAAAACTTGCTAACAGCATGAAAATTGATAAAATAACACAGGCAAGTAGGAAGGCCTCAAACAATGCACCATTAAATTATTCTAGGTGAACTTAAATGGAAAGTTTATAGGCAGTTGCCATATTACAGAGCTCCCCAGTGAATCAGTTTTGGTTTCTCTGTCATGTTACTATCCTGAATGAGGTAAAGGTGGCACCAAGAAAGTCATAAATGTGGGGGGAAAAGAAAAAAGAAAAAAAGAAAAAGATCTTGAAAAAAACTTGGCAAAACACTAGAAAACTGTATGTCAAAGACATCCAAACAAGGTAAAACTGAAACAAAGTGTTAAAAGATGCAGTCTATGTTATCACTGTGCACTTCATCAAAAGCTGGTTGTTTTTCATAAACGGGTTTAGGTTAATGATATACAGAATATATGTCAAGAGTATTACATAAATTGCATAGGGGAAAATGCATAATTCTTGTGAGTCTCACTAGTACGAGAATAAGGGTAGCTTGTACGAAAAAAGGGACAGTCTTCAGGAGTATAAAAGCTTGTTAGCAAGGAAATAACCTGATTTTTTCATCTGTGTGAGACAGCACAGGAAATAAAAATCTCAAATTGCAGCAAGAAACTGTTGTAGACTAGGAGGAGATAACAAAAAAAGAAACAATCCAGAACTTTTGTTGCAATAAATACATTGAACTGCTGTCCTCAGGAATAGTGCAGAGTCTCTACTCTTGGAAGTCTTCAAAAACTAGTTAGATAAACATCATCTAAATGTTATGTAGTCGTTGAGCATAACTGTAGCAAAACTGCAATTCATAGTTAATGCCGCAGACTTTTTGGTCCTTAGATTAGATATATTTTTAACTAGTGCTATCAGGTGGAAAAAATATGTAAAAATATGTATTGTTAATTGAATTATGTGTTTCAGGTAATAGAATACAGTTTCTGTAACAGGAAGTGTAAAACTAATACCTGAAACAAGAAAAAAACCTCACCTGACAACAGCTGTTGAAACTTAGGAAAGTTCTAGCTTCTTATACTTACACTTTTTTATTCTCTCCAGTAGACAAAAATCAGAACTAAACACGACCTGAGAAGGATCTGAACAAATTTTAATCCAAATTTAAATTCCCACATTTATGGCGGCAAAGATGATAAGGAACACTGGGGGACAAAGATGTGAGTTAGGATGTGTAACAGGGGAAATAAATCAGGTTTAATGACAGAATATTTCTGTGCAAGCAAGAGAAAACCTAACAACGCTGGCAAACTAAAACGGCAAACAGACATGAAATAAGATTGCTCTGATTTGGGCACCAAGCAGAGAGAAGTAGAAGTCTGTATTTTCATGCCAAAGAATTTAATTTAATCCAAGTCGCAGAACAGTTTTTAACCTTTTTTGCAGAAACAAATTCTTCAGCATGGAAATGCCAGTGAAGACTGAACAAATGTGTCTCCTGATGTTACACAGTCTTCAGCCCCCTCTTAGTCCACCCCCACAATCCTTCATTTGGGAGAAATTCGAGGCAACCCCTCCTACCGTCCTTTCTCTTCCAATCATCGAGAAACAGATTCCCAGATAGATATTAAGCAGTCTCAAGATACTGAGTTAATTTAGTTTGTTTATTGTTGTGGGTTGGTTTTTTTTCTACACTTAGAATGCATTTGTTTTCAGTAAAGAAATTCCCTTCCCTCACCACCTCCAGTTTTCTTTAAGTGAAGCCATTTGTTTTCAGTAATGCTGAATTTTCTTCTCTCCTGTAAACACGTTCAGTTTTTGCAGCTAGAGTACAAACAGCAAATGCTCACCAGAATCGCTCACCTCTACTTTTTCTTTCCTTCCCCCATAACTTCAGCTCAGCTCCTTCAACAAGCCCAGCAGCACCATGCATATGTTATACATTAAAAACAGCCAGAGAAGGTAATATTCATCTGTATGCTGGCTGCATTGACAGGAATTGCAGATTCAGAAAAATAATGTTTATTTTCCTCAGCTTGAAATTTTCTGAATTTCTCAACAGATGATAACACTTTGAAAAGTTGCATAGATGAATTTATTATTTTTTTTCTCATGCCTTCCAAGAATTATTTTCCTCCAAAAGGAAATAATATTTTCTGTGTCTTCTATACATACACTGTCATGTATATTTTATGTTTCTTATTTAACCAAAATTGACATAGCTAAACAGTTCTGAAAAAGAAACATCCTCCTTCTAGCAACAGATAATGAACAGTGCACCTATTGTCTAATCAAGGTGCCAGAAACCACGACCTCCTGACAGAAATACGTAACCTTTGTTTTGTGTTTGAGTGTTATAGTCCTGTGGTGCTCACTAACCTTTGTCTGACTGCATCTGTGCTCTTTATGCAACAGCTTTTCTTTGTATTGTTAAAATTGGCAGCAGTGGGAGTTTTGCTTTTGCAGGATCTGGTTTAAGGAATACAATAACTAGGCTCTCAGAATGGAGCAAGATGGGAGAAACAAATACGAATATATACAGAAATTCAAAAGCCATCTGCATTGTCCATATTCTTCTTCTATAGAAGTGCAATGAGAGTTTTATTGCTCCCTTTAGTGGAACTAATGTCATTCATTTTGCAGTGCTGCTTCTGACTATTTGATGTCTGAAAACATCCGTCCACAGCTGAGGGAATATTGAGCAGAAAAAACAATGAAGATGAGATGTTGGATGTCTTCTCTGTTGCATAGACTATATCTGAACAGCTCTTTGTGCTCAGACTATTCAATATGGCTTTTCTTAAACAACAATGGAAAATTGTTTCTTCTTAGCATAACTTTCATATTTGGTTTTGAATGAGCCAGGAGACAGCCAGTTGTGCAAACATCTGTATCACTGAAAGCATCGCTTGTCTCCACTATCAGCTCAGTTATGTAATTTCTCACTGTGTGCTGAGACTGGTGCAACATTCCTTTAGTAAATAGTAGGAGCAGAAGTCCAGAGGTCAATTTATTCTGAAAAATCTATCTGTATTTAATTGCAAATTATCTATTTGTCTATATAAATTATTAAAAATGGTTATGAATTCAGTAAATCCAAGCTAGTGGATTAGTTGTGTTAAATTTAAACTTTTTTTCCCCTGAAATGTGTTGGTTTTAGTTCCAGTATGTTTCCTCCTTTCTTTCTCAAGATGCTAAGCCAGGTGAGATCCTGATTATCTGACCTGGTTTTGTTTTTATACAATAGCTTATGTTCGTCTTTGAAAGTACGATCTATTTTCTTGAAAGCCTTTTGGCTGCATGATCACTATACTACAGTTTTCCATATGATTTTGCAGGATGTTACTCTGGTATTCCCCACCTCCACACCCTAAATCTCATCATTCAACTAGCTTCTTTTTTATCCAGTCTATCATCTGCTGAACTGAACATCCCAGGCTGGTAATGGCAAGTGGGGTGATGTACTCATTTTTGCTGGGGAAAGCCTACTTTAAATTTCTTAAAACTGGAAAACTATGTCAGCATTTATCACATGCACTTTTAAAGTCCTTTAGAAAGTTAAATCCTAGCAGGCAAATTCCTCACCAAGTAGGTTATATTAGGAGTTCAGGACAGAACAGATGATTTGGGGGTGGGGACACTACAGTCCAGACACTGGTTCCCACCATTACTTTAAAAATAGTTCTTCCTAAGACTTTGCAACTATTCTCTGGTTCCCTCTTACTGTAACCTAAACTGTTCTGTTAAAAAAGAAATTTAACTTAAAAGAAAAGAAATTTACTGTCTCAGCAATCTGTCTCTACTATCCTCTCAAGTAAAGGCTCAAGTGTTTGAAGGTGCTAATGACCTCCCTGGTTTATATTACCCTATGGAAACAGCCCCTTGTGAAAACACCAGGTAAATTAAATTTGAGGCCACACAAACTTTTAAGGTGTGTTAAAGATGATAGGATAACATGGGCTACTTGACTGTGAAGATACTAATTTATTTCACGAAGTACTGTCAATGTTCAGTTACTAAATGCTATGATTTATATGCTGATTTAAGAGTCAAGGTTGAGCGTGAAGTTGGGTCAAGATGCCAAAAGATTATATGAACAAAAGAGTCTATGGGGGACCAAAACTGGACATTTCTACTGTGTTTTTCAAGTACTTCATGACCCCAAGTTCAGTAATCTTTTCAAATCCTTTAGAAGGGATAATTTCTCCACTGTTTTCATGATGTGAGTTATTACAATTTAATTTGCCAATTAACCTTCTTGAAAAACACTGTTCAGCCCTGAACTTTATCAAATGAATGGAAGACATGCAATATATTTTAATATTAATTTTTCTTTGCTTCTGCATCAGACGTATTTTTAGTTAATCAGGAAAACCATTCACTATAAATGAGGAATGGATCCCCCTTGCCGTTTTTGTGCATGTGTTTGTGTGTATGTTCCACCACTGACATAATCTTCCATGTGGTGAAAAAATCATAAAATAATACCTTTAAAGATGTTCAAGAAACTCCAGAGTAGTAGTCCATTGGGAAGTACAGAGAAGCAACTTCTGAGAAGTATGTGATAGTGAGGACTGAAAGTGATTTCTCAGGAAGAAATGGGAAGCATTTCTGAGGCAGTTTACTAGATCTTGTTGTAGCGGTTTCTCCAGCTCTCCTTTGCTTGAAGGTACTGGGAGTCTGGAGCATTTGAGTGAGGTTGTTGTTATTCTTCAAGTCTGCTTATATATGTCCTGAGCTGTTAAATAACCAGCTCCTCCTATGTTCTAGGCAAAACAGCAGCTTACTTCCCATAGCACTTCAATTTTTGTGTGCATTTGGATTATACTGGACCTCTCAGAAAACGTGGTTGTGATTATTTTCTTGTTAAAATTATTGTGTCTCCACCAACCCTTTGCACATTTTTTTTCTCTTACTGCTAGAGCACGGGCAGATCCTAAAGAAATAGAGTATTCACTCTTTATTCTACAAGTTTCAAATAAATGTCTCTCTCTAGGTATCTGCTAGGCTAGGTGCCTGTCTTGTATGTAGCCTCTGTAAAGTGGTGTGTCTTTGCATCTTCCACTCTGAAGCTGGGCCTTGGTGTGTTCCTTACTGCAAGATTTCTGGCACTAGGAAGACAGAGGTAACAGGTATCTTAACAGTAATTTTATTGGAGGGAGAAAAACAATGTCTGCAGCCAGGGCTATTTTGTATTAATCAGATGCTTGGTAGAAAAACATCTATCAAGACAGGAGAGATGCTCAAATCTCCCTGAAAGGTTTATCCATGAAGGTTTTGTGTGAAGAGTTAGGAGGAGTTAACAGTCACCATCAGTGAAGGAAAACAAGCCTTACTCAGCTCTTTGCAAAACCAGTTTGTAGGCATCTGCCATCGGTATTCCTGTCTCCAGATGTTGACCAGACATAGAGACATTTGTTGCAGCCCTTAATGAGTTGCTCAAAACTCAAATGTGAGTGGGATTATAGACACTGTCTGCAGCATTTGATTTTGGATTGGCACCTCACCCCTCTCCCTGAAGCAACTTTAAATGCCTTTCTGAGGTGCTTAACTATCTCTGTATATTGCATGGAGATTACAGATATCTAAATTTTGTCCTTGAGCACAGGGTCTTGAAAAGTAGTTTTCACAGCAACTCTTGGCTTATACAGCTCAGATTCTCAGTCACTTGCTCTCTTATCAGCCCTGTTTGGAAGAGCAGGGAGTTAAATACAGGTTCCACTTTTTTAATGACTGAAGCTCTTGAACTCTACTTCATTTGCAGTATCTATCAAGAGATTGCTTCCTTGGTGAATGCAGGGCAGAGGGAACTGCACTTGCAGATTTACTTTGGAGATCAGCTATTTATTTCCTGTCTTTATTATCTGATCCCACGCTATGCAAAGACTCCCTCTCTTGCTGAGAGAGTTTTTAATAAAAGTTGGTAACTGATGCCTAGGATTACATTAATACTGATAACAGTACCAACATTTCCTGCGCCTTCAAGAGGATCTTCAAAAAAAGCAGGGGAACAGGGGAGGCTGCCATGACCTTTCATTGTTTTACTTCCTGTAGTAGCTACTTTCAAATGACTCAATATTGCACAGATACTCCAAAACCAAGGAAAACATTCTCTCAGATTAAATACCCTTGTGAAAGTCAGCTGGTATGGTAGTGCAGCAACTCAGGATAATATCTCCTACGAATAAGGTCCATAGTGATAGACTCCTTGGAAAAATGCACTGTGGAAAAAAAAAATTCTTTGGCTAGTGTGAAAGCACATTTCTGGAATTTGGCATAGTCTAGTTAGACTATAGCTATCTCTTTCTTGAATAAAGGCTGGTGCTATTCATTTGATGTTGAGAGGAATCAGAAACCCTGCTGAGAACTTTAATAAGATACCTAACAAGGGAAATTCTCCCCATTAGGCAGTCTGGCTAGCTGACAGTCACTGCTGTGCTATTTCAAGATGCTTTAATATGCCTCAAGTTAATATAATGGACCTCTAGGTTCCAGTTTTGCGTAATCTTTATGGAGATAATATATTCATATACATATGTGCACATAATCACACATTTATGTCTGTTCTCCACAAGATGAAGTACTACAGCTGGATGAAGTTATATCACCAGGTGAAATTTTTGACTATAGTAAGACTCTTCCATTTCAACCTATTAAAAAAATTGATTGTGTTTCAGAGACAGAAATACAGCATTTAGATGCTGGTGTTGTATGCTAAGGATTTAATTGAAAATATAAATCGAAGTGAATTTCTTTAGGCCCAAACTCAATCAACTTGAAAATTAACAAAGAAAAAGGGAACAAGTTTGCAATGGTTTTTAAATTTGAATTTCTTATACTGTTTTTTGCTTTTTAAATATAAATTAACACTTAAAATTATCAGTAGCTGTGAAAAAATAGAGACTCTTGCAGTTCAAAAGATGAAATGACTTTTTTTCAGGTTATTTTCAATTCAATTTGGTTGAATCTTAAAGTATGAAAAAGCAGCTTCTATTTAATGACTAAAATTTATTAACTTTTTAAAAATTATTATTATTAACTGAAGCATTTCCAGCACAGCCTATTGAAAGAAAAGGTAGCTTTTGTTTTGTAAACATACATTTGTTACAAAGCTAAATGGGAGGGGCTGGAGTAATTCCTTTCTTTCAGTTTGAGATAGAACTGTGAGAGAGGCCAAAGGGATTATGATATATGAAACATTTCTGCTTGAGGGGACTTTGATAGGAAGGACTGTTCAATGTAAAAAGTACAGGAGAACAAATAAAAATAGTTTTTCTTAATACCCAGCTTAAACATGCATGAAACTTTGGAATACATTGCTTAATGAGGGGGAGGTGCTGAAGCAGTTTGGTGACAAGTGTTCAAATCAAAATCTCACCTGATTTTTCTGTACTACTCACTTTCTCAGAAGAGATGAATCTGATCTTTGTCTTGTTGAGTGATTCATATTTCTTCCTGCCCACCAAGACTTGACCCTCAGATCTTTGTTGCAGGCTCCATGCTTGCCAAGTCCTCCCATAGGATTTGTTCGTGTTAGTTTGCTAGCAAATCTTTGCATAAAGTTGTTTACCAGATATTTTAAAAAACATATTGACTTTGCTTTGGGTGTCATATAGTGCTTTCTGGACTTACCTTCCTATAATGTCATTACTTACTTGAAGCAGCCCTAAAAATTTTCCTCTTTCAAGAGGAATATTGTTTTAAAATCTAATTTCTTTATTCTCTAGGTTGGATTATTGTAATTTTATCTATTAAACCAGCTCTTGTTATTTCAAACAAAATGCTGCTGGACATGATTACATTTTTTTCTATCTTTAATATAAATAAGAGAAGCAGTTATAAATAGTTGATGAGAATCTGTGCATGCACAGTGATTTTTAATTGCTGAGAAGTTTCTACTACATTCAGCTTGCAGCTGGCTGCATTGTTATTGTGTTGGTCACATTATAGTTGGCTAACTTATTTTTTGCCTTCCCAGCTATATTTTGGGCTTTGGATTATGCTTTAATAAGCCCAGATGGATTTCAGCCTGAGTAATACATTTAAATATAAAATATAGATTAAACTCATTAAAAATATTGCTTCAGCCCCGATGTTGATAGTTACATTTATTGAGTGATATTCCTGTAAGTAGGTAAAATGATTTATATTGGGTTTGAGCAAATTGTGTTTACATACAAAATATGATTTTATATAACCACACTATCAAACTTCATAATGATGATTTTGTTCATCTCAAAAGAAGTTCTGGGTTTCCCATATTCAGCAAAATACTTAACTATGTGCTGAGTTTGAAGAACTGCTTAACTTAAAATGCTGTTGTATAGCAGGCAATATTCAAAGCAGATTTGTGTACTTTGGTGTTTTTTTATGGAACCTTCATTCTAGTTCGAGCATACCTCTGAAAATTAATCAGGCAGTCTGTATCCAAGCTGCTCTGAAAGTTTTGTTAACACAGCAGAGCCTATCCCTACTGAAATCAGCAGCAGGTCAGTCCATGGAATTCCTTCCTGATTAAAGGAAGAGACAGTATAATATGTTTACATATTAAAATGAAGCATACTACTTAATTACTCGCTACTGTCTTATTGCAAGCTAATGGCTTGCTAATAACTGTGACCCTACTGCCTGCCACAGCCTGTGCTCACACGTCCCAGCTGGGGCATTGCTCGTGNTCAGGCAGTCTGTATCCAAGCTGCTCTGAAAGTTTTGTTAACACAGCAGAGCCTATCCCTACTGAAATCAGCAGCAGGTCAGTCCATGGAATTCCTTCCTGATTAAAGGAAGAGACAGTATAATATGTTTACATATTAAAATGAAGCATACTACTTAGTTATTCGCTACTGTCTTATTGCAAGCTAATGGCTTGCTAATAACTGTAGAGATCACTATAGATAGTGACCCTACTGCCTGCCACAGCCTGTGCTCACACGTCCCAGCGGGGCATTGCTCGTGTCACAGGGGTGTGGGGGTGGTGTGACTTCATGAGACTCCAGCCAGTTTCATTCTCTGCTTTCACCAACACCAGATCTACCCTGGTGATGCCTTTCCCTGGTCTTTAATTTTAAGAGGCAAACACGGTTAGAGGAGAAAAAGGGGTTTTTCCCTGGGTATTTATTGCAGGCCCCTCAGGTGCAGCACACCCAGGTGAATGCCCGCAGAGCACACGGAATGCACACCCACGGGCACTCGGGGATCACATTCCAGGCCTTACAAGTGAGCACATCCATCAAAGATTCCCCAGGGAGAGGCTCCAGTGAACCCCTGCCCGAGGAACCTTCCCCTGGATGGGCCCATCTCAGTTTACAGAACGTGTTCTAGAGAGGACCTTGGTGTCTGGGGCTGTCTGACCTCTCACTACGAGGCTTCCAAGGTGTTTGGTCTCTTGGCTTAACAAAATATTAGGTCTAAGAATGTGGGCTAGAAGCACTAAGAAAAGAAAAAGTATATAAAAGGGGTATAAAAGAAAAGGTAAAAAATCATTATGGCATCACTGGCACTCACAGTGAGGATGCTGCTGCATGCTTTGGTACTGGGAGCAAGTATGAAAATTTTGCACCTAAAAGAGAATTGCAATGATTAGTCAAAGCCCCTGACACAGTTAATTTTTTTTTTTTTTATTGAATAGGAAAACAAAATTTTACACAATTTTTTCTTCAAAACACAGAAAAAGGACTAGTGCTTCAGAGTGCCACAGAGTAACTGTGGGTGTTTCTCAACAGAAACTGTCAATTTATTTTTATTGTTAACAGATGGTCCAATACCAAAGATTTTTAATAACTATTTTTTTATTAAATAGTACTATCCAGCTAAAAAAAAAAAATTGGTAGATATACTTAAAAAGGCACAGAACACACGCAAAACAAACACTAATAGTCTCACTTCCATGATGTAAATATTTCAAAGAAGTTTTCCTTTAAAAAGTAAAAATAATCAGCCATGGTAGTAAGAAACAGGAAAAAGTATATAAGTAAACTGGAAAAAGTATATAATACATATTTTCCAAATCCATCTTGTGGTACTTATCTGATATTTTCTTTGATAAGGTATGTCAGTTTTTTGATAAAGGACTTACATTGCTGGTTAAACTAAAGAAGATAACGGAGTAGTGTAAGAAATGTAGGGTGTAAAAAAAACTAGTGTAAGGATTATGATTAACATTGTTTTGAATGAATTTAGCAATAATAGTATTCAGAAGTTTTCACAGAGACAAATGCTGTTGAATATTTTAATTTCTGACCATAGCAGAGACTAGCAGTGTTCTGCTATTTTTTTTTTTTCCATCAAAGAGGTAGGATATATTATCAATATGTGGATAGTGTAAATGTCTTAAAATGACTAAATGTGAATAAGTAACCTTGTTCTCAACCACAATATAATTCAGTTAGGGATAATGTTACTGACTACTGCTGTAAGCAAGAATTTGGGCTGAAAAATGGCGGGGGAGGAAAATCAAAGGGTAATATTGAGGCATGAAAGACAGTCAGGCATCAATGTAAAGTGGCTGTGAAAATGCAGAGACAATATTAAGATTTACCAGAAAGAGTAAGATGTAGTGCCATTGTAATATTCAAATGAAAAGAGAGGAGTTCTTCCAACTCAGCTCTAAAAAACCAAAAAAATTTTATCTGGAATAGCCTTGGAAAATATTACTCAGGTGACCAGGAACAGGAGAGCCTCTATTCTATGAATCTAAAGTACACGGCTTCTTTGGTCAAGCAAAACAAATGTTAATGTCTGTGTTTAAATCCAAGAGCCAAGTACCAGGAAGGGAAAGCATTTTTTAAAGGATGACATTGATAAGAGAAAAATTACTATGAATTGATAAGGAACTGATTCAGGCCTGAATTTTCAAGTTTCCAACCACGTTTGGAAAAAACTTGTGGAGAAAGCTTCCAATAGGAATGGCAAGGCAAAGAATTAAACTGGTTTTGAATGGTACTCCATTAGTTCAGGAAATGGTTCATATTATGCATCAGATAGTGGTGGTATCTTTATGGCTGACCAAGGAAATCAGAGTTGTGAAATATTTTTCTGGTTTTGCTATGAAGAGTTTTAAGTAGTGCAACTAGGCTGTATGTCATAGATGCTTCACATTAGCAAGAAACAATGTTTTAACATGAATAAAAGCGAAATTATTTTAATGATGTTTTGACTAGTATTTCCTACAGATTTCAGTGAATCGACATTAAAATTCAGTAGCTCAAGGCTGTATATTACATACATTTGTTCAGGAGTCACTTCCAAGAACTAAAATTTCTCCAAGGTTTCTCTATCAAAATATTAGACAGATATGGTAAAACAATTATCTTATAGTGGCAGAAATTGATTATTCACATTTTAAACACAGAAGTAAATTTATCCTCAACATTACTGAACAGATTTTTTAAAAAATAGTTTTATTAAAATTCAAATTATTAAAGATAATTATTAATTTGTCTTTACCTGAGACAAGCAATTTATCCATCAGTGTCTGCTTGTTTCTTTCTTTTTCTGTACAGATTTTCATTCCTTCCTATAGGGAGCTGAGGCTTTTTATCTCCTTTTCCTTTACCTACTTCTCAGCCTCAACAGTTTTAAGAAGTGCTCTTTACATTCTTGCGGCTATGTCCACTCCATGTTGAAACACTCTGCACTTTTTCTTGTGTTTAGAAAAATATGAATAATCTGATAATAAAACAAATCCTTCACAAGTATTTTCTCCTTACAAGGACAATGAATTTCCAAATATGGAAAACAAGAGAAATCTTTCTAGCACTATATCAATACATATTTATCGTCATTGTATTGGAATGTAAGAGAAAATTTCCTCTCAAGATAAATATTTCTTCAAATAAAAATAATTTTATCTTTGGAAAGATGAAACCCGTCTCTCTTTTTTGTATAATGAAACTCCTCCTTAAAAATATTAGAATGTTCATTGTTAACTGTTATATAATTTGGTCAGATTGCGAAAACATAAAGATGTAGAAAATCAAATATAATGAACCGTAAGTACAAATAAAACAATCTACTACAATATTGTACTTCATCACGAAAAAGAGGTACTAACAGTCATGCAGTCTTGCCTACTTTGATCCAAATTATGTGAACACTTAGCCATAGATTGATTTTTAACCAATAGAAAGTGAGATGAATTACAAAGCACGCAAAAACCACCTCCTGAGTGCTAGAAAAAGAAAGGTTATTCTGCAGCTCAGTGACCAAAAGGCATAAAATAGCAAATGAACCAGGTGTGACAGTTGATATTCCCTCCCTGAGACCTAACCAACGCATCTTCGACACTTGAAACCTACACTTGAAAATAAACAAAATGTGAAGTTGATGAGAGGTTAATGAAAACAATATCTAACTTCAATAAGTTACAGTGGAAGCTCACTAATTTTCACTTGGCTAACTCCCAAACTCCAAAATTTAAAAGGAAATGATATGTCTCCCTTCATCTCCACAAAGATTTAAAAAACAGAGAGCCATAGGAGTACTGTAGCAGAAAAAAAATTATTACCTTTTAAAAACATATAGCGTTGTACTACAGAGCATGTAGATGGATCTTGCTGCATCACCACCAGAGGTAACTCTGACATTGGTCAGACTCTTTGAGGCTCCTTTGACAGTGCTGAAAATTGAACCTAGCCCTTTAATGCTCCACTGTGCTTGCAGGAACGAGATGCTTGGTTTGTGTTTCCTAGGTCTTCATTTCTAGCCTGGAGAGCAAACTTCTTGAGATAACTGGACTGAAAGTAGCCCACAGTTGATTTTTAGTTTTGGTGTATTAGAACTGGACTAATGTTTTAAATTGTTTACATCAGCTTTCCTAATGTATCTGACTGCGTTCACCTATAATCAAAAAACGCTTTATAAAATTCAGAAGTGTTCAGGCCTAAAATAACTCTTAGCTATTTCTTCTTTTCATAAAAATTATTGAAAAGAAAATGTGGGATCTAAATTAAACTGTCATCTAGTTCACACAGCAGGACTAAGCAGGTACTAAACAGGTAGTTCACTTAGATGAAAAGCTGACTCAAGTGGCTTTTTACTGAGAGAGTAGTCCCTAAGCATAATTTAGATGTAATTTTAAACATGCATAGGTTAATAAACAAACAAACCAAAAAAAACCTGACAATGGTGGCATTTTTATAATACACCTTATGGACCATACTTCTACCTTAACAAGTGTGCTTTTATTACTCACTAGTTCTTTAAAAAATAAAACCAGAAATATCTTCTATTGGAACAAATGATCTTTTAAAAATAAAAAGTTTCGCTAACAATGACAGTGAAAATTCAGGACAGAAGATTTGCCTAATCATTGATCTTCTTTTGAAAATGAAATCAACAGCTCTGCATGAATCACTTAGCTTAATTGTCACAAAGGATTTCACTTTTTCTGTATTTTTATGTAAGATACTGTCTTCAGTTTTATGAAATTAGTTGTTCACTTAGGGTAACATGCTGGAATAATCTATGGCTTTTTTATCTTTTTTATAAGAATTAGTCTTCAATGTGCAGGAGGTTGATAGCTCATGTAATTTATGCAGCACTTAAATTTTCTTTCTATTTTCTTTCTTTTCCTCCTTCAAATAGATTCAGGACTACTTTCATTGCACTATCTGCATAGTTGAAGACATCCACATTTACTCAGAGGTTGTAAACTGTATTCAGTGCTTAATCATATTCTTTATGGGCATTGCACAGTGGTCTTTGTTTTAAAATTGGAACAATCAGACACTTGGAGTCCCACATCCATCTTAGAAAACAACACTTTCTAATTAAAGGTAAAGTCTTTATTTTTATTTAGTAGTGGCTAATCCTAAAAATCCTTCTTAATGTAGAAGGTCTTTACTGAAGCTTCCCATTAACTTCAAATACATGAAATGGTGATGTGTACTATAGAGATAATACGGATATCTGCCTATAGGGATATTTCTGTCCCTGTTTTTAATATTTACCCTAAGCTTTGTGATATGTGGTTACTTCTTCTGACAGTTTTACAGAGTTGCAAGGGTTAGCAGTCTAAAAACTTGCTGCTCTGGGAAGGTTTTGTATGACATTCCACAGAGAAAGAGACAACAGTCCCCTACACAGGTTCCTTATGAGAATCCATCTTTACTTCTATCTGAATCCTCATACTGTGGTTGGTTCTCATTTCTTGTTAGCACATAATACAGGATAGATAATGATTACCAACTTAGGTTATTGTCTCTTATTTCTAATGTGGCAAAGTAAGCCAATGATAAAGCAAAAGCCTTTTCTGTTTTATTTTGAAGACAAATATAACACCTCACTGAGTGGAATCTCAGCTGACTAACAGATTCTTTGGCAAACATTTTTAGAAGGTTGTAGCTATAGCTACAATTACCCTGGAATTGGCCTGATGTTCACAATACTTAAAATCTGCATTCTTGTGTTTTACTGTAGGCAATCAGAGATCTCAGCTGAGGAGACTCCAATACTTTTAGTAGTGAAAAAACAACTTTCTAAGAGGAAAAATGCCTTTAATTTAGCACAGAATGCAGTAAAAGAGTAAAATGCTTCTATGTTTCAGCATCCTAGAACAGATCAAGTTTTGCTGATGAATAAGTGTATATGAGATAGTCCTCCTGGTGTTGCAGTTGCTCTTTACAAAGGGTAGAATCCAGTGCTCAGAGGTGAAGAATGAGTATACTCCAAGGTGCTCAGAGGTTGTTTCAGTTTGTATGGCTTGTTAATTAGAAGTGTTTGAATGCCTTGAGACATCCCAGTGTATTCATCATGGGGACATAATTTACAGGAAGTTGACCGCGAGATTTTATAAGGAGATGAAATACCATTAAAGACATTTTTCTTTTTTTAGTTGGTCAAAGATCAAGAAAAGGCCCTCTCATTTGTTGTCTCAATTTCTGTAGTATGAAGAACCTGATTATGTTTTCAAGACACATGCGAATCAGTTTTTTGTAAGTAGTTGTCTCAATTTAGTCCGAGAGAAACTTTAGTTTATTGTTTTCCTTAAATAATTTACCTTAAATATCTTTGGTATACCTTAAGGCTTTTGGTTTACCTCAGGCTTACCTTAAATAATTTGCATTGCATTAATAAAGAGGTATTATTGATGTCTGTTATTTTTCTTGTGTTTACTTATTCTGTGTTGCGTGAAGATTTGTTAACGTTTTCTTCTCTTTAGTTTGGCATCAATATTTAGTTTTTTACCCTCTCTTCCTTTCAACCTACCCTATCATCAAGTATCTTCCTCTGTCAGCTTGAAAGTAAATGTTACGTTATATTCAGAGGGTAGGCTCAAACCAGGCTCGTGTCCTACTGACATTTTTTAGTCTAATCATAAACTTTACAATGTGCATTTATTTTTTGGAGATGAGTTTAAATACTAAATGCAAACTTTCTGCACTTCAGAGATTTAATATAAATTCAGATCTGATTCCAGACACAAACATTGTTAATCTAGCATTGTTTGAGGTTGGCATTAGGGTTTCTCACACACTGACTTCTTGACAGATTTTTTTTTTTCTTATAAACAATGTCATTTTCTTTCAAGCTGGAGTTTCATTTGCACTATTTAGAATTTTCTCAACATATTATAACAAAGTGTTCATAAAAAAGTACACTTTCCAGAACTGTTAATTAAAAGGGCTTGCTGGGATAAATAAACCCATATGTTGTTGATTAACCACCTTTTAGGGGTCAACAGTTGGAATCTCCTGCTGTGCTTATGTTAATTGTTGTCCAAAATTTTACCAGGAACTCTTTTGTCCATATGGCACTTGCTGAAAATGTAAGGCCCATAGAGAGAATGAACAAAACCCAAAGAAAAAAGGTACCTCAGTCTATGCTGTATGTGTGCCAACTTCATGGTGGCACTTAACCTGCTCTGTATCTTATCTTGTGCAAAATACAGAAAAAATTAAAAAGCAACAGAGTTTATGTGGATTTATATGTGTATATTCACCATTATCATGTCTATGAAAAACTGCTGCTATTTATAGAGAGAATATCTTACCTGCATGTAAAGAAACATAAATTTAGATTTTCCAAATAATAAAAAGTATAAAGAGATTGCAATATATTTTAAAGCCCAAAACTGCATGGTAAAGAACTGATATTGTTGACTCTGTTGCTGTTTTTCAGGGGAAGAGAAAGCACTTTTCCTTGTAATACCCAATATATACTGACATTTCTTTTTGTTAGTTAATTACCCCCTGAAGATCTCTGTCTTCATGAAAGGTGAATCACAGAAGTGTCTATAGGACTTCAAGATTTGCCCTTTGATTCTCCTTTTTGAAGTTTAAAAACACACTCACTGGAAATTGTTCAATTTTTTAAAAATTCTTTTAAAATTCTAGGCATAAAAATGTTTCGCTTCCATCTTTTGCAATATAAAGGATTTATGAAATTATTTGCAGATGAGTAAAAAAAGCCAAACAATCCCCACACCTTAATATGTTATGCAGAGATTTAAATAAGACCAGAAGTTTTGCCTAAGGCTGTTAAAATTCAGTACCTATTGCACCACAACTCTGCTGAAATTATGAAACGTTGCTGTCCAAGTTTGAGCTTCAAACAGTGATATCAACTGGGTCAACTCTGACAAAAAAAGGTTTTATTGATCATTTCTTTTACTTACTGTGTCTTTTTAAGAGAGAAAATCAATCACTATTGAGCAAGTATCAAGCTTTAAAAATCCCTGACTTTTGCTCCAAAAAAATGGAGAATAATTGAGGTTTTGATTAATTTACTTTAGTTTGACAGTTAGAAAGAGATTGTGAATGACATACTTCTAAATACCTGGATCACAGTACTTCCAAACACAGGTGAAGAAAACCGCTATTTTCAGTGTGATATTTGCTGCCCAAAAGTTTCTACAAGGTGAACAGCTGACAGCTGGATCTAATTGAAGATCTGTCTCTGCATACAATCCTGTCCATCAAAGAATGAGAAAATCCTGTGATAAATCTCCTTTAGTAAAAGAGGATGAATTAGCACCCTTTTGTCTCACAGACAACCAAATTATGCTAAATATATGGCTGCCTCCACTCACACTGAAATGGATGTGGCTTCAGCTCAAGAAAAGCTGGAGAAGATGGTAAGCTCGGTGGTGACCACACAAAGTGCTTGACTGGGTTTAAGGCTCTGTGATGCCACAATCTCACAGAAAATAACCGCTTACTCCTGACCCAGTCTGTGTTCCTATTTCACATTGTCTGGAAAAACAGCTTTGTCTGGAGAGAAAAAGTAATGAGATTTTGGGTTTAGGAAAAAAAATAATTATAAACTATTTAAACAAAATATTGCATTGATGCAGCTTTGCTTTATACAGAGGCAGATTTATGTCTCATTGTCCCCAGGCTCCTCAGATTTTGCTGTACACCGAAGAAATTGTGTATAAATATTGTTCAGCACACAGCCTCTTTTGGTTCTTCATTGGTCAGAAAAAATAAAACAGATACTCCAAACCTCAGTCTGCGTCTACAGACTTCTCTCCTTTTCCACAAGGTTGGTTCTCATCTTTTTTTTATAGGCCTGTGATCTTACTTAAGGAGTATTTTTAGCTTGTAAAATAGTTATCTGATTTAACTCTTCTCTATGAAGAGCAATTACAAACCACAAACATGTCATTCTGGATGAAATGCCTCTGAAGCCATTCAAGCTTGAATCAGTATCAGCAATGGTACAGTAAAACTGTGGAAACAAGGATGAATATGGATTTCTTTCTCGCTTGCTTGCTTGCTTTCTCCTTTCTCCTATTTTATGCCTTGCTCCCAGTTTCCCAGCTGTACAGATAGTTTCTTGACATTTCATGGTGTCCCTCAGTATACTTTTCCTGGTTATTGTCAGGGAGGATCCAGTGGGGGGCCTGCTTTGCTATCCCACACAGGTCCAGGGCTGTTCTCCAGGGCTAATAAGATGTTCCTTGGGCAGAGAAGTTGAAAAGGTCAATCAAGTCCAAGGTCAGCCTGCGAAATCCAGTGAGCAAGTCAGGGTTGGCAGCGACAGAGCTGGAGATGGGCACTCCAAGAGCATCATCAGTGGGGCAGGGAATGAGGGGCAGGGATGGGCTGAAATGGACCCCTGGGATATGGACAGAGAGGAGGAAGACACTGGGGGAGGCTGGGCAGCAAGAGGTAGGCATGTTGCTGCTCTCAGGTCTGTGAGAGGTTATAACCATTCCTTCTGAGTTTCCTCTTTCACCAGATATAATTCTAATGATCTCTTATTTTTTATTTCGCCCAGAACAAGCAATCAAGCAGGGGTCCCCTGACACCCAAATTATTTTAAAATATTTCATTTGTTAGTGTTTTCCTCTAAATACAGAGCTCCACTATATCTTTGCTTATTATAACTAATATGAGGATAACTAAGAAAATCATTCTGCTAGAACTGCCAGTTTCAGGATGATTAGAAAACAGTTGAAGAGAAAGCAAAAGAAAAAAGTGGAAATTAGTCATGTTCAGAGAGCAATAGAGAAATGGTTGTTTAATTCATATTTCAACTAAATCACTTTTGTTTTTCTGAGAGATCTCTTAGGTATCAAGCATATTTTCTAACAGTCATGATTCCAAAATATCCTTTCAGATTTTCTGGAAATAACTTCATCAGATGTTGCCCATATGTCAGTATCATCTCTAGCTTCTTGAAGTACTCCAGGACAAAGTTTTTACAGGATATTCACTAAATTTGTTGAACAATTCCAAAGGTGAGGCAATGTTCTGTTCTCAGCAATGGCTGACTATTGCTGAGGGTGCACTTTTCTGTTATTTCTGGTGTACTGTCAGAGATGTGTCTGATGTGTACTATTGCTGGCCTTTACCAGCTAAAATAGGTTTGCTATGTCCTTGGCTTCTTGGCAAACAACAACTCGACACAGCACAGGATGGATTTGCAGCAATGAAACTGAAATTAAAAGTTTTACAATAGCAACTCCACACTAAAGCAAAATACCTTCTGCATATCCATTATTGAATGCTAAGAAATTCGGGTTAGAAGAAGAAACTAAAAAAAACTTCAAAAGAAATTTTGAATATTTAAAAATACCTTAATTTATGGGCAATGGCTATGAATGAGTTATGTCCAAAAAATCCCATCACAAAGCCTCCAAAATGTAAAAAAATAAACCAATCAGCAGTTCAAATCTGCCTTTTCATTTCCAAAAATTTAGAATATTCCTCTTAAAATGCATGAATTCTGCATGTAGATTTTGACCAAACTCATGTTTTGTTTATTAAAATGTCAGCTGGTTTGGTGGTTTTGAAACTAGAACAGCTGCTATGCTTTTCTTCTTTAAGAAAGGTTCTACCCTGAAATAATCTGTTTTAATGAAATGTGATTTCACTATGGCACAAGGAATAGTATTATGAAAGAGTTGGATTTAAGCAGTATAGGATGAAGGTTTTGAGATACTACATTGTTATGAATGAAAAAATTGATGTTTTGGGGTATATTCTCAGCTAGTGCTGTTTGTCAGTGTAGTTGCTCTGATTCATGCTATGCAAGGATTGACTCGCACTCTTTGTTTGTACTGAAGTTGTTTTCTTTTGTATCATTCTCTAAAAAAACAATTTAAAACCTGGAAGAAAAGTGTATCTATAAATAAGAAAGCTTGCAGATAACACCTTGCTTAATTTAGTACATATGCACACTCACACACTGAAGCTGTTGATGATAATAGATGCACCGTCTAATGCTTGGAAACCTGCTTTCAAATTCCAAAGCCATCGAGCCTTGGGTTAGGCAGTTCTGCATGAGAGAATATAACAAGCCAGAGTGACTGTGATGAGTATTCTCTACAGCTTAATACACTGCTGATCACTTATAAATATTCTACCAAAGTATGTTATTAGATTTAAATTTATCACTTTTTTCTCTTGGTTTCTATTAGAAATACCTGCCTGAGGCATTTAGAGGTGTCACTTTGCATAATGAAAGAGAGCTAACAGGAATGCAAATTTACAGCAAATATTTTTCTTTCTTTTAGAGGCAAATTCCCATGAACTTTTCCCAAATAAAGTTCTACTCCTTTGGAAGTTTGGCTGTGTATTTCTATATGCTTTCCCCCACCTCGTTTTGAATGTCAAATTCAACCTTGATCCAGATAATTTAATTTAAATTAAAAAAAAAAAGGTGAATTAAAATAGTAAGTTGAAGTGGTTGAAAGTACTTGCAGATGAATGGAAATAAAGAATATGGAATCTTTATATTACACATTATTCATCCCAGAACACCAAACTGGAGAGTTTATCCAAAGTTCTTACTACTGAAAAGGGTCTAGTTATAAAAAATTGAATTGTTTCTTTTTGAAATAGTACAAATACGGTGCAATTGAAGACAAGAACTACATTTCTTAGGTAAATAATAGGGAAACTCAAAATATAGAAGCCCAGTTTTTCCTTGGCAAGTATGCATGCTCAAAACCTTTGTGACACCAGCTCATTAAGCAGCAGTACTTTTGGAAACTAGAGAAGTGCTTCCGCTTAAGTGCTTCTTCAGTGTTTACAAAACTAATTTGAGAAGATGTGCAGTCATCTTCCCATGACTAAGTTATCATTAAAAGAAACTGAAAACATTAAGTAAAATGAAAAGATAGGTCAGACATAAATAAAAGTAAATAATCTCTTTCAAACCCTTGCTAAATCAGGAAAAGATGTTTCATGAACATTTCAGAGATTTCGATATTACCAATGCTGACTCAACCCCCAAGACCACATCCTTGCTTCTTGAGCACAGATGAAAATGATTACTTTAGTTCCAGTACTGTACAGTGATTATCTTTAATGTCAGGAAGATGAAGATAATTGGAGAGGGATCCATTAACACATTATTCTCTTTTTATTTGTGTAAATAAAATAACTTTTATCTTTCAATTTTTGGCATGTCTGTCTTCATTCTTGCACTTTTTTGATGAGTCCTTTTTCCAGTTCTCCCTTGTCTCTTGGCAAATTTATATTTGCTTCAGCTGATTTTCTTGCACTATTTCTGGAGCATTTCTACATTTTCCCCACTGTTTTAAATGCAAACTATAGCTAGTTTAATGTTTTTTAATGTTGGTATTCTAAGCTGGTTGTACATCTGAGGACTAGCAAGTGCCTTTGTCTCTCAGGACTTCTTATTACAACAGAATTTAAATGGAGGTATAGAACATTGTTCTAAAATTGACTGAAGATAAATTCTAGGTCAGTCATTCCCCAAGTGGTTTTCACTTTAGTATTCAATTTTAAAAAAATTTTTTTTTTTAACCAATATTTCATATCATTAATTTACAATGCTACCTCACTATTTTTACTATTATCTTTCGCTATCAATACATACTTTTCCACTCCTCTGTTTTAGTCATATTTGAATTTGATAGTCTTCAACTCTGGCTCCATTTCCTGTAGCATTAGATCTGCTTTCTGCATTTTGTCGATCCTGTCCTTCATTCTCCTGCAACCTACATTCAATGAGAGAGGATAACTCAGATAATTGAAGAATAAATAGCAACAGGAAGCTAATTTATGAAATTAAAATACAGTAAGCTGAATGTTGCCAAAAACATAAAAAAATTGATCCAATTTTTTTCTGAACACACATGCACATTGGTATGTGGCTTGTCAACCCCTATAGCCTCCTGTTCCAATTTCTGTGCAAGAGAAAACCATGACCATCAGGTTTTTGACAACTATTATCTGCACTGTAGACACAGGTGTGCATCTCAGCCCCTAAATTCAATTGCATCCCATATCTGTGACTCTTGTGTGCTGACCTAGAGCTGGGCAACCACCACTTGCCTTCCTCAAGAGCAACGTGTGAAGGCTGTGTTTGGGTGGAAACACGGCATTCCAGTGGGTATAGTGTGCACAGAAGGAGTTTGTGAGCTTCGGCCTCCACATACAAACATTTTTATGGTAAAAGCTCTCTTTTTAATATATGAAATAGTTTGCCTTCAATATGTGGTGGAAAATGATATTTGTTCCTTTTTTAAAAAAATTCAGTTTCAAGTCATTTACAACTGATTACAAACAAAGAAACTGTTTTACCTATTGTCCTTTCATTAAGAAAAACTAAACTTTTTAACCAAGTTAATGTAAAAAAATGTTCAATAATCATGTCTACTGCTGTTAATGTGTGTGAGACTGTTTTCCTTAATCATATGAATCAAATCTTTTTCACACAGACATCAAGAAAACTTTTCATTGATGTTTTTTATTTACTAGTTTTTATATAGGCTCCTTTGTCTTTAATAATGTGATATATTATGGTGTTGCTTTTTTCCTTTCTCATTTCTGATATGTGTTTCCCTGATTAGAAAATAACAATATAATTTAATATAATTTTAATTATTACTAATTTCATATTTGTGTCAAAGTAATTTTTGAAATGCCTTTTTTAGTAATTTCTGTGAAATTACTCCTATAAACTCATATTCCTTGTTGTTTTAAGTAGCTATAACCTCTGAGGCTGATATTCTTATACAGCATTTGACTATGCTGTTAGAAAACATCAGTATCTGTTTTCATTCTGACAGTGGTGGAAATACCTAACTTCCCTCTTTCTGGGTGTTTAGACACGCTGGTAAATAGTTGTCAACAGTTATGTGCATTATACTAACTCAGGAACAGAAGGAAAACTTTTCAAACAAAATTGCTGTGATTTCCATCCAGTACATGAGTCTTCTCTTCCACAGAAACATCCACTAACATGTCATTGTCAAGTATCTCATCCTCCCTCAACAGTCAAAACATGCTTTGGAAATAAGTGCCACCTACCCTTAACATACTCCAGTGCAACATGCAAACAGACACACACATCTTCGTACTCCTCCCATGCTGGGTGATTCCATCTGAAATATAGGTAGATAGCTCTCTTTCTCTTGCAATTTCATAGTGTGTTGCTGTGAAAACAAAATCAATTTTAGTATCAGGGGATATTTTGGAGTTGTGTTTTTTTTCTTATGTTTTTCCTACCCTGAGTCTGCTGCTAGATTCTTCAGTTGCCATGGTGAGCAGGGGTGTAGGCAGTTCTTCTATCAGGGAAAAAAATAAAAATCATGAAATGAATGCTAATGTGAGAGGAAACTGGCAATACTTGTTTTATAACTCAGTCTGGTTCATAAATAAAGAGCTTTCCACCTCAGGCTTTCATGGGGCAACACCGGAAAAGGTCATAAAATTAGGCGTTCATCTTGAAATAAATTCCTAGCTTTTTTTTTTTTTTTGGTAATCAAAAAGACCATGAAGAAGAGAATCGTCCGGTGATTTAAGGACACTAGGAAGTGTCTTGCATCCTACTCTGGCTCTAGTGCTGCCAGTCATTACTGGACGAGGTAGGTGAAAGTCTGGCACAGCATTCAGGAGCAGTGGCCTCCTCAGCAATCCAGCTTCTTTGTTGAGAAGCTCAGCCAACAGTAATTTTATTAGAAAAACACTGATTTGATGCATCAGTGTGTACTAGAGCCTCACAAATACTAAAGACTCATAAATAGAGTTAACTAGAAAACATGTAGAATTTTAGACACACTTACACTTTTTCATTTTAAAATTTCTGTTTATTATAGAATTCTAGAATCATAGAATGGCCTGGGTCAGAAGGAATCTTAAAGATAATCTAGTTCCAACACCCCTGATGATGTGGGGAGGGACACATTTCGCTAGACCTGGTTGCTCAGAACCCCATCCAATCTGCCCTTAAACACTTCCAGGGATGCAACATCCACAACTTTTCTGGGCAACCTTTTCCAATGCCTCATCACTCTCACAGTAAAGAATTTTCTTCCTAATACCTAACCTAAACCTACTGTCTTTCAGTTTGAAGCTATTTTCCTTGTCCTGTCACTACACATCCTTGTAAATAGTCTCTCTCCATCTTTCTTGTAGAATCCCTGAAAGTACTGGAAAGTCACAAATAGATCATCCTGAAAACTTCTCAAAGATGAACAATCCCAGTTCTCTTGGCTTTTCCTCACAGAAGATGAACTCCATTCCCCTAATAGGGTTTTGGTGGCCCTCCTCTGGACTTGGTCAGTGTCCTTTCTCTGCTGGGGATCCAACAACTGGATGCAGTACTAATGAACCTTCAAAATATATCACCCTTCAAAATACAAGTTTCCATGAATGACATAAATCTCTATCTGTGTGAAATACTGTTTTCCTTTCTATGCTTTTCTTTCCATTATGACTTCATTTCCTCTAGCTTTTTTTAATTCTGTTTTTCTTTTCTAATTTTTTAAAAGACAGATGTGGAAGTAGAAAACCACTAAAGAAAAGACTAATTTCTTTGAAGAAAGCATGATTTGGGGAACTTAAAAGCTTTTTTGCAAGACACATTTTCTTCCCCTCTTTCAGTCTTCTCTCTAGGAATACAGTAGCTGAAAAAAAGTAGATGTTGTTGGCTTTTAAATAGCGAATGTGCTACATAGCTTATTTATAGATACAAGGGTTATTTTGAGGCATAGTTAACATCTATAAGGTATCTTGACGTCTTGTGCTATACAAATACCTAACATTACTGTTATTGACTTGGAGTCCCTTAGGAGCTTTAAGAACTAGTCAATCTCTTAGGTTTAATTTAGACATGGTGATCCTGTAGATTAGTGATACTAAATTAATATCTCATTGGAGGAATAGCAATATGTTCCCTCCCTATGTATTAGTTATGTGCTTAATAGTGGAAATTTACTGTCTTGCTTTAGAGCTGGATGAAGTTTTGTTGTTATGGAAGCTTGTGAAAAGAGAATTTTAAGTTCTGCTTCTGAAAAATTTCCATAATATTTTTTTTTTTCTGCAATAAGAAATCCCAAGTCTTCACTTAAGACCTGCTGATAAATTATCCGTAACAGTCAAAAAAGTGATTTACAGTATGTTTCCAATGGGAATTGCTTTATATTTATACAGGGTAAAGTTTGGTGGAATTAATTTTTAAATTTTTTGTAAATAGAAAGTCGTTTACTAGAAATATCTGCTTTTACTTGCTTAGCTTTAAGCTTCTTGATAGCTAAAAGTATGAGATAATTTTTCAAGGAAATAAAATAAATTAGTTTGCTTTTTGTACGTTTATGTGTGAGATTAAAGGATAGCAAAGCACTGCAGTTCCTAGCCGAGCCTAACCTAGGACTTACACATTCTTAAGCTAAGGAATGTTTATATTTTCTTGCCAGGGACAGGGAAATGAGCCACAGAAGGCCATGAAGACACCTGCTGCATGCAAAACTTCTTTAAATCTCAGGCTGAGATATAACATTTCCTCATTGCAGTTATTCCAATAAATCCCTTTGTAACCGAATATTGTAGGAACAATGCTCTAGGCAAGGTCTAGATGGTCTGAAAAGAAATGTTTTTTTACTCTTTCCAAAGTTTTAAAGTACATTTCCTAGCAGTTTCTTTCGTATGCTTAGAGATAAGAGACAAGTTCACTTGACAGATATGTCCTATCACAGCTAAACCAAACCATTCAGCTGCTAAGCACTAAGAATATTCCAGTTTATATGTTAATAATGATTATATCCTGAAGGCTTTAAAATAAAAACATTTTAAAAATTAAACCAAAGAAACTCTAACTAATTAGAATAGTTAAAGTTAAGAGGGCTGCAGCACCTCTCCTATGAGGGCAGGCTGAGAGACCTGGGGTTGTTCAGCCTGGAGAAGAGAAAGTTCTGGTAACACTGAGAGCAGCTTTCCAGTACCTAATGAGGGCTGACAAGAGAGCTGACAAGGGACTTTTTACAAGGGCATGTAGAGATAGGACAAGGTAGAATGGCTTTAATCTGAGAGAGAGTAGGTTTAGGCTAGATATTAGGAAGAAATTCCTCATATGAAGGTGGTGAGGCTCTGGAACAGGTTGTCCAGAGAAGTTGTGGATTCCCCATCCCTGCAGGTGTTCAAGGCCAGGCTGGATGAGGTTCTGAGCAACCTGGTCTAGTTAAGAGGTGTGTGTCCCTGCCCATGGCAGGGAGGCTGGAAATAGATGGTCTTTAATGGCCCTTCCAACTGAAACCATTCTATATTTCTACAAAAAAAAAAATCTTGATTTCTTTCACCCATAAACAATAAGTGACACAAGCAAGGTGAGGTTGCTTCATACATATTTTGTCATTACTATCTTGACAGTATTAATTTCTTTCTGCTTGAAAAAGAAGTCTAAGGAATCATCATCTTCCAGGAAAGCTCACAGAATTTTGCCTGAAGAAATTATTGCTCTTACCCTATTGATTTAAACAGCAATTGTTTGGGATGGTATAAAAGGCATGCAAGTGTTTTGTTCAGCAAGCAACAGGTTAAAGTTAATCCAGGTGTTTCAGATAATTCTCTTGTATTCTTTTCATCAGAGTAATTGATACTAGCATTGCACAAAAAAAGATGACTAGTGATAGTATATTCACTGCAGAGCACAGCAAATGCTGAAGTCAAACTATGTGGCTCTAGGCATTTTTAGAGATAAACAGTTATTCACTGTGTCACAATCCTCATGACCTGCCTTCATTTCACTTGTGCAGCTGCCCATGATCTGTGCATGCCTAAAAAAGAATGAAAAGGTACACAAATATAAGTACTAATTAAAAAGTAAAATAAAAATGTGGTAAGGAATGAAAATATAAAATATTCATGCTGTTGTGAATAGGGCTGGATACAGTTTAGGTATGGATATGGAGCCCCTGGATCAGTCTACTTTCCTCTCTGTCTTTGTCCCAAAATACCTGACATTCTGGCTTGTGCTGGCATGGGGGTGGAAAGCACAGCCAGCACCTTTCTAAATCCCTCTCTTTGGCATAAAAAACGCCCATGATTGAAAGGGAGAAAACACTCTTACAGAAGCTTCAGTGACAAATAGGGTTTGTGGATTGAGATACAGATTTTAGATAAAGAAGAAGAAAAAGAGGAGCCTTTTCCACATGTGGAAAATAGCTAGGGAGAAGTTCTATGCACATCCTAACAGGTTAGAACAACATAAATTATAGGGTGAAGTACAGCTTCTACTCCCTGGATGGAACAGAGTTGGCAAGCTCCACAATGATTCCCCAGACAGCAGTAAGTGCCTGCTGAGGGGGACAGAGGGTGGAGCAGAGTGGAGACAGCCCAGCCAGGCTCCGCTGCAATCTTTGCAGGGAGGAGAACTCGATGGTGCTTTGCAGCTAAGAACCCACATTGCACCTGACACTGAAGGGAGATAGATGTCAGGCTGCTGAGCCAGCAACTTTGACAAAATCATTTTCCTCAGATGAACTTGGTTCATTATAATCTAATTGTAATATTAATACACATCTCTGTCCCAAAGTTAGCTGCCTTCGAGGTACCTTTGTTTGTTTTTTTCTGTGTATTCGCACCCTTGGCAGCCCTGAACTATTTTACACTCAACTGATTTGAAAGCTCCATTAAAATTCACCTGATCTCACCTAGAAATATTGAGTCCATTGGCATTTTCAGAACATGACAGTAGGCTAGGCCTTGTCTTCCAACGTACTCTTGCCTAGGGTAGAGTAGCTCTGTAACAGACCCCAATTAGGAACTGCATGTGCCTGTTCTTATGGAATGGCTCATCCAAAACAGCGTCTTCACATGAGAGGAGCCAAAATATTCTGAGGTAAGGCAGACCTTTTTTTTTTCCTTTTTAACTGTTTAAAAATAAATAACTAAATATAAAGTGATCCACAAAACGCAGTGTGACTATTCTGTGGTAATTGAGATACCAGTCTGGTGTATTTAACTAGTAAGGTTTGAAGCTCTATTCTTGGCTGTGTGTTGTATAAGAGTGGGTTCATGTAACTCTAGGACATGATCCAAGGGGCTAGGATTTTCAAATTCTGTACCATCAAGGTTCAAAATATGGGACTTTAGAGGGACAGGGAGCCTCCCACAAGCAAACTTAGGCAGCTCACTGTTGTGGTAGATGACTTCTATGGATCTCACCCTTCAGTGCCTAATTCTTATGATGTACTTGGGGAAGGTAGCTACATAAATTGGGTTTTAAGTTGCACCAGATGGGTTCTGAATTATTGACATGAAGTATCTCATTTGGACTCAATTCAGAAAAGTTGCTTGTTGTTATGCCCTATTCCCCTTTAATGGACACAAGTTAGCTCACTGAATCCGTATTTCAACACAGTGCGCACACTGCTTTCCATAAAAATAAACCCACGTGAACTTTCATATCAGTGTCTAGGAGGTGTAAATGGTACTCTGAAGAGAATCTGGTTTTAGAGGCTTTTGGCATGCCTCCTCATTAAGCATTTAAGACAGGAAAAATCTTGCATGACAGAGAATCCTAGAATAGGTCAACCATTTTTATTTCTTCTCAGTCGGAGATGAGTTTACACTGAAACTGTACCAGAATGTCATAACTTGGGTCAGTCTCTGTGTTCACAGCTTAAGTAGGGATAATCCATGTGTCAAATCAGTTTAGGCTTGCTGCAAGCAAGATCAAAAGTAATCAGTGAAAAACAGAAGAGATAGTTTCTGTCCTAGCTTAAGATGAATTCTGTAATTTTGATTTTATCACCAAAGCAAACCTTAGACTACTTAAATGTCAGTTACTACTTATTTGACATTGGAGAAGAGATGTTGTCTTGGATGGCAAGTTTTTGGTAATAGGGGAGGGGCTACAGGGGTGGCTTCTGCAGAGGCTTCTAGAAGCTTCCCCGATGGCTGATAAAGCCAATGCCAACTGGCTCCAAGATGGATCTGCCACTGGCCAAGGCTGAGCCCATCAGCAACAGCACCTCTGGCATAACAGATTTCAGAAGCGGGAAAAAAACCCTTTGCATCTGCAGCAGGAGAGAGGAGTAAGGATATGTGAGAAACAGCCCTGCAGACACCAAGTCAGTGAAGAAGGGGGGGAGGAGGTGCTCCAGGCATTGCAGCAGAGATCCCCCTGCAGTCTTCCCCCTGAGGAAGTGGAGGGGCAGAGATGATGTGTGACAAACTGACCACAGCTCCAACAGGAATACAGAGATAGAGATACTCTATTTTGGCAGCCCAAGGTTTAAAAATTTTAAGATTCTAAGTGCAATACACAAAAGTGAGGCATGAAAAATCAGGACAATTTCATTTTTACAAATGTCAAATCATCAGTTTTTAGTGTATATAAAAGATAATAGTTTTAGCTATACATTGTCCTCTAATACTATGCTGTATAGTGATTTAGATTATCTAAGAAGCCTAGATGTTACTTGGAGGTGTCCGGTCCAAGTATTAATCCATCCTGACCTGACCTAGCTTAGAGGATCTGATGGGATCCTAGAATAAGACAGTGTGTCTAAAGGAAGGTTTTCTTTAAAATACTAAAATTAAAAAAAAAAAAAAAAATCAATTTGGTTCTGCCATGTAAAGAAAACTATCAATAAATTAAAGAAAATATAAAATAAAAATGAAGATCAAAGAAAGAAAAAGAATAATAAATAAGAGTAATTTAAAGATAAAACAAAAATAAGAATCCTACAGGCATTTGAAATTAAGTGAATTATCTAGGCTTCTGAGGGGTGACCAGAAAGGATGGGGGTTGTAAGAGGAAATTGAAGGTTTCCTCATAAAATAGTCTCCACAATAACTCATGACTGGAAGGCATACTCTGTGTGTCTTCTCTGAACCTGTATGGAAATTCAACTTCATTAGGAATATTTATGCAATAGGAAATGTCAATAAATTAAAATACAATATTTAGGTTTATACATCCCAAGATTTATGGAAGTGGTCTAAGCAGACAGTCATTTATTCATTTAGTATGTACTGCTAGACAAGGAGAATTAGGTCCTTTAATCACTTAGGTATTTGCAAATGCCACTAGGCAGCTCTCCTAAGCTTAGGTACCTGAAGATTTCAGTATACCCCCCCGGTGTTGTGCATGTGTATTTTAGGGCATTTTTATTAATTTCTTCTACCAAATTATTTGAACTGCAGCTAGACTGACTCTCAGAAATCATCTCATTTTTTCTGATGGAGCAAAGAAGTACCGGAAGAACTTTCATAAAGTAAGAAACATCAACTCTATTTTTGAATAGAATAGAATAGAATATGTTCTTTAAGTGTCATAAAAGACAGAAGGACTTAGCTGGCTTTTTTAGAAATTACAGTACAAAGTCTCCACTGGCAAGAGATAATTTGTGCAAAACTCAAGCATAAAGAATCAGTCCGAGACAACAGAGCTAGCTGTGATCTTATTCTTAAAAAAACTCATTTCATTTCATGAAATGTTTGGTGTTGGGGGGGGTGCAGTATGATGTATTCAAAATCACATATCTTATTAACTGTAGAAATTCTTCCAAGAAACTGATTTCATCAGACCAAACAAATATGATGGTTGATTTTCTTCTTTTTTCCTCTCCTTTATAATCCGTCAAAGTAGGAACATCTTGAGGCATTCTCTTCGTTCATTTATTGTTAGTAAATGCTTCTATAACTGAATGTTCAATTAGATAAGAGAAGCTTAGAGAAGGACATCAACTCTTTGCACTTGACAAAGTACACATTGTAATTTCTCCATAGAGAAAATTTTTTGATTCTTAACCTTATCTTTTAGAGTATAAGTGATGTGGGAGCTTAGATTTCCTAGAATTACAGAGAAGAAGCAGATGAGATCTTGACACATCTGGCTGTAAAATGTGCTGCCATTCTAGCTGGTTGGCAACTGCAGGATGCATGACAATGTGCAACAGATGTTAGAATATTAGTCACCGTGTTTTACTTTCTGTGGTGAAGTATTTAGGAGTTATTTGAAAGATGTCTTGACAGCCCATGTAAGTATTTTCATTGTGCTGAAGCTGGAGAAATAATGGGGCCAAGCTGCTCCAAAGAAAAGAATGAATTGTCAGAGTTTGTGTGAGGTTTGCTGTTGAAAAAAAAAAAAGAAAAAAACACCAAACAGCTCCTTATAGGTCATTATTTAAAGGCTGCTTGGATAATAAGCAGGACTAAAATGGTGAAGTCTGTGTCCATGAGGAATGGGCTTTCCTCTGAGGGGGGCATTAGGCTTATCACAACTGCTGACTAGCAGCTAGTGACTCTTGAATTAAGACACATTTTCTTGGTGAAGATTAAAATGGAAGTCTCAAGCCTGCGAAGAGGTGTCTCGTTGAAAATGTCAAGCCTAGAAAACTTTTAGGATTCAGGAAATTAGTTATTTCTCCTGGGATTTGAAACCACATTTTGGATTCTTATTAGAGATAGGAAATAACTCTTTCCACTGAGTCAAGTTCACAAATCAAAATAATAGAAAAAAAAAAAAAAAATTATTCTCAAATTCTTATTGAAATGATTCATTGCACTGTTTTGATTAGTATTATTCTTCTTCTACTGTGTTTCTATTACATATTTTAACAATATTCCTTTCTGTATAGGTGCAAATAAAGCCATGTGGGACTTTCAAAACCACTAAGGCCAGTTCAACATATTGTACGATATCACAGACAAGATAAGAGTCTTCAAAAATCCCCTCTGTGACCTCTCACCCCAACAAACTGGCTCCTGTCAAAAGAAATTTATATTGAAGAGCTTTCTTCTATGAGCATTAGCCTAGCTTTACAGAGAGACAGTGTTGAATCATTGCAAATACTTTCTGAATTCTCATTTCCCAGGGGAATAGTTTTGGGATATGAAATTCAACTTTTTCTCTTGCCTCATCTTTTTTTTTTCTTTTTTTTTCTTTTTTT
>VZRO01004900.1:1515327-1535702 GCA_013397915.1 Daphoenositta chrysoptera | reverse complement strand
TTTTTTTTTTTTTTTTTTTTAATGAATTCCAATTGGATGGACACTTCCCAAAAACAATGTTCAGGCTAGCCACTATGAAAGACAGGCAGGGTCATAACATACTAGACACTAGAGCCTGAGCAGTTACGTGGTGACAGGAGAGAGAAAGTTCTATATCTTACCATTAAAAGAAACACTGATCCTATGGAGACTGATGACTGTTCAATATGCAGTCATTATTTCCCTGCCCATGGGTTGAATAATGGATTGTACATTACTGACAAGTGGGTTTTCAGCCTTCCAGACACCTCAAATCATGTGTATTTATACTGTAAGTTGAAAAGTGAGGGTCTATCAGTAAGATAAGCATTTGCATGAGTCGTTTCAGACCTCCAAATTTTAATTTGCCTTCAAATCCATTTTAATGAATGGTTAAATTATCGATTTAAAAAGAAATCCCTCTGTATTACTCAGATCCCAGACTTAGGACTGATTTTTACAAGAGACACAGTTCAATGCTAGGCAGGTGTGTTATTGGTTCTCTCATACCATCCTATGCTTCTAATTGATCTTACTTTAAAACAACTTTTGATAGCACCAGACCACTTAAAACAAACTGGATTTTAACATATGATACAGAATTTTAATGGGGGAATTTCAAGAACTTTTAAAGCTTGCATTTTATCAATACTTTGATAATATATTATTTTGCTGGCATTTTATTTGATGTTGATTCACTAGGAATAAGACTGAAGATTTCAGCTGAGTTTTGAGGAAAAAAAACCCACCATACAATATTTTGGCTAAATATAATTTTACTTTATGTCTGTCATATCTTGTCAGACCGTCTTATTCTTCCTATCTTTTCCAAGCCTAGTTTCTACATGTGTTAAGCAGAATAATGTGTACTGTCTAAAGACACAATACCAGAAATATGGAATTTACTGGAGACAGGTAACTGCACAAGAAAAAGAGACTTGGACCTAAAAACCTGTAGTTATTGCTGCCCCACCTAAAGATGGAATTTATAGATTTTATTACATAAAAGTTCCATGCCTATTTAAATACTAGTTCTGAAATTTAATTAGAAAATGTAACTAGGACTCATAATCTAATGAGATATTCTGGAAATTTTACTCCAAAAAAATAATTGGCCTGACTCACCATGAAAACTTAAGGGGGATCTGCAGGAATAATCAGTTTGGTCACAGAAATATTTGATTCACCAACTCCCAAAATTAGGGTAATAATATGTCAAGCTATCTATAATCTTAATATTTTTAAGATATTAAAACCTGTATGGTAAATTTAGTGCTGTTAATCAGAATTACAAGTCAGATATCTTACATATTGAGAAAATAAACTTGTAGAAATTAAGAATTTGTGTTTTGTAAAGTAAGGCCATTTTAAACAAATGAAAATACACAATTTAATTTTCAATTTTAATTCTGTAGAGTATTATCCTGCATATCTTTGTGTAAAGATATTCATATTGAACATATTGATTTTCATATAGATTTTCATATCTGAAAATGTTTCATATTAGTGGAAAAAAAACCCAAACTACAAATAAAGCAATGCACACCATTTAAAAACCAGCATTGTATTGTGCAGTGGAGTTAATATTCTGCTAACTGCTTTTTTTATAATTATCTTTGGACACAAATTTCTTTTAAAATTGCACACAGGGCAAAATAAACACACAAAAATTCCCAAATCCTACAGACAGCACAACATGGACAGAACACATATTTTCAGGTGGCATTTTGTTTTTTAGAGATGTCATTCTTTTCTCTTGGTTAATTGTGGCTGACACCACTAAAGTATTAACTTGATCCTTCTGTAATACAATAATTCTAAAGAGTGAAGTTTTATATTCCTCAATTTAAATTTATATGAACGCTACCTGAACTTCTTCTGTATTAAAAACTATAGAAATAAACCTTCAATATGCATGTTCTTCTTCTATTGCTAATATTGGCTAAAATAGGCTATACTGGTGGTATAATTTAACCCCCAACACTAGGCAGACTAAAATTAAATTCAGTTTCATTTGATTTTTTCTAGTGTCAGTGTAGAACATTTGCATCCATACACATCACTGAAGACTAAGTTACAGTGAATGGGGAGAAATAAACACCATCAAAGTGTGATTTGTCCAAGCTGATGTAGGTACCTGCTTCAGGAAGAGATATATTTTACCATCCCAGTGCCTATTTCTCTGCAGTAACTATGGAGAGACCCAAAGGTGACCAGCTCAGAATATTTTCAAGGTGTTGTCTGCATTTTATCAAATGAATCATAACTCAGGAGTCAGCCTGATCAAATTTAACTGTTACGTATCCAGGCAAAAAGTTTCTAGCTGTCTGTCTGTTTTGATAGAAAATCAGAACTCATAATGACTTTTTAATAATTTACAATACCAGCTTGATTTTTGTATTTGGCATAATTTGGTTTTCATTGATGTTACTTTTGCTTTGATTTCTATGTGTATGACTGGGGGAAAAGAAAGCTATGTGCACATCTCCTTCTTTTATGGAATACAAGAGTCAATGAAGAGCTTAGGTAAGTCTTTATCTGTAATAATTACTGTGTTTAATTGCCTCTCTAAAAAATGAACTTTTGCAAGAGTAATTTTACTTAAGCATGTTAAGTATCATCTCAAAATTAAAAAAAAACTGTTAGAAATTTCAATAGAAATTGTCAAACATGATTCTTAGCAATAGCTAAAGACAATCACCTAGTCCCTTTCAACAAATGTGCATCATCCATCAAATTCATGAACAGATGTCTCAAACAGTTAAGCTTAACTAACAAAAGCAAATATAGTCATGTCATTCATGACATGATTCTGAATACAACCAACTCATTTCCCCCATCATAATATATATTGCTATAAACCTTTTTTCTTGTTAAACCATTAGAAGGATCCTAATTCATTATGGAAAGCATTTTGCTAGTTTCTGAGTCTGCTTCTTTCCCTTTGTTCTTTCTTTTCTTTTTTCAATATGTATTTCCATTTTTGCTTCATAAAACCAATGTAATGTTCCTTGCTTGGGATTTTAGTTCTCACAAATGTCATTATTCTGAAGAGTTAATCTCCTTTACTTTGTTTTCACCTTTAAAAATCATTCATCTGTAAAAACTGTTGAGATTTCTCACCTATGTAAAATTTTAATTTCAGAGAAAGAACGAGCAAAAATAGAAAGTTTTTGAACATGATTGAAGACATACTTGAAAGTATTATTAGAGGAGTTCCAGAAGTTAAATGAAACCAAAATGAGAGCTAATACTTGACAAGCAGAGATGCTGTACATTCTCAAAATAATTAGATGTTCAGAAAAAGAGATAAATCAATCAGGCTGTCTGGCTAGATAAAATGCAAGGGAATTATAGGCTGTTTGGGGCAATTGTGCTATGAAAAGTTATGAATTTCTGTGTCTAAAAAAAACATTTTCTGTGATACATATGAGCATGACTGAAAAAAAATTAAGAAGGTACTTTAAAAATCCTGAAGATATATTTGCAGAGCTTTGATAATGAGGAAAAAATGATTTTTAAAAAACTAAAAAAATTAAAAAGTGGGAGACTAATTTCACAAAAAGGGTAGAAACCCATCCTTTACTAATATTGTGCAGAGGTAAAAAACTTCGTGGAAGTGACCTTTATTCTTTCCTTTCAGGTTTGTACCTTGTGCGTCCATCCCAGCTTTAAGCAATGCTCAGGAATTAAGAGTTCAGAAAGGAAGCCACTCTTCCATATGTTCAGAAAAATACAGAAGAAGAATGTGTCTTTTTGTATGTTTCGGGTGAATAGTCACTGAAATGAAATTAAAAAGGCTTTGTAAAATAAACTCAGCTGAGTTAGATGCACGCTATTTAATACAGGGTTTTTATATATTCATACATATACTTAACATTTCAACATTTTGAATGTTAGCTAATTTGCTCCTCCCAGATTCCAGGTGGTCATAAGTACTTGTTCATCCACTCTAAGATGCATGAAGTGATCAATTCTCTTTGTGTGGAAGCACAGCCATATCAGTTGTTCAAATATCTTTGTCTTTATTTTCACCAACATGCATTTTACAGTAGGAGTCACTTCTTTTTGTACTTGATGCTGTCTTTCAGGATTTCCTTATGTTTTCCAGAAGAGATAAAGTTGAACAGGGCAGTCAGGATCAAAGAAAACCACAATAAACACAGATAATAAATTACCTCCTTGAACAGAGTAGAAAATTTATATTTTCTTATTAGGAATATTAAATGGCTACTTGATGTAACTAAAATGCAAAACAATACAACTTTGGATGAGAACAAAAATACTCAAATAATTCACAGAACTGAAAACTTAACTGCATTCAAATGAGAAATGCACCAGGTTATCACTGCAGAAAACTCAGTGTGCATCTGTGGTCAAAAACAATAAAGATGTTACACTGCATATGCAGCAAAACAATAAATAAGATAGAGAACATTGTGATTCCCTGATAAAAGTCAGTGCTGTGATTTCATCTAGGATACGCAGTCTTGTACTAGTCTCCTCACTTTCAAAAGAAAAGCAGCAAGAACACTGCTAAGGGTGAGAATAGCAAAGACCTCCCATTGACTCATTTAGACACAAGCCTCAAAACATGCATCAAACAACCCAGCTGAGCACTCTACCTGGTTGAGGATGCCATCCTCTTTCAGAACAACACTGTGCTTCACATCTAGGCAGCAGCACATTTCTTCCACATGCTTCTGGAAAAAGTGCATCTAGAAAAAAATCATTCCTGAATTCATCCCTCCTGGAGAACTTTGTTGCTGCCACAGACTATTGTCTGTGTCCACCCTCTCCCACTCATATGTGTTGTGTTACCCCATCTCTTGGTCTTAGCACAACCACAGTGTTAATCTAGAGGCTGGCCTGGAAAAGGCGGAATAGCTCACAATGAGTTGCAGCCCATATGAAATGACCTACTGGATATGTCTTAGGATCCTTCTAGGCTGTCTTAGAACTCTCAAGGTTGGAAAAGACCTCCAAGGTCATTGAGAGCAACCAGTAACCCAGCACTGCCATGTTCCCCACTAAACCATGTCCCCACGTGCCACATCCACATGCTTTTTGACACTTCTAGGGATGGCGACTCCGCCACTTCCCTCAGCAGCCTGTTTCCATTGCTGACCACCTGTTCCATGAAGAAAGTTTTCCTAATATCTAATCTAAACTTTGCCTGGTGCAATTTCCTGATGCCGTTTCCTCCTGTCCTGTCACATGTTTCTTGGAAGAAAGTCTGACACTCACCTTGCTACAACCTCCTTTCAGGTGTTTTTGGACATGCTCCTGCACCTCTCTTTCTTGTCATGAAGGGCCAAAAACTGAACACAGGATTTGAGGTGCAGCCCCACCAATGCCAAGTACAGGGGTAAAACCATTTCTTCTTTAAGGTGATTGTGGCAGGGAGGGAAGTGTCTCAAGACATAAAGTGAAGATCAGAGGAAGAAAGGCAGCACATTCATGGGATATAAAATTCTGTTCCTTACTGAGAATTCTACACCTCAAAGAAGGCTTCACCTCATTGGGAATGGTACCAGAGATATATCCTCAGTGACACCAAGCAGGTGCCTACCACAGTGGTGGTGCCATGCCCAGGCCCTCTGCCTTGGCTGAGATGAGACACCATACATTGCCCCTCACATTACTTTTATTGATTTTCCAAAGTCTGTGCAGCTTTCTTGCATGCTTTTTCTTCTTCCCAATACTTGTTTTTTTTTTTTTTTTTTAAGCAAAGTTTACACATAGTTCAGATTTCTGCTAAATCTTTTCTTAAAATAGAAGCTGCTATCTACAACGATGTGCAGATGTCTTGGCAGAGGTGGTCTGAGTACAGAGCCTAAAGACATTATGTTATTGAAGGACCTTCAACTCCTGTCACAATGGCTTGTAAGCATCCTCAAGCACAAGGTAAACAAGGATTGACAATCCAGTGAGCACTAAGGACCATGTTGCCCAAGTGTCTTCTGACTGTTCTTCAATCAGGTGGCTGAATGCACACTTCTCCAAGGCCTATCAGAACTGAAGTGAGCAGAGTCTGTGATTGTCCTGGAGTAATTTCAGAACTTACAACTGTAATGAGTAGGTAACATCTGTCATGATGAGGAATGGAATATGGACCACACAGAGGATTTACCTTTAACCAAGGTTTGCCTTTTTTGTATCACTCTGGAGCTCAGAGTATGTTGAGGTATCTAGTGTAGTAGGATTCACTGGCAAACAGTGCTGGTTGTGATGATTTCCATAGAAGACTTTGGACAGTCAGAGGCAGCAAAGATTCACAAGGTGGTGACAACTCATTTCTCCACTGGTAGGGACATAGAGGATGGCCAGAGGTCCCTGTAAAAAATTACTGTGTGCCATGGATATTCTGCACCCATCACTGATCATCCTGTGTGCTGCCTCACATATCTTCCCACTTGTGGGGCACTGTCCCAGGGTGCCTAATTTCCTTTATAGAGAGCAGGTGTTATGTGCAGGGTGATATCTGCACCCTGATGATTTGGGCACGTGCTGCATGTGGGCAAAACTTGCCTGCCATGCATGGGCTAAAGCACGGTATGTAAGTTTTGTGAAAGGCATTTTGTGAAATGACAGGGCTTGTGCCACCTGACTAGCAGTTGGGAAAGGATACTCTGCTTTGGGAGACTATGAATATAATAGAAAGGATGGGTAGAGAAAAAGCTTTCGTATTCTTAGCACAGAACTGTCAGTGAAATGTACATTGTGTAGTTAGTACTCATCGTCCAAGCAGAGACTGTTGCAGTAATGGGACCAGAAAATTCTTGGAAGGAATAAGTAGAGAGTGTGAATCATTTTGAAGATGTTTTCCATAACAAATAATCTCTTAACACTGGTTCTTGGTTTAGAGAACTGAAGAAAGGAGCTGCTAAAACAGTGACTGCAACTACTCCTGGCTAATACAGATACTGTTCAGTAATTTATACATCTTTAATTAGAGTACTACAGGGTGTTCTACTCAGAATCAGAATCTCCTCAGAGCATTTCAATGGTTCTGGTAGCAAAAAAAAAGTCAGGCAAACCATCTTTGTAAGCACATAATGGAAGTGCCTTGCTATTCAAGCAGCATTGCTATTCTAGTGTGTCTTTAGAAAGAAAAGAGGGTGTGAAGGGGAGTGTGTGAGGGAAATGATGTCAGATGTATGCTTGCATCAGCAAGGTGGAAGAAGATTAGTTTATACAGAAGCAGTGGAAACAGACAGGATAGATAGAAAATCCCTAACAAAGTTCTAATATGTAATTAGGTCTTCATAAATAACACTATTTACCTGATTTGTATTTAATGAAATTTTTGTCATGAATTTGTCTGAAATTTTTTAGCTGATCATGGGCTCCTGAAATATTTTTTTTCATATTTATTCAATAACTACTTTCACCTTTTGATAGATAGCTTATTCAGAAATTTTATATTGTCAAAACATGTTTGTTCAGATAAGACATGGGATATGGCTTTTCTTCCTGGGTTCGAAAGCCCTTCCAACTAATGTTTCTCTTTATTTTCTATTTCATCTTAAATTTGCTGTTGATGTTTTTGCTGAAAAGTAACTGAATAGATGCATAACCTTGTAGAGAACAGTTGAATTAATATTTGCTTTGTTTTGACGTATAAATTTATTCAGCTATAGTGGAATATTGGCCAAACCAGTAAAAATGGGGTGATAATAGGGGAGAATATAAGTCAGTAGAGTCCAGTGCAGAGAATTAATCAGGCTAGTTACTGGAACCATATACCAAAGTATTACTTCTATTAAAAAAAATAAAGAGATTTAAAACAAACAAACAAAAAAAATTAGAAGTCTGACAAAGAATCCAAAATCTTGTTCCAATTTTTTCAGGAAATAAAAAACCACCCAGAATTTAGTTTTTCATCCATGCCCTTATAAGTTCTCCCACTTAGGTACCCTTTCACTTATTCTGCATTTATTGTGTATTCTCAGATCTTCATTTAAAACAAACATAGTCTATTTATTACATACTACAATGTTTGAAAATTCTGGGCTCTTCATGCATATTTATTAAATGATATTCGAAAAAAAATTCATGCATCTGTTTTCCACAAGGAAACTCTTGCTCTCAAGGTAAGTTTGAAACTACAGTTCCTCAGCAAAAAAGCTTTCTAAAAAATGTCCACCAGTACTTTAAGCCTTGAGTCTGATACTTAAAGGATAGAAATCTGCAGATAAAATTATGATGGATGTATGGCAACAGTGATTGCCTGGAGGTGCAGGTCGTTGTAATATGATGGGGACTTCAGCACCGTATTTCTAGTTAATCTTTCTAAATACATACATTTTCTAGGAGAACAATAGATTAAATAGAGAGTGTCAGGAATACAGTTAGTTTATTTAAAGGAATGCAAAGCACAGCAGGAAATACAGGCTCTATACAGGCAGAGAAATTAGCTTTTTGTAAACTAATGCAGATAGCTTTAATTAATATCAAAGCTCATACTCTGCCCACCTTGCCAGCTTAGATTTAAGGGAAAGCTTTGAGAAATATTTATCTGAGCAGATGTCTCACTAAGATAGTTGTACAGAAATACATCCAAGAATTATGCAGTCCTTTCAAAATTAATGTTGCTGAGTTTGTTTTGTAATTAAGAACATAATTGAAAATACAAATGTTTGAAATATTCATAAGGCCCAAACTGTCTGTGTATTATCCACCCTGAATAACTCTTCCATGTTTAGAATGAGAACAGAGACACTACTTGGAAAATTCCTGTAGCTTGACTGGAACAAAAAGCCTAGTAATAGAGTACCCCAGTTTATATCAACAGAACTTTATTCCTCTTTTGATTTATTTTTTTATATTTACATATTAAAATTGTACTGTAAGGTTGCTTGTTGTAGCATTAGAATAATGACAGAACCATTTTTGCTGCATACAGAATGCATTAGCTTCTCCTAGGTGCACAAGCATTGATGAATTTAGGAACTGAAGATCTCCTAAATTAGGAACAACTGAGGATTCTTAACTCCATATGAGAATATCTACTGTGAATCCTACAATGGTTTTACATTCTTTTGCTTTTCCTGCTGCCTAAAATTAAGTATGTTTGGACAATATATGCGTAGCATCTGTGGCAATATTTTCTCAAGATGAAACTTGTTCATGAAACCCTCAAAGCAAAAGATGGACAAATCTAAATCCTCTGCTGTGAAGGTTCCCTGGAATGGTTACATATGTGGAAAGGAGGGAAATTCCTAAATTCACCTTATATTTGTGATCATTGCTTTCAAATGGTTCAAATGTTTTATAATTTGTGGTGTGTGGTGGCATAAGTTGTGATATTTGATCATAACTAAAACCAGATTACCTTTCCTGTCTCTTCCCGAGAATAGGTGTCTGTCATGCTTATGATGTGTATATATTTCTTCATTCTTCAGAATGAAAAATTATTAGCAGACACAGTTAATGTCTTAAAAATAACTTTTTGTAAGGTTCTTGTTTGCATTACTCCTTGAGGTAAATAGGGTTTGGTGTGTGTAATTCTGTGCATTGAACTAGGAGCAGTATTCTCAAATGCATCTGTGAAACTAAAAACTTTAATTTTCATATTGAAATAATTTTGGCACTGGAAAGCTAAACTTATATGCTCTGAAGCACCCTGAGAGAGCCTTTCTCTTTTTTCTTGGCAAGAAAAGAGACTTCTTTGGAATACAATTAGCTACTAAAAACAGCTCCTGTTTCCCCCAAGAATCACCAGTTTATATGGTTCTACCATTCCAGTACCTAAAGAGGGAAAAATTTGCCTAGGAAATATGACAAAGCCTTTGAAATGAAGTTATGTAAAGTACATAGACTGGTTTTGTGCCTTTGTCGAAGATCATAAAAAAATCGTCTTGGTAACTTTTACCATGTTAACTTTCTGAAATGCCTAATATTAAAAATATGCCAATATATATTCGTCTGTAACTCCATCATCTGATGGATAGATAAATTAACATTAAGAATTCAAATTTCTGAGAGAAGGCTACAAAAAATTTTGAAATTTTCAAAACTCAGCTTCACTTTTCTGGATGGAACTTCTCCAAATGACATGGACTTCTCCATATCACTGTATCTATAAAGCAAAATATGTTTTCCACTTTTCTTGTCCATTCTTTGTGCCACTTTTTAACCTAGCTATGTTGGCTTTGCTTTTAAAATTCCTTAAGACAAGAGTATATTCATTCTAGTGGTAGACTTAAAACCAGTAGGTCAAAGCACAGTTTAATATGGTCTGGCCTGACACCTTTTATGAGCAACACAAGATTCACTGTTTTGAACCCCCAAAATTGTCTCTTTCTTCAAGCTAGCCACTACAGAAAGTTCAGACTGAGAAGAAAGAGCGCAGTTTTTACAGCCATTAAGGCAGCCAGAAACATTTATTTTAATTAAAAAGAAAACAAACTTGGAAAAAGTAAAACGGTAGTTTTCATTTTCAAAAGGATTTCTCTAAGTGTCTAATTTCTCAAAGAAATGTAAATATGAATTGCAATGTCCCCACTGGTTATCCCTTAATGGTGAATTTACTGCTATGACACTCTCACTCTCGCTGATCCTCTAAGTCTATCAACAAGTTACCACACCTTCTCATGACTTTAATTTATGTGCCCTGCACATCAGAGACTCTGGAGAGCAGTCTTAACCCCCACTTTAAGTGCCAAACTAAACCAGCTCCCTGCTGAGGCTCAGTGGACAGAGAGGAGAGACAGATGTTCTTCTTCAGCCTGATATGGAAAAGGGGTCTAATTAAAATTTTTCCCTGCTAAGGAGCCACTCTCTCTACACTGAATAAAGGAAGGATTTCAGAGATGAGCTGCCTTACTTTAATGATTTCTCTCACTATCAGTGTTAAGTTAGGTATCTAAAGTAAAGCAGTGACTCCCCCTTCATTTTTGCATTTTTGTTTACTAAAAGGAATCTGGTCTGTAATTCAGGATTTCAAAGAGTTGTTACCTTTAAGAAATTATAAGAAATGTTTAAAAAAAGTAATGACAGTGAAACTGCAGTATTATTTTAAAGGAATTCCAGAAAGAAGCTGAAGATCACTGCTCCTGTGAAGTGTTTTCTCTTATTGTTTTATGAAGCCTTAATGCAGCAGAGCTAGCCAACATTTTTTGAAATTATCGTCTGTGAATTCTGAGAGCATGCAGTCACCTCAGCAACACACAGTGCACTTCCAATGACCCAGGGCCAGCCCTGTTTGTGGCTTCAAGCAAATTATACCCATAATTGGGTATAATACTTCGAGGCAGAGCCTGTCTGCCTATCCTTAGCAAGACTCAGAATATGCTGGGTAACAGGCTGGGAGCAGTATTTGCTCTGGTGCTGTGGGAGAAGTCTGTGTCACACAGCCACAGCCAGCCATCAGGAGCTGCCTCCAGAAACAAGAAAAGAGAACAAGATAAAAGAAAAGAGAAGAAAAATGAACTTCAACAGAATGTAAGAGTTAAATCTAAGACCCAGTGAAACTAATTAGGAGACTAAAGTACCCAGTGTAATTACATTTCCTTTCTCTGTCTTCCCCCCACAAGATAAAAGCATGCAAATAAAGTACCTCTTTTCCAGCAATCTAATGCAATGAAAATGCAATATATCGCCAAATATCAAGTAATGTATTTTACTGGAAAATTAGAAAAGCAATACTGTTTGTTTACTCTAAGACTGAGAATGATCTTCATGAGATCTCTTTTGCAGAAAATCTTTGTGTATTCACAGATGTATGTATGCCACTCAGAAACGGAGGCCACTCTCTTTGAAACAATAACAAATATTCAGTCCTTAGGAGCTAAATGAGATAAGAAATAAATTATATGCTGACCTATAAAGTAACCCATCAAGAGTAAATTCATTATTTTTATTATTTAAAACAGCACTTTGCAGGCATTACCTAATTCTCCTAGTCTCCCCTGTTTATAAATAGAGATGCTGAGGAAAAGGGAATGTCCAGAATCATACCCCATCTAAAGAGTGGAAATTGAATAAAATCTCAGGAGCTCTTTGCTTTCAGCCTGTGCTCAGTTCTCTGAATCTCTTGCAAGGCATATAGAACAGAAGCCAAAGTTTAGAAAATTGCTGGTGATGTTGCAGACAAAAGGAGACATTTGTCTTTGGGTCAGACACATTAAATTGATTGTGGGATGACTCCAAAAAGACCATAAGAGCTTGAGTCATCCCACAACTTGAGTCACATGCCTTCTTCACAGGAATAACCCTGGAAGGCAGAGAGAAAAAACCCACCCTATCTTTCCCTTCCTGGCAGATGGCATTGCAGCCACTTGGCAAAAGGCAGGATATTACATTTGATGGAAAAGGATACGACCTGGCTCCAAAAGTAATGACTGTCAATATGTGGTTCATTCATGTCTGCTTTACTAGTAAACAAAACTAGAAACAAAAGATATTCAAAGTGTCAAATATGCACTTCAACACTCATCTGCAGCTTTTTCCTCAGGAAGAATCTTTTGCAGGACACCAAGACAGAGCCAGAAATCTTGCTGATTAGTTGAAAATGATTTCTTGTCCTTTAAATATTACACGCTGGGTTCAATAGTATCATGTTTAACCCCCAGCCAGCAACCCAGCCCCACACAGCTCACTCCACTTCAGTGGGATTATGGAGAGAATCAGGAGGGTAAAAGTGAGAAAACTCATGGGCCGAGATAAAGACAGTTTAGTAGGTAAAGCAAAAGCCACACACACAAGCAACGCAAATCAAGGAATTCAATCACCACCTCCCATGGGCAGGCAGATGTTCAGCCATCCCAGGAAAGCCAGGCCCCATCACACAGAGCACTGACTTGGGAAGACAAACACCGTCACTCTGGACATTCCTGCTTTCCTTCTTGCCCCAGATTTATATGCTGAGCAGAACACCCTATATTCTGGGATATCCCCGTGGTCAACTGGAGTCAGCTGTCCTGCTTGTGACCCCTCCCAGCTCCTTGGGAAGCCCCAGCCTCCTCGCTGATGGGCTGGGGTGAGAGGCCTTGATAATGTGCAAGCCCTCTGCAGGAATAACAAAACCATCCCTGTGTTATCACCACTGTCTCCAGCACAAATCCAAGACATATTCTCGTACCAGCTACTCTGAAGAAAATTAACTCTGTCTCAGCCAAAGCCAGCTTAGATAAGCAACAATGTAAAGTGAATCAGGCACATTTCTTCCACATTCAATGTAAAGAGATGGGAATAGATGACTTGCCATACAAGAGTTCCTGTCTTAGAAACCGGTTTAAGGATGAAATAAGCTGTGTTCTGCAGGTAGGTGTATTTTCTTATTAATAACATGGTCAAAGGATAAGCTTTGACTGGATGCTTATGTCTACATAGCTAAAGCTAAATGAGATGAAAAGCACTAAAATAGTTTCTATTTTTAGGAGACAAATATAAATATATTTTACAATAATAATTATTCAACCTGTATTCAAGCTCTATATCAAATCTATAGATAATAATGTATGTTTCGGTAGTAGAGATGTTTCTGCTGGTCAAACATAAAAACCCCATATGGAGGAATGTCTCCTGTATGCCCACACTGTAATGCATTCAAAATTTACAATGCAGCCACGAGTGCTTGAAACATAAAGATTTTACCAAACTTTCTTATGGTCAGTCTGAAAAGAGTTTTCTGGGATGGCATATTTCCAAGGAATGTGGAATAAAATGTGAGGTGAAAAGTAGGTTAAATTTTACTTTCTAGCATAAAATATTTCTAAATTAGTTATTTCTCTTTTCCACATCCTTTGTATCACAGATATGAATGAACATGGGGCTACAAATACAAGTTAGCTTGACTTCTGGAACAGTAACATCATATCTGTACATCAGAAAATAAAATGTACCTAATGCAGGCATTGTAACTCAGGCTGATACAAATCATTCTACAGTAACATGCTTAAAGAGGAAACCAGACTATGAATGAAACAGTGAGGTTACCTCTAAAAGTATTTCTTTTCTTTCCATGACAGTAAGAGAGAGCAAAGAAAACCTATTTGACTGATCAACCAAAACCTAAGACTTTTTACACAGGGCACAGTTATTCTTATTTAAGAAAAAGATTATAAAAGAGTATTTCCAAGAAAAATCAAGTATTATCTCTTTCCCATGAGATGAATTTGGACACAAGGAAGAGCCAGGATACCTATAAGATAACCAAGGAGAAAAGACAAAAAAAGGTGTCTTTGATGTCTGTAAAAGCATAATCACATAGTCAGGCTATTATATTTATTAAAAGACAACAAACACATTCAATTAGTATGAGAGGGAAACAAGGAAAAATATTTTAAAAGCCATAATCTACCTTTTGGTGGTGCTTTCAGTCCTTTTCCTTCCATCCCCATATGGAGGGAATCTTTATTCTTCGATCTGTTTCCTTTCTACATGCTTGGTTTAAACACCCATTGCAATCTTCCCCTGATCTCAGAATGCTTTGGATCAGACCCTACTCTAACAGGAGTGGGCTAATTTGTGTGAGACATTTATATTATCTTCTTCCTGCTGCAGTCATGTGCAAAAGTTATAGTTCACTTTTTTGATGGCTTCAGCTAATGAAGAATAGCTTCAGTTCATTTCAGATCATGCCCAAATATACCCACTGGATGTAATATTATGGCTGAGCTCTCATTATAAAGATGTCATGATAAAGATGACCTGCAATTTTTGGAGAGACAATATTGGACTCCCTATGCTAGCCATTCATTGTTCCATGGCTGAAAGTGTCAACAAACAAAAATATGTTCTTATTCTCTAACAAGAAGTCTCATAGGATACCAAGAAAACATCTGCAAGATAATTCAATCAAATGACATCAGTATCTTCGAAGTTTGTACTGCACAGCCTTTTAAAATCCAGTTGGACAAACTTTTATAACTTACTCGGTGATAGTTAATCCTCTAATTTGGTAAGAAAAGCTTAAAAAAATCAAACCAAAGAGACAAAATTGAAGGTAATGTGGAAAGTGGGGAAAAAGGAGAATGCAAGAATCTTAAAATCTGAATTAGTGCTGTTTGAACAAGGATTAAGAGCTTCTGATAACATTAACATAAATTTCCCATTGCTTTGGAACAATCGGGCCCAGATGCCTGAAGTCTTCTCACAAAATTTCAGCTTTCTGAAAAATACTGAATAGGAATCTAAGACACTAGGAATGTGATGAGAAAAAAAAAAAAAGTTCCTCAGTGTTCTTAACTTCTTTGTATCTTACAACCATCGTGGATATTATTCTTATCAAATAGATTCAGATAATTAAATCTCTGAGCCACTTCCCAGGTAATGGGTAATATAATACACAAAATTTGTTGTAAGATACTGAAATAAAACAAAAACTAAACAACTCTGAGGATGTTAAACCACATTAATGGCATATAATTTTGTCTACAAAGAATGTGTAGATATTCCCATAGAAAAAAATTGTTTAAACAGTTAAAAAATCACTAAATACTAGTAAAGGGCATGATAATGTTTGCTTGGTGTTAAAAGTGGTGGATGAGCCTCCAGTGCAAAAGTTTAATTGAGTATTTCTGTTAATAATTGTTGCAACAATTGCTCCTATCAGTAGAAGCAATCAACCCCCCAAAAAAAAATTAAATCTATTCTCTTAAAAATAACCTGCTTTTTACAAAAAGAAGTGCTGCTTAGCAATTACTAAGTAATCTTTTTCTTATATAAAGAATATACATTACAAAGACAAGAAGTGGCTCTCAAACCTGTTAAAGTCATCTGAAAGACCTATATACTGCTCTTTTGATGTTACAATTTTGTAATCAACAAAGTAAGGCAAGAGAATTATGCAGGAAATTACTGATTGTATGATATTAGGAAAAAATATGAGAACATTTACTTTGAAACAGCAAAGGCTTCTATTCTGAAATGTGTTTATTACCATGTACATGTTACATCAATAAATATTTCTGCTTGTTAAGCTAAAGTATTTTCTCAAAGAAAACACATGGTATGTAGGTTAAACAATAGCTTCAGGTATCTTGAATTTGTGCATGCCCATCCTATTAGACTTTGTCTTTAGTGCTTGATAAATCAGTTGTCTTACATATTATGAGTCAAAGAATTAAAGAACATCAGCTCTGATTGTATTGATTAAAGCACAGTGTGGCAGAGATGACACTGAACTACATTACTTTAAGGAGATCCGTCTGTGAAACATCTGGTGACTCCATCGGCTAGGGAGACAGACTTCCATGAGTTCCTCACACTTGCCAAGCTTTGTAACACAAGTAATAAATATTCCCAGTAAAAAATGTAATCTCAGACTGAAGTATTTTGCACCACTAGAGTTATTTAGGAAGAATGATGAATATGGGAATGTACTTCTGTAGCAATATTTTTGAGGAAAGTTTTTCATTTTTCTTCCTATTCATATAATTTATTAAACTATTTCAAATAAAATGCCGTTATTTAGATCAGATTTATGGTAACAAAATTTTGAAGGAACTTTGAGAGTAAGCAGCCACAGTATGTACTTCAGATTCTTTCCCCCACCACATACATCTTCTTGATTTTCAGATATTATTTTATAGCCTTATTTTTTCCCTTGAGCTCCAAGACCTAACACTAAGGGGCACCAGAGAACTGAACTGCATCTGTTCAGATCCATCAGGAACCAGCTACTGCAACTAAGCTGCAAGTTATTCACCGTGCTAGGTGGAGAGGAAATGGGGCTTTGGGGGAAACACGGGAGGCAAAACAACAGTTCTGCGTGACATATTCTCTGTTACAGAAAACTGTCACTGGAAAAGCAAGGACATGCTCATTTTGAAAATACCAAATGTCGTCTTATAGTTTATTTCTAGGTGTTGAAAAAGAGCTCTCACTCTATTTTTTCAGGCAAAAGTTGGGAAATGTGTGAAAATATTACATGACATGAAAATGGATTTTTTTTTGAGAAGCCAATTATATCTAAACCATCCTAGCATACTGACTTGGAGTATATTTGCTTTGATCTTAGACAAGTGTAAACAGAGGAGCAAAGACTTAGGAACTCATTTTTATATTAAGTTTCAAAGGAGGTCTGAATACCAGCATGTTTTCATTACCAATTCTTGAAGTTCCACTATGGAGATAAAGAACTTTTATAATTTCATTGTGGATTGCAAAAGTGCCTATTATCCTCTCATTTTCCCAACAGGACAAAACAGAAACAACATTTAAAAAAAAAAAAAAGTATGTAAATTAAGCCTGTTTGCCAGGTGTGGACTCCAAACCCAACTTTCTTCACCTCAAGTTTGTCTGTCAAACACAGAATAATTACACAGTCACTGCCACATGTTTAATAGAGCACATTTTGAAAATCTCAGACCTGATGTCAGGAACCTGTTACTTATCCCAGCTATTTTTGGTTTGGTTTGGGTTTTCTTTTTTTTTTTTTTTCCTGAATTTCTGCTTCAGTCCCTTTATTCTAACAAGAAATACATAATCAAGCTAGCAAAAGGTAATTAATTAAATTATATAATATTTTAGAGTAGTAAAGTTGTCCTGAACGCCTTTTAAAAGCTTGGCCACAGTCTTGTCCCAAAACAGAAAGCATTACAAAAATGCAAATTCAGTACCAGACCCAGTATGTCAAATCATTTCAATCAAAGTTCCAAGACCAAAATTAATAATGTACCATTAGCAGATGGTCTGAGCTGATTGACTGAAAATTGCAAAGATGCATTCTGATTTGAGTACTGTAGACCTTTTCTTGCACTGTTAACACTTATTTCTGTGTCTTTAAATAGCCTATTGAAATAAAATCCACAGATAACTTCTGCCTGTTGTAGTATTTTCCTCATAGATGTTGTAAGGCCAGACGAGACCATTATGACAATGTGCTTTGACCCCCAGCATAACACAGGGCACAGAACCTCGCTCAGCCATTCATACCTCAGGTCTGCATCTTCTCTTTGAGGTTTACCATCTCCTTTTGAAAGACATCCAGCCTTGATTTACTGCTCAAAGCAACAGAAATTCCAGCACATTCCCTGGTAAGCTCACCCTTCTGTTAATGACAGCTGCAGTCAGATAAGGTACAAGTTTGTTCTCCTCTGATACAGTTTAGTCTCAGATCTTTTCCCACTACATTTTTTGAAGCAGAATTCAAGAACGATCAGCAAGCTGTATTAGTTTATAGACCATGTTTGTTAAGAAAAAAGACTTTCTTTAACTGAAAAATGGGGCAAAGCCACCTTTTGCAGTACATTGTATGCTTTTTTCAAGGCCCATTGCCAGTTCCTCAGGAGAGAGAAAGCCTCTGAAACAAAATAAAATATGGTTTCTAAACCTTCTGCCAGTCCAATGAAGAAATTAAAATACACATCTTGGTTATCCTATGGCAAAATAGCATGCCTGGTGTTCGAGGTGAACACCAGGTCTTCATCTGATAATGTTCAACCTCTAACTGGCACTTTCTCTTCTTTTGTGTTGGATCCAAGTTTTTCTGTTGCTGTTACATTAAGGTGCATAAGTGAGCAAGATGAAAGGAGTGAGAGACACTTAAGAGTGTCCAAATAATACACTTTTTTAAGCAAGAGACCTTGATGGTTGGGGACAGAAAGTGTTTGGATCTCTGCCATGGGTCCAAGCAGAGATCATCAGTGATTTCATCACCCTAGCAGGAGAGATAAGCCTGGCCCCTCTGACTTTCTCTCTAAGCAGTGATATCTAAACAGGGGAACACACAGACAGGCAGTATTTACCCAGCCCATGGGCTGAAACAGGGTTTTGCAAAACTTCTCTTGGGGAAACAGCTTGGGGTTTATGGTCATTTTGCTTTACAGCTCTCTGACTAAAAGATAGGCAACTATGTTCAGGCATTTTACTGTGTGGCCAAAACTGGCCAGGATGCAGAGCCTGGAGTTTCATATGCCATTTGTGATCTGCTGTGACAAGGACAGACACAGAGGCAGACCTGTCCAGCCACCATCCTGCGTGGACATGGTGTTTCATGGCCACAAAGGGAAGGAGACCCTGAAGGAGAGAGGGCTGGAGAGTGGTACTGAGCAGTCCCTTCGGTGAGATGAGTAGAAAGAGTTGCATCGAGGAAGCCCTTTGGAGGGGCCATGTGGTCCCCAGTGCATCTCCCACTCCTCCTCCTCCTCAGGCAGGAGGAGGCAGAGTTGCTGCTGCTGCCAATGCGCCAGGATAGAGCGATCTCGGCGCGGGAGGAGATGACGCAAAAGGCAGAGCTCCCCCCAAAAAAGTGTTTCTCCAGGACGAAGATGGCGGCAACTTAGCCCAGGGGCCCAAGATGCCTGTGCCCATCGGGGGCCCCCAGCCAGGCAGTTCCGCCCCGTGCGCCCGGGGACACCGCGCCCGGCGGCAGCAGCGGCGGCAGCCGCAGCCCATTGTCACCAGCAGCGGCGGCGGCCCCGGCAGCCTCCTCCTCCTCTTCCTCTTCCTCCTCCTCCTCTTCAGCATCCTCGGCAGCGCTCCGGGAGCCCTGCAGCAGCGTCTCTCCAGTTAGAGCGGAGCGGGGAGAGAAGAAAGAGACTGAGACAGCGGTGCAGGCATCTGTGCCGCGGCTCGGGCTGAGGAAGAGGAGCAGCGGCGGCAGGGAGGAAGAGGAGGCGAGGAGCCCTCCCGTAGCCGTCCGTCGGCAGCGGGGGACGCGGCATGCAGTTGTCCGGGGGCAGTGGGCTTTTCTCAGGAGGGAGATGGGGAGCTGCGATCTGACCATGCCTGGGTGAGAGGGGGAAAGGACCAGTCGCGCAGCCCCGCCACCCACCAACTATCACCACCACTACCACCACCACCACCACCACCATCTCCTCTCCCTCCTCCTCCTCTCTCTGCGTTATTGCTCTTATCTTCTCCACGGCACTCCGCGTTGGATGGACTGGGGCTGTTTCGTGTGGTGAGACCAAGGCAGAGCCACCGGCGAAAACCAACAATATCTCGGAAGAAGAAAAAGAAGAAAGAAAGAAAAAGAGAAAGAAAGAAAAAAGAGGAAGAAAGAGAGACGGGGGAGAGTGGAAGAGGGAGAGAGCGAGCGAGAGAAGGGAAGGCAGGCAAGAAAATCCCCCCAATCTTTTAAGTCAATGCATATTGTGGTGACACTGGCAAAGGAGCCCTCACGGTGGAGTCGGCCAGGGCTGTGCGTTCCCAAAATATGACCAGGGGTGCTTGGATGTGTAGTCGGCAGTATGATGACGGCTTAAAAATCTGGTTCGCACCCCGGGAGAACGAGAAACCCTTCACGGATTCAGAGAGGGCTCAGAAATGGCGACTGTCCCTGGCATCGCTCTTGTTTTTCACGGTCCTGCTCTCTGATCACTTGTGGTTCTGCGCGGAGGCCAAATTCACGGGGACCGGAGAGAAGGAGCAGCCGCCGCCCGAGAAGCCGGAGCCCGCGGAGC
>VZRO01004900.1:1384027-1515296 GCA_013397915.1 Daphoenositta chrysoptera | reverse complement strand
CGGCCGCGGGGCACGGGGCAGAGCCCGGCGCCCGGCTGGGACCTGACGGATTTTTACCTTTCCTTTTGTAATTCCTACACACTTTGGGAGTTGTTCGCCGGGTTGTCCAATCCGGACACTTTGAACTGCAGTCTGGATGTGGTGCTGAAGGGGGAAGGCTCCTGCAGCCAGTGCGTCCAGGCTTACCAGCGCTACGACCAGCACGCTCAGGAGAAATACGAAGAGTTTGAGGTTATCCTCCAGAAATATTTACAGTCGGATGAGTACTCGGTGAAATCGTGTCCTGAGGATTGTAAGGTAGGAGCCCCTGCTGTGTTTCCTGTCCCTGGCTGTCGGGCTGGCGTGCCTCCCCCGGCTGTTGTGGCTGCCGTGGACCCTGTTGTGCCTGCTTCGGTCTCTGCCCCTGGCGCCGGCGGCCGCGGTTCTCACGGTGCAGGCGGTGCTGCGGAGGGTATCGGCCGGGATGCCCCACTTAGCGCATTATTGACAGAGAGGAAGAGAGAGGGGGCAGCTTGAGAAAACGCAAAAAGAAGTGATCCTCGGTCCTCTGGGAGCGTAGCGCTGGATTTCCCCCTCCTCATGAATATGCGATTGGCTCCGGCTCGGCTGCCGGCTTCCAGCGGGCTGGGATGCGACTTGGCGGCAGGCAGCGACAGGGTCTGCATGACAATGAGCGGGGCTCGGAGCTGCCACCGGGGTCGGGGCTGCCCGACGGCGCTGCCCCGGCCGCCGGGCCTCGGGGGGCAGGTGGCCGCAGTGGCCCCGGGACGGGCGATTCGTGCCCCCGCGGCGGCCAGGGGCGCGCACCGGAGGCTCCGGATAGGTTCCGTCGGGCGCTTGGCCCCGGGGGCGGAGGAGCTGGAAGGCGGCAGAGCGGTGCTGCGCCGGGCCGTCTCGGGAGCGGGAGCGGGACAGTGATTTCAGGCGCTCTGCCAAAATCTGTGGAGCTGGGGAAAGCTGGAGGACAAGGGTGTCTGTTGACGTGCACCGCAGTGGCCCTTGGTTGGGAAGTGATGGTGACAGCGTTTTGATAAGCCGCGGCTGTTTCCCTTGGTGCCACTGGTGACGGCTCAGGGAGATCCAGAGGGTTTTCTTTTCCTTTGCTAGAATGCAGAGAGTCCCACTTTGGCTCTTGTAGTTGTTGCCTTCTCTTTACTTTTGAACAAGATTAGTTGGCCTATCTCTCAAGACAGGGCAGAAGAAAAGAGTTGTCATTGGTGCCTAAAATCGCTAACTGCATGCTTTTTTTCCCCCTGCTTGAGTACTTGTTAGGAGGTGAATATTTGTGCCCTGAACTGGATTATCTCAATTACTGTAGCACTACACTAGCCAGTCTGAACTAAATTCTGATTTAGCAATGGAACACAACAATGCATGCGAATCACTACTCTGAGTAGGAGGCCTGGCAGTACCTCTGTGCTCTGTAACTTCAGCAGGGCCTTCTGAATCATTTCATGGTAACAGCCTATGCCTAAAGAATCCCATTCACCAATAACTTAATATAATTTGCACATATATTTGCCACAAAAATTCATCCACAGTCCCTCCAGAAGCTGAAATAACCTGCTATCTGATTGGATAAAGTAGGAAAGTTGCTGTATTTATTTTTCCTTTCTGAACCTGACAATAGCAAGGTAGAGTCACCAGAAGTGTTGACTCCACTGTTTTTAGATTGCACACTGTGTGTGTACTTACTCATTGTATATATGCTATGTACGCGGTTACTGATAATGTAAACATATTTTATTTCCAGAGTGAATGGGATAAGTAAAAATGGGTATAAAATGTAAATAGATATCTATTGCTGTAAGGAAATCTTTGTCATTTCAGTAACTCTATAATTAGAAATTGACCTACTATTCCATGCTGCCAAATGATCAGCATTTACGTGCTTAAACTGATTTTTTTTTGTATCACAGTTCAGTTTGACTGAACTTTAGCACGAAGTGCTCAGTTGCTTACAGAATATCAGGGTGTAAAAGGTGTTGAAAATGAATGGAACAGCAAATTTATAATGCATAACTATTTTCCCTTCACACATCCAATGAGGAGAAATACTTTTTTAATGACGGAGAAAAAGTTGTTGACGTTAAAATGATTGTGTGAAACTTAAATGAACTAGACAAACGCCAGCGACCTACATTTCTGCGGTTCTGAGTGACAGATGATGCTGCTTTATGTTTTGAGAATTTGGCCAACCAATCTGTGTTAGAAATGAAAGATATTTCAGAAGGGGAAAGGAAAAAAAAGCCCTAATCATGGGTGTGTTTTCCTTCTTTCCAGGGAATGTGGTGGGCAGTGCAGATGCCCACCCGGTGCGGGTGCGGAGCGCCGCGGGGCTGGGCTGGGCTGGGCCGGGCTGGGCTGGGCCGGGCTGAGCCGGGCCGGGCTGGGCTGAGCTGTGCCGGGCTGTGAGCGCTGAGCGGAGGGCCGGGAGAGCGCTGTCCGAGGTGCTGCGGGAGAGTCCGAGGTGCTGCAGGACAGCGCTGTCCGAGGTGCTGCGGGACAGCGCGCACAGCCCGTGGCCAGGCAGGGAGATGCCGCTCTCTGCCCCCGTGCCCTGGTTCGGTGCTTCTGGGTCCCTCTGGAGCCCTTTGATTCGTGCGGGTGATGGAGAGAGCCAAGTGGACGGCACGTCCAGCGGTCTGACGTGTGTGCTCATGTGCTTGTACGGGGGATACCCTGAAGAGTGTAGAGGTGAAACTTGAAACTCGAATACTTTGTGACTGTTGCAATATTTTGCGGTGCTTTCCGGTGTTTTATATATATTTCATTTATAAAACTCAATCAGGACATTATCTTTTTTTTGTGTGTGCAAGTAAATATTATTTATTGCATGTTGGATATTTAGCTAATTCTTAGGTAAAGAATCAGAATAGAAAATAACTTGATATCTAGCTATGTGGTTTTGGTACACATTATTTGGTGGGTGTCATGGTTTATGTGGTGACCTGCTTTTTCTTTTAAACGAAATGCTAAAAATACTGCCTTCACTCAATAATCATGTATGCAAGCCTTGGCTTACAATGAAAGACTTTTTATCTAGTCAATTTCTATTTAAGATGTCTTTAGCATTCTTGGAGAGCAACTTTGTTCACAGAAAAAGAGAGATTTTCATCCAGTTGACCAATTATAGCAGATGATAAAAATTAATAAAATTTACACTGAATTACAGTCAAACATAAACTTGTAATTGGGGGTTGCTTCCCCCTTCCCCAACTCTCCCCAACACCATACACCACCCTCAACACAGTCAGTTCTCAAAGTAAAGTGTGAAGATCATGGTGGGTTTCTCAGCCCAGCAAGTTATGCCTTTTCTGAAAGTACTATTGGTGATAACAAATAGTACATATCAAAAATGTCCTTGATGCATGAGTATAAACCTCAGACTTTATGCTTTCATTCTTTTATCTGAAACCAGAAGAAGATGAACTATACTTTCAAAATATTCTGTCTTCCACTACATGTCTCCTGGTCTCTGAAAAATATTTTAAATTAATTGCTTTGTATTGCAGAAGTTTGTAGGCAGGAGTTGTTTGGCTTATAGATCACATTTAGCTATTCTATGTGGTGGGTTTTGGTTTTGGTTTTAATATATAAATATATTCAGTTTTGTTTTTTTGGTGGTTTTATTTTTATTTTAAATTTTTTTTTATTTTTATTTAAGATTGTTGTCCTGTAATTAAGGTCTTACTGTTAAACTTTTATTGAGTTGCATTAGGGTTTTTGAAAATTTTGTAGAAAATGCTGACAATTTTTAACATTTAGAAAACAATTATTTTTGATGGTATCAACAAATACGCATATGCTTTTTATATGGTTTGTATGTCAGTAGACTTTATGTGTTGTTTATAAGCTTGGGATGTCAGTGTTGTCTTACTATAAATCCATCCTGAACTTGTTTCTTATAAACACTTCTTAAAGTCTGATGTCTCTATATATTGTTTCCTTGTCTTGATAGTCACATGTTAGTAATGGCTAAACAGTAAATATGAGAGAAATATTTGAATGTATTACATAGTCAACTAGATGGCGAAACAAATTGGTGTAGCTTTATTGAATCACTAAAGTAGCAGAGTAATTGAAAATCTGGATCTACACTTCTGTTTTTCCTGTTTGACATTTAATTTAGATTTTTAAAAAATGTTTATGAAATCTCGCTATTGCCTATTATAAATTTGTGGCCACATTTGCAGCAATTTGTCTCAGCAATATCTATAATTTCTTGGTTTCCAGAAAATCATTTTTATATGCAGTGTGTCACAGTACAGTATTCAGACAATTAGCGGAAACTGTATTGGCTTGACAATGGAAGACACATTTCCTCATTATGACTTGTCAATGTTCTATCAGGGGAAATACTCAAGCTCTTATTCTTAAGGCAGCAGGCAATCGCTCTGTGGAATAAAAGAAAATTCTGGCTACTTCTGATTAAGAAGTGGGTCAAATAACTAGGTAGGACATAAAAATGTAAAGGGTTTTAATATTTTTTTTTTTTTTTTAAGATAGAGCTTACATCTTTGTGATTAGATGTCAGAGGCCAGGGCTTTCTTGGCAAATGTGTTTATTAATGTTTGAACAAGATACCAGTCATCATTTTTGACACAGGTTTCTTTAACCTAGTGCAAATTGAGAGTGTTTAAAATGTGGGTTTTCTTAGCAGTAGTTAAAATATTGAAATGTATACTTCAGGTAAGTGCATTATAATTAAAATAACATTAAAATAATTCATTTTCCCTCATAGAATACCAAAGATGAAAAATAAAAACATACCAACTCTTCTTATATCAACATTGCTAAAAAGCAAACTTTGGCTGACATCCTAGGTGCTCAACATGCACACACCGATTATTGTTTTTCAGGAATTAAATATAATTTAATGATTTTTGATTTGAGGTTTATGGTATTGGTATCAAAATATGCCATAGAATAGCTGAGTTATAATACTACTTAGTTGAAAAATATGTGTCAATAAAGGGTTTCATCATTAAGCATAGATGGTATAGTTGATAGGAATATAGAGTTGGTATTTCTGTTACTGAAGAATTTTTTCTGATCAAAGAACTGTGCTCAACTACTTTTATTTGAGTAAGAGGGTGATTGAAAGTTATTTAAAACAATTAAAATCACATTTCTTCTTAGATGTTATCTGGAAATATCAAAGCTTATATGAATCACTACTTTCCTAAGAACTTTTTCCTAAACAGCATATGTAGTCTAATTAGGTTTTGATTTAAAATCTCCATTAAGCTGGCAGAAAAGAGCAGATGAGAAATACAAACCCAAAAGCTCAAATGATAAAAGAACCCTTCAGTTACAAAAGATCACATAGACCAGCATCTGCCACAAAGTTAGATATTTCAGTTGCACATCTTAATCACATATTTATATGATGATAGTTCTATGCCACTGATACCTAAGCTACTCAGAAGAAACCTATACAAATTAAACCTTGAAGATCTGTACTGGTGGTCTAATACAAACAAGAAAACCTCCCACATTAATTAATGAACTTTTCTGACTCTCTTGAAATATAATTCTTTATTTTAAAGCTCTTTTTTTAAATGAATACTATGCAGTATAAAAAAAAAACCCCTCAAAATATTAAATGTTTACACTTTTTAAAACTTTGGTTTAAAATGCTGTGAAACTAATGTGACTGTGTAAATTGATGTTTGCGCAATTTGATGTTATTTGTTCATGTAATTTTTTTTTAAAGTAAAAATTGAATTATTTTTCAGAACGAATTTAAGACAAATATGTGGATGAATTTAGTACAACTCTTCTTGTAGTATTGGTATAATATACTAAGCAACACTGATTATGTGCTAAGGGATTTGCATTTTGGCCTAAAATCCTGGTTCTGCAGTCTGTCTCAGTCTCCTGTTTTGAGGTAGATGAATGGCACTGCACTCAGGGAAGACTGTGCTCCTGCTTGTGGTCATTCAATTGCTTAAATGCTTTACTGGATCGGGATCAGATCTCTTCACTCCTAAAAGACAAAATTCACCGGGGCGTTCTTTCCAGAAGTGTGTTAATCCCACTTAACTTTAAAAGTTTGCATCTAGTTGATCATCGGGGTACTCATCCCATTCATAGTGTTAAAGGGTACATCATTCCTGATTTAGGAAAAAAATGGACTGCAGATTACTGGCATAGAGTTGTTGAAGTGGATTCCACCCTAATCAGCAGCCACCATTTAATGTTTCATGGTATTAACATCACATAGTTTGGGACCTCATGGCTTTGCCCTCAATTTCACTTTGTTCACTTGTTCTCTTTACATCAAGCAGTGTGCTTCACATGAACTTTGCAGAGACTGTGACAATCTTGCTTCTTCATTTTAGGTTCTTCTGGGAAAGGTAATCAAAATGCAAATTATAGTTCTATCTCTTATCCTGCCTAAAAATCATTTGGTCTATACTTAGTAATTTATAACTTCAGTCTTGCACTAAGATCCATAATGTATTTAGATCTGTGAATTGACTAAAAGGGAAAAAATAACTTAGAAGCTGAATTCTTAAATGTTACTTTTTGATAAGTATCAGTCATAACACCCCGGAAGATAGAAAAATAACGTAATCCTTGAGGCAAAGAGATATCACCTAGATATCCATGATGGATATCCATAAAAAATGTAAGAGTTCAGACTCTCTTTGTAGTCAGTGGAGATACATAGGTAATTCTAGAGTCTAAGTCAGTTGACAATAAAGTGGACATCTGAAATAGGTCAGATGGATTATGCCCTAAAATACTTATTTGATGTCTGTTATCTATAAAGAGGACATACTGTCATTTTATCTCAGATGCAAACACTTTCACCGACTGTTGACCTTAAAAGCCACATTAGATGAACCCTAACAAAGTGATTTCAATGTAGAAATTAGGTTTGGATGAAATTATGTTCATATGTAAAATTTAACTGTGAAAAAGTTTGTAAAATCCTGCTGCTTGTGCTGTCCTACACCAGCCTAGTGAAATCACAAGTCTCTTTCACTTCTCTGATATCTATATTCTGTTGCTGAAGAATGTGTGAGCTATGCAATATGCTTCTTAGGGATGAGAACAGGAAAGGGCCTTTTATGACATAATGGCATTTTCATCACTTTTTTTTTTTTTTTTGAGAGGAGAGCAAAATCTTCTATGTATGACTTTTCCAGTTGTTATTTCTGTTGAGAAACCAGACAATAACAATTGTAGGTCATCTCAATAGACATTTTTGCAGGTAGATCTGCTAGAGATTATTTCTCGTGTTCTCCCATCTCTCTTTACAAGGAGGGTGGATGTTTTGGGGGGGAGTGTAGTGTCTCTGTATGAGAATTTCTTCCCTTAGTGCAAATCACTTGGGAGGAAGCTCCCAAGACTACCCAAGCTGTCTCACTCAGGAAACTCATATTCGTAGACATTTATGCCACTTTACTACAGTAAGCATACTGTACTTTTCTATGTACTTTTCACTGTACTTTTTCTCTTGTCAGAACTGTAGAGCAAACATCTCTAAGTGAGAATGTGTGTGAGCTTGATTTCCTTTACAGCATCAATCGGTTAGATGATTACAAATGTAGTGAGGCACTGAAGACATATTCTGGCATGTAGAGAGATTGGATTAATTTGGTGATATGTTAAAAAAAGTAAAGACCAGATTTCTTTTTGAATTTTTGATTTGACCTTGTTTGCAATCAGGGTAGATATATGAAATATGTGAATTTCTCCTTTAGAGCATGCAAACTGAAGAGCTATATCCAATGAGCTCCCAGTCCATAATGACAAAAAGAATAGGGCATGATGTAAGTGGCTCTGAAGTGAAGTTGATCAACACTTGATATTCTCCCACCCTTCATCTCATCTGGCCTCATCTCCTTCATCCAAAATGATGGACATGAGTCTAAAGCTGTGTTTGATATAACATTGGCTTAAAACCTTTATGGGACAACCTGACATGACCGTTTGAAGCACTGATTGAATGCAACAAAACTGTTGGGATGAATGGTTATGATAAATGCTGAAGTGACAAACTTCAGCAGTTATATACTAATATTTTGGTCCTTTGAGGTGTCTTTGAGAGCCAGATGGAAGTGCTCACCTTTAATATATATTGATTTTGAGAGCTCATTCAGATGTTTCATCTTTAGAAGAAAACCTCATGATTAAAACAATAGTAAAGGTGATCTGGGGTTACCAGCAAACAATATGTTTCAGTCTAGGTTTTTAGAAGTTCTGCAGCAGCTTGGAAGCCACTGTGCATGTTTTAAATGACTTCAGTGAAATTAGAAGGAAATGGTACCAGGCAGATTACAAATTAAAAAAAGGTCCAAGTTTTCCCTTTTGGGGTATGATATTGTAATTTTTATGGGGTTTTTTTAATGTTGTTATTTAGGTGATTTCATTATTAAAGCATTAGATTTTCAAATATAGCCATTATAAAATTTTAGAAAGGGAAAAAAAAAATATTTTGTTTGCATTTTGGAATGTGCAATATATTGCAGCTTTTAGGAGATATTTTCCATGGAGGAAGTATGATATCTAGAGTACTTTTTAAATGCATGTTTAATTCTTGTTGATCCTCTGCATGTTAGATTAGATGTTGCCTTCAATTTGCCTGAACACTTATGTAAGTGGTATCTTGGGCCTGTCAACAGACTTCATTTCTGTTAAGCATCATAATGAACTATCTTTATTACATTTTAAATATGTTAGCAGTCCAGAATCAGAGAGCATTCTTTATTAAGGGATGGGAAAAAGATGAGATATTTAGAAAAAATATTTTTCTCATTTTATTTGTTCTTTTAGGAGAATAAGAGAGTTTCCAGAGTTTGCTGATTGATGATTTGCTGATCATTGCTCTACATTGGTTAGCTTCCTCTCTGTATTTAAGGGGTTACATTTACAGGTTCTTCTAAAAAAAACTAATTTTGTATGAAACGTAATTATTTAGATAAATCCTTGGATTTCAAGGGAGAACTTGAGCAACTCTTAAATACTTTAAATTCTGTATTAAATTAATTAATGTCTCAGAGACCTCTGTGTGTAATAATAGACAACTAAATGTAAGATGATAAATATAGAAATTTATTCATGTAAAGTTATTTCTCATGATGAACATTATATCAGATGGAAAAGCTTTTGCTAGTGTGGAAAGTATATTCTTAACTCATATTATATGATTTATTGTGCTCATGAGTCAAGAAAATATAATTATTTTACTAGTATAACTTCATTTAGAGGGGTATTTTTTTCACTGTTAAAGTTACATTTTCAAAGGCACTAAAATCATCTCTTCTGAGACAAATGTTTGTATTTGTATACACACACACTGGATTAAAAAAACAGATGTTCTTTAAAATAAAACCCAGCTTGTAGAACAACAATAAAATGGCAAATGAAAAGTCCGATTTGTTTTTATGGTCTTGATACAGGGAATAAATAATACAAGTATATATATTTTAAAAATATACCCACAAAAATTACATGCAAATTTCCTGTGAATACTCTTAACATTGACTTCACATATATTTGTTGAAACTGGATTTTGGTATAGAAGGACTTTAGGATAATAAAGACATACTTCATAGCTGGAAGTAAAAATTCCTGTGTATTGAACAACTTGCAAATTACTCTGCAACTGACTGTGGTGAAATCTGGTATGGCACATCTCACTTCAATAGTAAATTATTTTTAAAATACAAGAGAACTTTAAGTTCCAGCATATATTATCAAAACGATGAAAATAAAATTGTGTATGTCAATTGTAAACTTTATTATAAAAACATCTACAAATAATCCCAAATCCATGCTCTGGTAAAGATTAAAATCTGTGAAGGGTTTGAAGAGAAGCATTACTGTAGCATCTATTCAGAATACTGATTGTAAGTAAACTCCTTAAGCAAGTTTCGGGTGGTTTTCCAGTGGAATGTGTGTGTACTGATTCTAGCCATGTTAAAGCCAGGCAATCAGTGGAAAAAGATCCACGTCATCAGAGCCTCATTTACTGCCTTTTTATTATTTGGTAAAGTATCCCAAATGAATCTATTTTGGGATATTGCAAGTTTTATACCTCTAAAGGTATAAACCCATCCTTTCATGTTTTGCCTTTCACACTATGTTCAAGCTGTAAATATTGTGGTCCAGTGCTTTAATGAGAGACTGGTCAGTTTTTATTACAAGAAAGTTTTTTTGCAGGAGGCAACAAGTATGGGAAGCTCACAGCCTCCTGTATGTGGGGATCCCCCAGCACGTGCTGCCTGCCTGGAACTTAGAAGCTCTGTCCTGGAGCAGGGCCAGGGCTGAGGATATATGAGGATTAGATTCCACTGGCTTGAGGTGCTGCACTTAAAAAAGGGAAGCAAATCAAAAGCATAGCCAAGATCCCCGGGATGGCTTTTAAAATTCTTCTTGCATCCAGAGATGAGAGATGTTCGTTTCCAGTCCTGTTCTGCTGCGGAGTTAAAGTCTCGATGTAATATTTCTACAGAAAACCTGACAGATCTTGGACCAGTATTATGAAGAAGTAGGAGTTTCTGAACAAGGTACATTTGAAATATTACCCAAATTATATTGAAAGCAGAAAATTTTTTTTTTTTTTTTTTTTTTTCATTTATGCTTTCTGGTGTAACAATCCTTGGGGAAATGACCCCTTTTATAAACTGAGTTTAGCTAACAAGATATAGTATAGTGCTGGAGTTCAGGAAATGAGGCTTCCTGTTTTATATTCCAATTCAGTTAGAAGTGCATTATGGTTTCTTTTGTCTCTATTTAAATCTCATAATTGTTAAAGCTGAATCTTATAAATGCACTTTTTTTGTTGCAACCTCACTATATTAATGAAATTAAATCACTGATGTAACAATAGCTTTTCAAAATCTAGGTACCGAGATTAATTCCTGGGACAAGACAAGAGTAAATGTACTGCAAGGCAATCTCTGCACGACAATATGAATTTAAAATATTATTTTATTTTCATTTGTGAATGTAGGCCAATTTTCTTTAGTCAGCAATCTACAATGACATAAACCAGGACTAACTCCATTGAAATAAATGGCTTTACTTAAACATAATGCTGTTTTGAGAGGAGGAACATGATATGCTTTAAAACTCAAATATATGAATTCAGAACGACAGTTTTGACTCAGATTGATTTGCTTTACAAACATTGCTACAAAAAGCAATATTCAGAGTGCTTTAAATGCTCATTTCCCTGTCTTTGACTGACATTACTAATTTGTTATTGTTGTTAGATTAATGTTTTTTTCCCTTTTCTTTGCTGTTGTACTTGGTCTTGATTGTGTTCTCTTATTCTATTGATTTTTCAGGCACTGCTGTAGAAAAATATTATGAGCTTAAGTTGTTCAGCTATCCAGGGAGAGGAAAACCTTGAAGAAAACAAACCAAATTATTTGCCTTTTCCAGCCAAGAGTGTAGGTCATCCACCAGGCTTAAAAGGAGAGATGATGACCAGTAGTATTGCTAGTTTAGATCCAGAGAGGATGCTTTGATTAGTGCAGAGACACTCTGTATTTATGCTGGCATAAATACAGCTAAAATTTAAGCATAAGTTGAAGAATTGATTAGGTAATGGAAGTTTTGCTCAGTGGTACATTTCAACACTCATAAAAAGGTAGTAATTTTAACAATGACTCATCTTAAATAGAAATTACAGGTTTGATATGCACGTATGTGTGTGTGTATATATATATATTCATATATATGTATATGTCTTAAAGGAGGTGGGACAAGGATATTTTTGAAGTAGGGTCAAGCATCCTGGAAAGGCTAGACGGTCCTGCAGTAGAGTCCTATGGAAATCTGAAATGTCATGGATTATGCAAAATTAGGAAGTACAGGAAAATGCAACAATTGTTTCTAAATAATCTTCTCCTTTTTTCTGGATTTGTTTGTTTTCTGACTGTGTGGAAGTGTAAATTACTTTGGGTATTTTTTGCTTTCATCAATACTTCAGAAAGGTTCCACAGTAAAAGTAGAATACACATGCATCTATTGTAGGGATGCCTACTAAACCTGTCTTACATTGGTCTTCACAATTCATTTGTAGAGACCCTTTGTGGAATATTTTAGATTATTTTTGTTTCTTCTTCTCTATTTGCACATAACAACAAAGTTTATTGTTCTGCTTATGAGTGTTTTTTTTTTTTAAAGACCAGGATATTCTGATCACTGTGATTATCTGGGAGACCAGGTTTTTATTACTGTTGTATAATGTGATTTTTATATTTCTTTCTGAAATATTTTAAAGGGCAGAATGATCTTAGCTTGTGCAATATAAGCATGAATTACAGTGACTTCCCAAATATGTCTTTAAACCTTTTTTTTTAGTTTCTGATGTTTTGTTTGTGTCTAATTGCTGCAGAAACAGTCCTCTTTAAATTATGGTATGAAGGTAAATATTTGCAGCATTTTTGGGGGTTTTTTTGGTCAATAGTTTTTAATATAGGTCTGATTTGAAGAGAGCCAATGGAAGTTTGGGATGGAAGAGGTCTTTTTGTTCTTTTATAGTTGTTTAGGTCTGCAGGAGGAGAGGATATGTTTTTGCAGCTTGCAGAAAATATTTGCATCTTACAGTTTTACCAAAATCTTAACTGGTAGGGAAGATCAGTAGCTCATAAGAAGGAATATAATAGCTATGAATATCAATAAGCTTTTTTTTTGTTTTGTTTTGTTTCTCTTAAATTGTACTCCTGGGTACAGGGTAAAGTATATATGAATACAGAGATGTTTGAAATGATTTTATGATCTGTTCAAAAGAGAAGGAAAAGACCTGAAACTCTTTAGAGTTTTTGGGTTTTTTTCCCTGCAACTAAAGGCACTATTGGGGAACTCAAATATTACAGTAATTCAGCAGTTCAGGGGCTTGTAGCATGCAGGTGCATCATCAGAGATGCACCTGTGATATTGCTCAAAGGGCTACAAACTCTGCTCTTGATTTTGTGTCTTAATAGAGTTGAAAGGCAACTATTTATTTCTTACAGAGTCTGTGCACACTGGGCAGTGCACAAATCACAAGTGCCTGAGCTGGGTACAGGCAGCTGCCCTCAGGCTGTGTCTCCATCAGCATTTCGGTTCAGCTCTGGGGTGTGCTTTTGAAACTTCCCACTCACTGCCACTGCCACTCTCACTGCACCTCGATTCACCAGGCAGACTCGATTGCTGTCTGCTGAAAGCAAAGGCAAACACCTTTAATGAGCTGCAGGCACTAAGGGATGTGCACTCCCTAAAAAAGGCTAGGGCTAGCCCAAAGTAAAACCGATGAAACACATGTAATGTGCGTACCAGGCTCTTGGCACTGTTTCAGTTTACAAAGTGTCTCTACAGAGCCACATTCCTTGTTAATATTCATATAGCTATAGTTAAAGGGACTGAAATTCAACCTGGAGATAATTCCCAAAGTATCTCAGCAATTTCTTTAGGACTGCATCTCAAGGCCCTGAGCCAAATTGCTGAAATGATTCATAGCACCTGGCTCTATATAATCATGGCAGTAGTGATGGTGTATTATCCTTTCTTAATTTTTTTTTTTTTTTAAATCTTCTGTTGGCATGCCTATGGAGGTGATGCAGATTTTTGGTCTATGCTTTCCCTGCATCTGCCAAGCCTCTGTGCAGCAGAGCCACTGCAGCTCTGCTGCATTTTGGGTCTGCCTCTGTGCTCACTGTGGATTTCGCAGCACCTTCCCAACACACAGACATAAGGATGAACAGAACTGTCAGTGCTTCTTTATGGCAACTCTTGAGTTTTTAGTTTCAGAACGGTTCAAAAATATCCAAATAATCTTGAAAAGGAAAAAAAAAATTGTGAGGGAAATTGGCAGCAGTGAAACTACTCTGTCCTGTCTTCATATAATACTACCCTCACTATGTTCTAATGTATTGTCTTGTTTCCTGTTAAAATAACCAAAACCACTATGGTGCAGTGTTCAGGCTAGATTTTAGGTAGCCACTGAACTGACAATTAGTTATGCAGGAAAGCCTAAGTAGCTGTTTTTCTTTTATAATTATTTCAACTTGTATATGCATGCAAAGACTTCATTTCCTTTGGATTTCTTCAGCATACAAGACAAGGCTTTCTGTCTATGTTATGGATTCATATTATTTTTCTTCACAGAGTAATGCTTTTTACTCTGAATGATTAGAAAGTACTGTGCAGTTCATTAGAAAATAAGACACTAGAAGAATATTTCCCTGCTGATAGACTATTTGCTGTTGGTATGAGAAACTACTACCTTTCCAGTTTTTATTTTTTAGGTATTTTTATTGCAATATATTCAGTAATTATAAGTCACTGCTTTTGAACCCTGAGAATTCATGCCATATATTGAGTTGGTTTTGAGTAAATTTACTGGACTTCTAGGAAGAAAGTTAGTTCTTCTAGAGGTCATATTCCAATAGTAACAATGTTCCTGACTATCTGTGGGACTTCATGTTTTTAGCCTTTGGTAAGCATCAGAAAGCTTTCTCTACCTTTTCCCCAACTCAAAACCTGAGTAGGGATAAAAGAAGGCAAGAAAAGTGATATACTGACCTAGCAAACATGGACAAAGAAATAATTGGCTGAAATCATATCAGCGTGTGTGATTGATCAAAACATGAGGGGAATACCTGCCAGGTGATCAGCAGTTTCTGCACCACCAGATGTTACTGAGCTGACCAGGAACTGCAAGGGAGGCCAAGCAGCAGAGACAAGACCTTGTCCAGCCAGCAGGAAAAGCAGTCAGAGCGGCAGACAGCCAAAACTGCAGATGTTTAACTAAGGTCGACATAGGAGTAGACAGACAACATATTCTCATAAGACTGCAGTCAAATGTATCTCAGGTTATACTCGTGTTGCTTTACCCTGAAGCCTGAAGGAGCTGATACTGAAGAATCAGAAAACTGAAAAGAGTGTGTTTTTTGGCAAGCAGGCAGTAGGAACTGACATACTACACTGCTCAGTGGTCTACTCTGGGAATAGGCTTGGAAGATAAAATGAATTTTACACTAGACCAGAAAATGGTTTGTTAGTTTGTGAAGTTTCTTCTAATTCATAATAGGCTATAGTCAATTTATCATGCTTATGATTCAATAAAATACTTTTCCATATTCTTTTCTGTTAGTATATTTTCATACACGAAAGGGTATCTTGCTGTTAGAGATAAATTTTACTTTCAAAGGCACTTAGAATGGTGTTCAAAATCTTAATTTTCTCTAAATGTGTAGCAACCCCACCAAAATTTCATCAAAATCTGGTTCTTGCTACGTTTCATGCATTAAATCTCTTGGTTCTTTGTAATAATTGAGTTAAGATTTCTGTTCCTATAGTTCTTACTGATTTTTTTTGAATAGCTCCTCTAAGATTTTTTTTTCTTCTATCTAGTGGCAAACTGCTAGATTGAAGTGGAGAATAGGGTAGAAGGAGGTGATTACATTAATAAGAATTATATTAAAGAGGTATAGCTAAACCTGTAATCAAACCCAGTAAAATATAATTTTGAATATATTGAAATACTAGTGGAGGGATATGTTGCCTATTTGCCCCTTTCACATACAGTTTTTGGTCTGTATTAATGGCTACTGACTGATGAAGGCATTTAAGTGCAGTTTCTTGTTTGACAGAGAATGACTTTTTTTTGTATATTGTCCATATAAATGTGAATGTCCGTACATTTACTGCAATACAAGAGTTTCCTACAGCTCTGACACATTAGAATGTGGGCATTACCTGTGATTCTTGGCAAAAAGGATTTATGTATCGTCTTCATTCATTAAGCTTTTGCTATTAGCAGCTGTTTCTTGTAGATCCTGTTTCACACGTTACTGTTATTTTAGTTATCTAAAGGACATTGGTACAGGCCACACCTCCTGGTTTGATGCAAAGTTGTGCTAAATACGTTTCCAACTCATGCCCACCAGTGGTAAAGATGACAACTGAGAACATCTTTTAGGGTATAGCTATTCTTTTCCCTTTATTGTTCATCACTACCTAGTCTTTTCTATTTTCCCCTCCTTAAGCTCACTGCCAAACCAATCTCTCCTGATAAGTTTGACTGTGGGTCTTTGATGCAGTAATATTCTGTACTAAGAAGGACAATTTTCTGAAAGGAGGAATAAAATATGAGTATCCATGACTGAAGACCTGCAGCTGAAAAGAGTGGATTATGATGTATAGAAGTTGGTATAAGAATAAGCTGTGTGTCCGTGAAATAGACCATGATAACTGCAGAGGTAGCTTGACTTTTCACTTATTGTTTGTATTGGTTTGATTCTGGCTTGCTGTACTGAACAAAGTACTGTGAAGACCTTTTATGTATAAATCCACAGAAAAATCAAAATCCTTCATTAAAATGGTGTTACCTTTCAACTTGGCAACATCAAACGTGGAGTTCTGTATCTTTGGTTTAAATAATAATGAAAAACAATTGTCTGTTTTAAATATGCATTTTTCAGTTTTGCTGAATTTTTTATTTGGCTTATGAAGAGAGTTAAGTAATTATATAATTTACTTTGTTTGTGATTTACATTTACTTATTCATTATGTCTTTTTAACCTCTTCATTTGAAGATACCAGGCTTCACCCCTAAAAAATTAAATCTCAGCCTTTATGCCAGTACTCTTCCCTTTTTCTTCTCTTTCTCAATGATGTATTTATTTTAGATTGTGCTTAGTGACAGAGAAATATTTTGATTGATCTGTGCATATCAAGAGGGTCTTCCCCCCCTTCAGTTGTCGTACTGGGTTTTTAATTCTAGATGAAGTATTTCATATGGTTCTTTCGCCTGTGCTTCTATTAGGCTTGGCAGTGCTGCATTCCATCTGCCATTGTTTCCCCTTCCACTGAGCTCTTCTAAGCAACCAAAAGCTCTTTGGCCTGCTTTGGCCTTAATTAATCTAAGACTTGTTGTGTCCATTCTAAACATTTCCATCTTATTGTTAGTCCCATTTCCAGATGATTAATAAATAGATTAAACACTCATCCTTTGTAAAGAACCTGAGGGCACCCTGCTGTTAACCTTTAGCCACATGGAGCAGTGACCACTAATAAATGCATTCTGCTTCTGTGCTCTCCTTTTTGTAGTTGGTTTCTAATCAATGACAATGCTTTACCTCTCATCCTGTGATTACTTAGTTTCTCTAATAGCCTTTTGTGGGAAGCATTCTCAAAGGCTTTTTGGATGCCCAGAAAACTTGTATCTGCCAGTTCTTTCTTATCTGCTGTTTATTCACATACCAAAAGAATACTAATAGGTTAAGGACACACAAGGCATTAAGGCTTCTAACTTTAATCCACATATTTAACACTTTTGCTTTTAATTGGCTCCTCAATTATTACTGCAGTAATATGTGTGGAAAGCTGAATTCTTTCTCAGTTTCTCTCAGGAGTTATATGAAGATCACTGCTGTCCTACATGGTTCAGTATACAAACTGATTTCAATGGGAAAGCGCATAATTGTGAAATTCTTTTGATTAATCTTAAATTGCTTTGGGAGCCTTGAATAAACAGTATCCCATTCTTGAGATACATTGGTCTTTTATTTATTGATTCATTCCAGCAATTCCTCATATGATACTTCAATCATCAAAAAGTTCCTTTTCTTTGCTTGGAAACTCTGATGTATCCTCAGTGCTATGAGTCAGAAAACGATGTAAAAAATAATATGCTTTCTCTTCTATATCCTTATCTTATTTAGTTTCTCCTTTAACTTATTGGGAGGGGATTCATGGTCTCTCTTGGTCATATTTTTTGTACCTAGTTACTACATATATTCTCATTTAGTCATCCCACTTCCCTCTTCAGATGTACTTGTCATTGTTTATGCATCTTATACACCATAAGTGCTTTGTGCCAGGTGCACTGGAAAATCCACAACTCTTGCACTCCCAAAAATAACTTGAAGCTTCCATGTTCAAAGATCTGATTGGGTTGAAGTGTAATTTATCTATTTTATTTTTATTTTTAGCTCTGTACCACTTGGAAGGGAGAGTAACATGTTTTCCTCAAAGATGGGTGCAGAATTGGAGCCATGTATGCTGGGTCACACAACAGCGTCATAGCTGGAAAGGGAATAACAACGTAAACTTACTTTCTGGTGAGAAATCTAGGACAAAAAAGAATCCTGGGAATTCTTACTGCTATACTGTTTCTAAGTACTTGTTTTCCAAATCTTTCTTCCTGTATGTGTTGCAGCATCTGTGCACACACATGCCTCATTTTCTCAGGTGTTGCTTTATAAAACCATTGTAATTTCCATGGGTTCTGTACCCATTCCATCAGAGTAACAAGCAGGTTTGTTTTTTTTAAAAAAACTCTCTCCTCCAAAAATCCAGCAGGCTTGGGGATGCCATTCTTTGCTATTTGTGTAATTGCCTGCTAGCTGGAGAACTCAATTAAGAGGTAGAGAATTTGCTGGTGTTATGTTCGGTGTCCTCCACAGCTTGAAGGTATTCAAAGGCACTTGAACATAGTGAAGCAGTGGGAATAACATCAAGTGGTAGCTGAAAGGCTTAGATGAGATATACGTAGCGGTAAATTGCTCTGCCTTCAAAACTATTTGGTCTTTTTCTCTGTATTTTGAAACTTCAAGTTAGATTTTGCTGAGAACTGTTTTTAATGACTAGTATTCCAAAAGTATTCTGAAAAAAAAATCTCTGACAATATCTGCAGAATTATTTTTGATCACACATGTCTTGACATCTCTTTCACCTCATACAATACTCTGCTGCTGCACAATCACCTCCTCCTTTGAGCAAGGAAAGGTGCTTTTATGCCACAGAAAGTGTGGAGTAACTGTTCGAACTCTCCTATCACGTTAATGATTTTGGACTTAGGACAGAGCAATAGTGGAACAGCTAGCCTGTTTGAAGCCATTCCCACATGAGTATACCTATATCAATATATGCCCTCCAGGGAAAGTTTTAAACCATTAAAGGCTACAAGGTTTGAAACTTTACCAAAGCTATATATATGCAGCAAAAGACCCAGAGGAACTTTTGCCTCAGTAATAGCTTCTTCTGGGTCTTCCAGCATACACCAGGGCATATTACAAACACCAAAATATGCTCAGTGGGTACAGGCTACATTTCAGTTCCTCCAGGGATGTTTTACAGGGATGGAAATAGAATCCCTTCTCGGTTCTACTCTCATAAGCATTCAAGTAGGAATTACTTTGGAGGACAGTCTCAGGAAACAGTGTCTAAAGGATATTAAGAGGAATGACCTGGCTTTCAGAGATGCTAAGCACTCATAGGCTGAGTTGGGACAAAAATTAGGCTATAATTTCTCTCAAGTGAAAAAAGTTAACACAGGAAGAAATGCTTTTCAATGAAACCAAGGCAGTTTAATGTACTTGGTAGGAAAACTGTGGTGCTTTTTGAATATGAAATTTTTTTTTTCAGATTTTTTGGTGTTTTTCAGTGATCATTCTGGATACTTCTGTAAAATCTTATAGTCACAATAAAGAATAAAGTATTCCATTGTATCATTAAAGTGTATTTTGTTGGGTTTTTTTTCCACAAACATACAACAGAAACAGTGAAGACAGACTACAAGAAAATAATTGTTTTCACTACAAGAAGTTCATCTACAGATGTTGCTGATGCAGTAGCAAGGTGCAATGCCTATGTCACTTTACATGAGAAAGAACCTGCTCTCACAGAGTGGCAGGAGGTGAGTTCTCCAGATAGAGGACGAGAAATTCAGACAGTGTAGTGTGCAGATCCCTTTAACATAAACCTGAGCTGCTTAGCTGACTTAATACTAGGGATTTTGTGCTTGCAAACAACTTACTTCAAGTTGACATCACGTCAGGTTTTGCATTCTGTTTGGATATGATGAGTCTTACATGCAGGGGCAAGGGATTTTGTGATAAAGTATTTCTGCTTTCTGTTTATGTAGAAAAAGATGATTGATAGGCAGCTGGAAAGGTATTATAATAAAAAAAAAATTCATTTGATTTGCTTTCCTGGTGAAGCAGCATATTAAAAGAAGTTCTTGCACTCACTATGTAAAATAGTCACAATAGAAAACTGTTTGAAGAAATCAGTCCTTGCACATTACTTTTTAAAGATTTACTGAAGGTCAAAATCTTTATCACACAGTTTGTGAACAGGTTCGATATTGTTTTTTTCCTTTCTGTAATGAAAAAAATACCTACTTACTGTTTACCTTGTTATGCTGTATTCGTAAAAACCCTTTTACCCAAATGTTTTCCAAAAGTCTGTCATGGACAAGGTGAGCTCAAATTTTTTTAGGTAGTATTTCAGTCAAGAGAAGTCTCCCACAAAGGCTGATTTTTTCTTCTTCTAAGAGTCACGTCCCTGAGAAGAATTGATTGTTTGCCAGAGCTGGTCTCCTCTTGCAGAAGCTCACCATTCAAAGAGTGAAAGAGCACACACACCATCTTGACAGAGTGGAGGCACTTTCCATAGCGCTGCCTTTTGAAACAGGTGCAGCACTAACTGCTTCCTGGTAGGTGACATTCCATGGACAGAGCATTTCAGGTGAGCCCCTCTGGAACACACTCTGGGGCACGTTCATTTAGCGCTTCATGAAAGGAAAGCAATCGACTGGATTAAAATAATCCCTTCTGGTTTCCCACCATAAAACGGGATATATTTTGCTCTGTCTGGCCTGGCTGTAAGATGTTTCCATGTACAAGACGTTCCCATGTGCTGGCAGTCACTAGCAGTTGAATCAGTTCCTTGAGATCATCAGCAAGAATAAGCAGCAGTAACTCATATTTTGCTTGTGGCTGGCATTAAGATCAAGCTGAAATAGACATTTTGAATGAGCGTTAGAGAAAAGGGTTAACTATCTTTTTGAGCAGTAAAATTGTTCTCTCTCCATAGCACCTACTTTTCTAAGTTTTTTTTTTACTAAATCAACAAAATTAGCATTAAAAGCATAATTAATGAGCTCCCTGTGTCCAAAAGGAAACCAGGGAATGGTTGTTTTGGAAAAATGCCTATCACTTTTCTGTTTATTGTTTTGTTTAATAGACAGAAGATTATCTATTTTCATGCATCTTTTAACTTTTAAAGTGTAGAAACTGAAATGCACTTGGGGACATTAAAACTGTGTCTGGATTAAGATTCTGCATAAATGGTCAGAATTCAGGGTACATTAAAATCAAAAATGTTATAAACATCTCAAATACTTCTGAACTGGAAACTTGACTGGCCATTACAGGGAGTTTAGACTGACTAAAATGTGATGCTTTCTGTCTGTAATATCTGTAATGCTATATTTATGTAATGGAGTTTCCAAGAAAATCTTATATAAAAACCTGGATGGATGGCTACACTCAATAAAAAATAAAATGTGCATGAAACCTGTTTTCTGTTTTGTTAATTCAGGGATAAAGTATGTTATCCCAGAACTTACTGGATCTAGGAGATCAACTGTGTTTATGGGTTAGTGAGTGCCTATTAATTTTATAGGTTTCCGTTATACCCCCAGGGATTTATGTCTCAGGTCAGTTTTCTCCAAAAAGGCAAAATAATTTGCTTACAGAGAACCATCATCTTTATTTTTGGGGGAACAAATGCACACTGACAGGAAAAGTTAAAAGCACCTTCTCAAAGATTAATTTTTCTATATTATAATGAAGAGTTTTACCTGGAGTTTAGTGACGTTCCGTGTCTTGAATTTGTATTTAAGGTTACTACATACTTTAGGCTGGTAATTGGATATTATTCAGTTAATAAAACCATAAAATGACCTATCTTTTCATAATGTAAAAAAGCAATAAGACAGTGTCCCTTTGGAAGGTCTGAGTGCTGTAAAATATAATAAAAGTGCGGTCAGTTAAATAATTTTTAAATTGCAGTTATGAACAAAATTTGCAAACAAATTATGTTTCCTTCAGTACTTTGCACTTCAACCTAAAAGATGCTGATCACTCATAAAATAATTAGATTTGCTAACATGAAAGTGCCTTGAAGTAGTGGCCTTGGATAAGAATTGGGTAAATTACCTTTTTATCCATACTGATTTTTTTTATGAAGAGGGAATTTTCAAATGTGACCTTTACAATTGTATTCCATCTATGTATTGATCCAGGGGCTGAAGATGACCTGGTAGACCTTCAAAGTGATATTTAGTTTGGAGTAGCTTTTCCTCATCTGGAAAAGAAAAAAAAGGAAAAAAAAGAAAAAAAAGCATCACCAGGCACTCCTGAATTATATTTGTCTCACTGGCAGAGAGCTAAATCATGACTCTTCTGTAAAGTCTGAATAAACAAGTTTTATGAGGGTTTTTTTTCTAGGATTTGAAGGGATCTAAAGAAATCCCATTATGGGCTACAGAACTCTTGGGATGTAATTCATCTTAGCAACTTTTATTGTCCGAAAGCTAAGTGTCTGGTTAAGCAAGTTAACTTGGCTCCCTACATGGTTAATGGGGAGAAATGGTTTCCTCTCTCCTCTAAATAGGCATTTAAAATAGATGGGTTGAATTACCCTCTGGAGTTTCTGCACTCTCTCCATTAATTAGGGAGAGATTCATCAGTTCTCACTTTAATGTCTAAAAGTTAGACTTCAAAGCCTTAGTTAAACACTGTGTATCAAAGAGGAAAAAACAGCATTTCCAAAGAATCGTCCATCTTCCTCTAATATGGGCATTTGTGGCAGGGCAAATAAATGTATGAAGGGAGCCTAAGGTGACAGATATCTAAGAAAGATGGGAGGTTAGGCTCGATAGCTGAAATTAAAGGAGATGAATTTCCCTCCGGTTTCTCGGACAGCAGGTTAGCCACAAAAACTGCAGATCAGGTGTTTCCGTGCTCTGAGGAAAGTAGGGCTATGAATCCATCGTGTTATAGATGTGCTGCTGATCTCCCATTGCCTTTTCTCCTGATTTTGTGTTGGGAAAAAAGCTATATGGTACTTCAAAACATGTTTGAGAAGTGAAGTGCCTCTGCAGGATGTCTCTGCATCTGAGCCTTCTGCACCGTGGAGGCTCTTGATTGCTATGCCTTTGGATGCTTTCCACAGACATTCTGCAGGTTTAGATGTCTAAATGATGTGGGGCTGTTGTTTGCAAAAAGACTTTGTGAGTGAAAATACTATGCTATGTGCTATGCTATGTGCCAAGGAATGTAAATTCAAATTATTTTTCCATGCAAAAGCAAGGATTAGGGAATCTAATGAACTGAATCACTCAAGATGTACATGGTTCCCCTTCTTAACAAATAGTGTTTTCTGCATAATATTCTTTGTACTTCTCCACCATTCAGTGATTTCCTTTTAACCCACACTAAAAACAAGCTTATCTTTAGCAGCAGTCTGGATTTCAGTACTAGGGATTTTTTTTTGAGAAAAATTTCAACTATTTATTATCAATGAGTCCTTGCTGCCTAGTTTGACTGTAAACCTATTTCTCTAGGCTTTGGTTTAATGAGTAAATTAGTGCAAGGTCAAGTAGAATACAGATGTGCAGGGTACTATCCTCTAATTGCCTGTGTGCATATGCTTGTTCTCTGACAGCATTGAGAGCAGTTCAACATTACTTATTCTACCCACACTGTCAGTATTATTAAGCAAACATATGGAAATACTGAAAGACACATTAAGAGGTGTTTTTCTTCCCTTTCTCTTTCTCCCCAATCCCTCCCTTTCATCCAGGGTCACACACAGAAAAGTGTGGGGCACGAAAAGAATAAACACTTCTTTAATTGTCTCCAGGCAGTTGTTCATAGAAGAGGAACAGTTAAAAGATTAATAATAACAATGGAATGGGGAAAGCCAAACAAAAGTTAAAGCTACAGCAATGAGCCTATGGTCGTCCACTTAAATACCCTTTCTTACCCAGGAAACTGTAGTAAGATTATCTTAAAGTTCCTTAAAGTTATCCTTAAAAGTAATCCTGGTGATCATATGACCATATTTTATTGGCTTTATTCTAGCTTTTTTGAGTCCTGGACTTGATCTTTTTATTTTCATTCACCATACATCTCTTTCCATGACTGTATCCATGACTCTTGGAACTATTCTGATTGAAACCCAAACCAAGAAAGGAATGGAGACTAGCAGTTTATCTAACCTTCTGAAATAAAAATTAATGTGTCTGTCAAAAGCTCAAGATGAGCCAAAATATTTAAAGATTGTGAAAATTTGCTACAATGACATTTTTTTTACTTGATTCTTTTTGCTTTAGTAAGGTTTATATTTTCTTGTGGTCCTCAGAAACAAAGAGAATGAGTACTTGCCTCTTTCGTTCTGCTGTGAGAATTATCTCCAAATTGCCTCTAAAGAGCACGACTTAAGGACATGACTCTCAGAAAGAAAAATGCAATGCCAAGAGTTAGCCTTATTTCAATGCAGTTGATACTACGAAGCATTAATCTTTTTCAGGGAATCTTCAATGAACATATCCATATTAGATTTCCTTCCTTTGCTTGTGCCCTGGTTGCTAAGGAGAATGAATGATAAACATAAGAAACATGCCTGATTAGCAGCACAAATGTAAGGATCAGGAAGATCAGGCTGAGAACCATGCAGAGCTCTCTGAGAGGCAGAAGAATTTGTTCTGTGTTATACTGAGGTGACAAGAGATTTCAAATTCTAAACCTCACAGTTGCAGTATTTACAAATGAGATTTTTCCATGTAGTTTCTGTGTTATTCTTTAAATATTAGACAAAAAAATATTTGCTGTTTTTCTATCTAATATATTTTTCTAATGTTTGTCTATTTGTCTATCTGACTTTTGAGTGAATAAGCATCTGTCACTGACTGAGCCTTACATCATCTTTTGTCCCATCAAACGGGTGTTCAGCATATGGTAGAGGAAAGTAGAAGACTTAATTGTGGCATAATGGGGAATTACAGTAGAGACCACTGGAAAAGTGGTCACTTCTGCTACATACTTCAAGTGAAAAAGAATTAGGAATGAAAAGAGTTGACATGCTAGAAGAGGAAACAAAGGAGAAATTATTTAAAAAACCTAAACTGAGTTGTAGCACATAACCTTGGTTTATAGGGGTGGTATTGCAGGGCTGAGGAAACAGCTAATGAACCTGGAGAGAGGTCTGTGTCCATGTTGATATGTTTGTATGTGCTTATTCCAGTGGTTTACCTATTGCTCTTCCAGGTACATCTTTGTCATAGTCAGTTGTGATGGGGAAGGAGGACAGAGAGAAGGAAAAAGAAGAAGGAAATCTAGGGGAAATATCAAGAAAAAAAAATTAAAATAAGTCTTCAGACCTCCCAGATGCAGCTTGAAATGATGTAGTTTTATACTAGCTATAGTAATTTTATCAATATCAAGCAAATTTCACACTAAACTAGGTGAACCTCTGTCTACATAAAGCAAATTACACACTTTAAACATCATGATGTGTTTATAAGACTTTTAGGAAGGGAAGAAGAAATATAAAAAGTAGCTGAAAAATAGTAGTTTGCATTATGAAACTTACAGAGCAACACTGTACAATTCATTGAAATAATTAGTAACAGCAGCATTGAATATTATAATGATCTACAGAGCACAAAGGATGGACTTCACATTTTAGAGAAGCTAGAGTGAGTATTGAATAGAAAAATCGAGTGATATTAGAACTGAAGAAAAACTTGAACATTCTATGCTTAAATCTCAAAATTTGAATGTTAACCTTTTATTTATACAATGAACTCTCAACAGAAACAGGACCTCTGCTCTAGAGTTCAAAAGAGAAACAGAATTAGCCATGGAATTTTTTTCTGATTCTGGGAAAATAGTGCAGAATGCAGATTGTTCAGAAATATTATGTTCCAAATAAGTTTTATGGGTAAGAATTAAATAAATAAAAGAGAATGCCATAGTCTGGTTTTGAAGATAAGCTGAAATCTGAACCGACCATACACAAATGCTGCTATTTGAAGTCTATGAACACAGCATATGAAACGATTGACTGGTGCTACAAGAATGTTTATGGCTTCTTGTTCACTAACTGAAATCTAACAATTCCAACAGTTTAAAACAGATAATTTGTTAAAGTGTCAGTTTAGTATCTAGGTCAACAACAATATTAAAACCCCCTTAAGGTGACCTCTCAGATGCAAAGAAGCACCTCAACTGGAGTTTTCCTTATTTCCAGGTTGTTGTTTTCTCAAAAGCCGACAGTCATCTACTGTTGGCTAAACATGACAGGGAAATAAGACAGAAATTGCCATGCTATTGCTCCTTCTTTTTTAACTCCTGTGGTCCCTTTGCTGTCAGTAATGCTACCTCACAAGACAGCTGGACTGACATAGGGCAGATTTAAGGCCTGCAGGTTTCAATTGTACTTCTGAGATGTTATTTCCTTATTTTATCTTTGATTGGCCTTGAGCTGAGAACAGAAGTTGCATGAGTTTTATGAACAGATTAGAAAAGGATATGCCAGCTCACTATGTCAGTTACAATCCAAAAAAGAAAAAAAATAAGAAAAAAAAATAAGTCAATACCCGCTAGAATGTCTATACTGATTTTTTCTGTCCCTAAATCATTATATTATATGACTGCACTATAAAAAGACAAAAGGAGTGATAGAATTTATAATTCAATTTCAGGGAAACTTCAGGTATACTTCAGAACATATTTGAAGCAATATCAAGAACTGAAGTTAAGGCACAGAATCACCATAAGATTGCTACTTAAGCTCATGGGATTTGTGAAGGAATTTAGCTTCTTATCTATAAAACTACTTTTTATGGGTTAGTAATGGACTTCAAAAAGACTTAAATATGTTGTCACAGTATAGGAAATATGTGTGTGGACAACTGGATGTATTAGAATCATAGAATATTTAAAGTTGAAAAAGACATCCTAGGATCATCAAGTCCAACCACCAGCCCAGTACTACCACCATGTTCACCACTAAACCATGCCCTCAGGTGCCATAAACACATATTTTTTGAAAACTTCTAGGGATGGTGATTCCACTACTTCTCTGAGCAGTCTGTTCCAAAGCTTGACAGATCTTTCCATGGTGTAATTTTTCCTAATGTCTAATCTAAACCTCCCCTGGTGCAACTTGGGACCATTTCCTCTTGTCCTGGAAAAAGACTCTGACTCCCATCTGGTTATAACCTTCTTTCAGGTGGTTGTGGAGAGCAATAACATCTCCTCTGAGCCTGCTTCTTTTCTGGCTAAACAACCCCAGCTCCTTCAGCCACTCCTGCTAAGGACAGACCAAACTTACTGCAGAAGTGGCAGTGAATGATATTGGCCAGGGAAATTGTGTGGTTTTATTTCTGGGAAACGTTTTTAGGAAATCTGGGGAAAGCATGTTAACCAAGAGAAGCATAAGAAGAGATGGACCTGTACTGGAGTAAAATATATCAACCTGATAAGTGTTCAGCTGGAGAGATCTACTAGAGCTGTGATATGTGTTTAATTTTATGCACAGTGAGTACTTCCTGGAAAGACAAACCAAGACAGTGCATATGTCTTTGTGAGACAGAATCCTGAATTTAAAGTAGAAGTTAGAACTTCGAAAGCATCACCACCCATCAAATGTCAGTAAAGTACTCATCAGCATCTTCTTGATTTACTTCAAATATGTTCACTGCTCTAGACAGAGGCTAATGGTAATGAGGTGCTCTGTTCGTAGAAATAAATAAATCTGACAGAGAAATATGATCATGGAAATGGCCCATCAAAATGGTGTAGATCATGATAATCACTTTCACCTGAGCACACTGTCAGTTAATTGATCTGTCTTTATGTATCTATGTTGCCCTAATTGTTTAACATTCTTGAGAAAGTGTCTGAAAAAATGCTTGAAAAAATAGCTGGTGCACAGATGTAGCTTAGAGAGTAGCGAAGGACAAGTGAGTTTTGTGTCTGAATAGTTTAGGTTATTGCTAGAGGGTGAAAATTTAGTTCATACAAGCCAATGAGGCTTTGTTGGCATGGCATTCCAACCAGCTATTCACAGGTGGCATGCTATTGTAACTGCACTCAAAATAGCACTGGCTTTTTTTTAAGCGATAATGATAATTGAAAGTTTGGCAGTAAAATACTCCAGATCATTCCACTTTCAGCTTGCTTGGTGGAGTTAGTTAAAGGAAGTACAATACACTGAATCTCTGGCAACTGCACGGGAGCAGCTTTTGTGGCTGAGGGTAGGCATTAAAAAAGGAAAGCTATACATAGCATAAGCATGTATAATTTAGAATATCACTTCCCTTACTGTGTAGGACAATGGCATCTGAGATTAGCTGGAGTGCCTGTGCTAGCAGAATATCACCAGTAACATTTCTTAACAAGGGTCCATGGTGCTGCTGAGGAAATACAACACAGACTATTGACTCTAAGAATCTGTCTGACTTCTTTGGACATTGCCTCATGGAAGGTAGGTAAGAGGAATCACATCAAGTTGCTTGTGTGAAGCTGTGGTATTGAATTTTCCTTGGTTTTAAGAAGCTGTTTGTGTCAAACAGTTTGGGGAATGTAATAGTTCATGTCTTTTATTAGCTACTCACATTTTTCCAGGATATTGTTTTTATATTTCATTGAGTGAACTTTGACTGTGTTCAGATAGAAGTACATTAAAAAGATAGAATTTAATTTAGAGTGGGATTTTCCTCATTTTCAATCAATAAGAATATTAGAGTTTATATCTTTGGGAGCAAAACAGCTCCTGAGAGATTTTTTTTTTTTATTTTTAAATTTTTTAATTTTTTTTATTTCCCCCAGAGAATACAAGACACCACGTTTTGGCAAGACCAGTATTGCCATTCATCTTAGAAAGATTTTTCTAAAATACCTAAAAATATTTGTTTTAGAGAGACACTTCCAAGTCTGACTCTCTACGAAGCTGAACATTGTCTAATAATTTGTTTCAGTTTATAGGTGGATAGTTATTGTTACCAAATTAGATTGTGTTAGCTTTGTGAACTGACTTTGAATTAGTGCAAATGAGCACATAATAATCAGGGCAGTGAGAATTCATGCTGTTGAAAAATGGGTTAGCTAGTGCTACAAATCTGCTTCCCAGGAAAATGGCCAAGTGGAACCTTCAAAAGCTTTTTTTTTTTTTTTGCTTGCCTTCAATCAGGAGATGGAATAAACTTAAAGTGTGAATCAAATAATTTGTAGGTTAGTGAAAAATGTGAACAAATCTGTAGCAAGGAGCCAAATTTAGTGGCTGAAATCTGAAAGATCATTTGAAATGAGATCATTCTGCCTTCATTTCAAGCTTTGTTTATAGAGAATATTTCCCAGAGACAAACCTTGCTGGGAAATATTTACTGGGCCAGAATGATAGGGTCACATAGATTTTGATCAAGAACTATTCAATCAAACTGGAATTAGGAAATGTTTGGTTAATTTCATTAAGTGAGATAAAAGCCTAACTTCAGACTCTGAAGGAAGTGGAAAACCTCGTGTGACTTCTGCTGAAAGGTGTTGGATTCTTCTATTCTGTACATATGTGTAGTTCAGGTCCATGAGTATTGGAATTGCTGATGTTATGCTAGGCTAAAAGTTAAGGAAAAAGCAGGAAACTTGAGAATAAAGCACAAATAAAATAAGAATTTGACTCTATATTTAGAGGGAGCTGTAAAAGAAGAAAAATACATATCCCATATTTTCATCAGGGACATATAAACATCAGAACAGAGAGGACAGCAAATGAACACCTAAATAACTTATCCTTAAAAACCCTGAAAATATATTTTCTTCAAATATGGTTGTCTGCTACAATATCCCGCATAAGCTGACATTTCCAAAGCAGTAAGTGTGGCTCTGGGAACATTTGAGGTTTTTTTCCCCCTCCATTGTACTGTTAAGAAGAAGCCTGTTTTTAAAAGGTTGAACTCATCTTTGATAACCAATATAAAGTTGTCTTTAGGTATGCAATTTTGTTCAAATAGAGAAAATATCATGCTTTTTGAAAAATACTTTAATTTCATTGTTGCTACTCTATACTTACCCATCAATTTTATGGTGCTGGGATGAATTCCTGCTGCAATAGAGATGGACAAAGAAGATCCCAAGGCTTGTAGGTTGAACTTAGTCTTTTCTATAGTCTGCATAAAGGAAAAAAAGGTAAAAAAATTCTAAATATCATTATCAGTCCTTTTTTATGAGTATTCCTACTAACAGCTTCTCCTGACTACTTAGATTACTCTGGAAAAAAAAAAATCTAGCTGTCTTTTTTTGCGTCTTTAGTGATTTTTGCATCGCTCAATTTAGCTCTCTAGTAGTCCAAAGGAATGGAAATTGAATTTCAGAATTCAGCCTCAGGCTCTTCCGGATGTATCAGCTTTTTGCTATTCGCTCATTCCAGCACCCATGAGTCAGGACACCAAATGTTCCCAGCGAGGCTGCTTCCAGTGCCTCGCTCAAGTTGAAAGCAGTTAGTCACAGATGAAAGCAGCATGGATAAGTATCCATGTGGCATCAGGAAAAATACCATGGAGATATCTTTTTCAGCTGAATAACACCTGGCTGAGATATTTACAGCCATAAGCAGCCTCATTGTATGTGAAAATGGGAAGGAACTTTCCCACCATGAGGCACTGGGCAAGAGGGCAATGTCAAGATGGCAAGGGTTATCTATATGCAGAAGCTGGGCTGAATTAACTAAAGAGTGGAGAGAAATATTAAACCATTTGTATTCTTTGAAAGTATATTCATTTCACTTCCAAATTATGGGAAATTGTTAGATTTCCTTAAATCAAAGTGTGAGTTATATAATTACTGTATTATGATTCTCTTTATTAAAGGATTGTACATTTTGTAATGGTTTCTAAAAATAAAAGGGAAATTAAACAGGATTTTTTTTTCTTTTAAGGGAACTGCTTCATTCAATATTTAAATGAATTCACTCATTGTTTGGCATTCTCTGTCTCAAGATTATGCCTGAATGGAAGATTATTCATTCTGATTTTTTCAATTTCATTGAAATTTGTAAACATAATCTGTAATACAGAATCCATCAAGACCCAAGATGCAAGGACTCATAGAAAAAAAAAGCCCAAACAAGATCCAACCCATTCTAATTATTGAGTTAATTAAAATATGCTTGCAGTGATTTTATTTGTTTGGTTGATTGGTTTTCTTCAATTTCATTCATGGAAACATGGAAAATATTTAGTTTTTTCAGCTTTAAAAAACCCAGTTGCCACATTTATCTTGTTATCTAGGCAAAGTAATTTATCATTTAAAACCATATGTCATAAACATTAGTTTAATCTGTATATGAATGATGTTCAAGCCAACAAAAGAAATGAAGCAGAGAAAGAAAGAAAAGCAATCAATTTTTAGACCAGTTAATAGTAGAGCTCATATCATTATGCATGCAATACTTCTGTACAGGTAGTCCATGTTACAACTGCTTTGGCAGAGAATTAAGAAATGGAGAAATGTTGTTACTTAGGAAGACTAATTGGCAATATCACATTTATAACATTTTAAACCCAGCTGCGTCTCATGAGTAAGTCACTATTTTACATTTCTGAACTGGTCTGTAAACAAGAGTTTTGCTTATTACTGGGAGTGTTCAGGATGTAATTATAATTTTCTCTCTATTTGGCTCAAGAGTGGCCTTATTCAGGATACTTAAGAAGACTGAAGTCCTCTACTCTGCACAAGTACCGCCTAACCCATTACGAGTTTTCCCTCATCATAGAAGGCAGTTGTACTTACCGAGTCTGTAGAAAATGCTTTATTCTTCCATGTACTATTGAGTTGAAGAATGCATCCATACTGTTCCACATTTTATGTTGAAAGAAAATAAAATGTCAAAGGTTCAGATTCTGCATTATAACCTACAGTGATAGAGGTTTACTTGGTGAAGACCTGAAAAGCAAAGGCAACTAGCAGGTCTCGTCCAAAAACATGAAAGGAGTTAAAAGACCGTATAATGAATCAGAGAGCTGAAACTAAGGATGGAGGTAACCATGTAGATGTAGACAAGAGCTAGCACCAGGTACAGTCCTGAATTCTGGTGTGTTAAAGTCAGACAAGAGGAAAGTTTGACTGAGGCATGACCAAAACTCTATCTTTGGCATGTGAGGGCAGTCTGTGTCTGTGGAAAGGGAATTCCAAACCCAAAAGTAATGCCCAGAGTTTTATGGCATATGACCTCTTTTCTTCAGAAACAAGACTGATCTTCATTCAGGAAGAAGTCTTATGACATAATCACCAAGATAAGGATTTTTATAGACGAGTATTTCTTAGTCCCTCTGTTAGTTCTAGACTACGATGCAAGCAGAAAGCAAAAATTTCTGCACAAACATCACAATGGGCCGAGAGATGCTTTACCTTGACATCTGCATTTTTCAGTTTTGATTTGGAATTAGAGAGAGAACAGTTCAAATAAAATTGAATTTCAGAGATTGATTTCTATCAAACGTATTAACGAGTAATGTATAACATACATATATTTTAAAGCTGGTGGCACCACATTTTGAACTAAGTTTTTCTAGTCCTTTTACATAGAAGAAAGATGGCTACTGATTAACACATAAAGGAAATTAGGTGCAGAAAAAAAACCCCAGCCTGCTTAAATTAGCAAAATTGATCAAAGCCCATTTAGGCTTCAAAGCTGTCAATTAGTCCTGTACTTAAAATTTGTCTGTCAAGGTTAGGACTTTGGATAGGGATATGTGCTTTTGGTGGGCAGACTTCAGTTGAGAGCACACCTCACCATTTGGGGCTTGCATCTGTTTTGATTAGAACCCAAGTCTCTGCCTGGTGCCTGGGTTCAGCCTCCTACAAATACCCTCCTTAACCAGACAGACCTAGCAGCTTTTCTTACCTGCAACCTCATTTCCTCTGGAGATCTGTGATGACTCAGGTATGCTTTCAATTCCAACCTTTTTTTTTTTTCCACCACAAGCTGCAAAAGTGTGAAGCAGACAAGATAAAATTTAACAAGAGACCAAGTTATAAATTTCTTTAATTTAATTTAATTTCTTTATGATTTATTTTGTGCTTTAATTTGGAACAGATAGTCTGCTTCACGCAGTCCATGTGTGTGGTTATGTCTACCTTGTGTTTTAGTTCAGGTCTATGCCTGCACAAAAACAAATAAGAAAGAAAACACGACATAAACATAAACCCAACTCACTCCAGGGAGTGTATTTTCAATCAGAAAATGACTGGAAAGCCACAGCTCCCTAGCAGCACAGTTTATAGAGTTTATACCCATAAAGAAGTCAAAAGTGGGCAAAACATTTACTCCACATCGATGGGATACTGATGTTAGAAACCTGCTAGTTACCTTTTTCCTTCAGAGAAGCTGATAGAGTTTTGGAGGCAACTTCCATTTTCACCCCTACTGTGTTTTTCCCGACACCAGTCATCTGTAGGAGATGTCCCATCAGGTATGTCTCAGCAGCAAGAAAGCACTAGCTTTAGAAGACACATGGGATTGACCAGAATGCTTTTTGAATTCACAGATTTAGCATGCTTCTTTTGGGTTCATTCTTGTATAATGAGCCAGCTCACAATGTTTGAAGAGTTTTTATCTACTGAGAAGAATATTGATGAAGAAATGAGAAAAGGGGCTTTGAAGGAAAACAGGTACAGTAAAACCTGTCAAATAAAATTAATGCACTAGGGTTTCCTGTATTACATTACTTTTATTTAATATTCTTATATAACTACAAAAGTAAATCCCCTGAAAATTGTATTCCCACTGACAGCTTCCCTGCTATTTTATGGTGCATCCTCTATAGTTAATGGTCTATCACAGCTTCCAATGTAAGTTCTGATTTGTCAAGGCTTTATTGTAGCAACAAAATTTTTAGAAAGGAACTTCATTCTGTGAGAGACTGAAAAATGAATTTTAGTTTAAATTGATTTAGCCATCTCTAAATTAGAGCAAAAAGGGGTTGGGGTTTTTTTCATTTTTCAGGTTTTATCTATCTTTTTCTTTAATAGGCCAATTTCTTTTCAATTGTAAACTGAAATAGTTGCTCTGAAGTTGAAAAAAAAGAGCTAGAAGTTTGGGTTCTGTCTAGAATGTCTGTCTCCAAAATGACACAAGATTCTATTTTACTGCTTTCAATACACTGCAGATCTGAGTCTACAGATATATACTTGGGCAGTTTTTCAAAAGATACCCAACAGTGGGAGAAATTTATAATTTGTGAAGGAGATGCGCAGATGCTCTGCATGGCAGAGCCTTTGACCAGTGCCTGGATTACTGATTTTGTGTGATATTTGCATTACTGTTTGCTCTTCAATTTACGTCTGCAGCACCTAAAAGCTGTTAAAAGGTCTTTACTACTTTTTCAAATCTAAATAACTATCATTTAAGAAATTGGCTTTTTCCCACCTGCACATACCAAAAATACAATAAAAAGACCAGATGTTGTTCTGAACCCTCATGCTTGTGCCACTGAAGATGGAATAGACCTAGAGCTCTATCCTGGGCACCCTGCTGCAATGTCAGGCTCTAACTTACTTGATATAACAGCAAGTAGAGCTGAGGGAAAATTAGATTACATCACTTGCTAAAATGACACCCATAAGAAAATAATTTTCTGCATAAACAATATAAAAAAAAAAGGAAGTGTGACAGTATGAATCCTATATAAAGTCAGTGTTCATCTGTTCTTATGGACAAAGACCATCTGACAGTGCTGTAGCCAGAAAAATGCTTTTTTTTGGCAACAAATAGAATAGAATAGGCCTGAACTGCTGCTTTTGACATGTTCTTGAATATATAAATTCATAATTTAGAAACAGCCATTGAATATCTGTTACATATAAATTATTTCTGTTCTTCAAACAGGTACAAATTCCAGTTTTTTCTTCATTAAGGTTAAATAATTGATTTTTCCATGTATAGGACTTGAGATATAATTTTAAAGAACATGGAACAGGCAGATTAAATGTTCATATTCAGTGTTAGAGATTAAAATAATGGTTTAGGTAAATTGTTCACCAATGTGAAAATATATGTCTGTGAAATTAATAACTTGCTCATTTGTTTCTCTACTAACAGAGGAGTCTGTTGGAGGTCTGTTTTCCTTCAAAGCCCACCTTCAAATTATGTGGCACTCTTATAAATAGGGTTCTGCAGGATGCAATGGCCATTAGCAACTCATTTTTGCAAGTGATGCTACCCCTCAGCCTAATGAGGTACAGTGAACTTCTGAATGGTGGAGGAAAAGATGTTAGTTCAGCCTGTTCTGTGAACACCTTTCAAAGAAGTCAAAATTTTTTGGGGTGCTTACCCCAGTTTGTCTTTAACATCAGCATCAGAGTCTTAAGAAAATGTTTTGCAGTGTTCTGTGGTGAAATATTACAAGAATCTTCTGTATCTAATGATGTAGATCAAAATGACAAAAAAAAAAAAAAAAAAGCTACCCAAAAAAACAGTAAGTGCAACTTACATAAATTTGTCTATGAATAGTATGCAGATATTTTTCTCAAACATGTATATACAGTAATTTAAATTTCTTTGGTAGTATTCTTTCATTTCCAAGCAGCATTATTGATCTTTATTGCATATTATAATCTAGAGCATTGCTTATGGTCTAACACTGCTGGAATTTTATTTAGAAAGTTTACTTTTATATTGCAGAAAACGTGTAGTAACACAATCACAATGAAACTAAGCTACCCAAAGTGTTTTCTGACCAGATCCTCTTGAAATAGTCCACCACGTTACCGTTAGGTTTTTGCCCGTCTTTCCCCTCCTTTTAGGACAATAGTCTGAGGAAAGCAATTACCTGGCTGTGAAACATATTTCTTGAACAGCAGGATCTGGCTCAGTGGCTTGCTCCTTATACCTACAGAACTATTCAACAGATGATGGCAAGAGGGAAGATAGGGACCCTTTAGCATCTGCCTTTGCTAGTTAAACTGCTGATTGTTTTTGCCCAAAGGCTGTTTTTTAGGAAGGAAGTGTGGTACTTTGTTTATGATTTACATTAATTTCTTCTCTCCTGTGACCATTTGATATTAAATCACTGGTCTGTATGTTCATTAAATGCTTGTGTGCATATATGCTTGTAAAAGGGAGAAAAAAAATCACTTTCAAAAGCACATATATATATTAAAGTGTCTTTAAATGAAGATGTACCTTTTACTTTAAGTTCAGACATAGATCTTGAGGGCTTTATTTGTTGGCAAGAAAACAGATAATTAATTTGCTTCTTCAGCTGAATCCAAAGAAACATATCTTCTACTGCTGATGTATTGATAAACAGAGATATTCTGTTGGTAAGTTCAGAGAGGAATATACATGCTCTTTGTTTTGTTTTCATTTGTTTACTTTTCTTCTGCAATAAAAAAAACAAAAGCCACCTTCTCACCAGAAGTTTTCGTCTTTGACAGCAAAATATGTTCTTTTTCCTGCTTTTAATGTGCAGAGACCAGTGAAGTATTCATTCTCTGCAAAGTTCAGGTGAAGGGTTCATGTTCTGCCTGATTATAAGGCAAATTTAACCACCCTGCAGGTGGTTGTGCCCAAAGCACTTAGGGTTTTGCTACCTGTGTAGAGGAATTCCTGGATAAAAGTGTGCTGAGTGTAAGTAAATATATCCTGCTACTTTCATTTGTAAAATAATTTTACTTCCAAATCAGTTCCAGAAAGGAGCTTAAAAATAGCAGGTTGCTAATCAAACACACCACTGGATAAAGAAGGTTAAAAAGCTGTCTATGTGATCAATAAGTGAATCTTTTCAGGAGGTGTAGAGAAACAACCTTATTGTTTTGTTCCATTTGCATTCGTGGTACCTTATAAAATATTTTATAAATGAAATATTTTGTTCAATACTTTGCAATTATCTCTTTATAACAGAGTAATCCAAAGGACATCTGTGGGTGAAAATGGAGTTGCTTTCCATTGCCCATGATCTCCCACCTGTCCTCTAACCTGGATGCTAAATATAGTGGCCTCAGGGAAATTGGCATCCACCAGAAATGTGACTTTTCCCAACAATACGAGATGATCTAATGGAAGGTATTGATTTTGCCTGAAAAGCTCATATTCGTGTCATCACAAACATTTACATCAGATGTTCTCTAATTCATTTGTAAGGGATTCTCAGCTTGGAGCACAGAGCCTCTTTGTTCACAGTGAGCACCTGCCAGAGCAGAGCTGTGCCCAGTCACCTGTTGGCTCACAGTTCCCAGCAAGCAGGACTGCACTTGCCCCTTCTCCCTGCCTTTCTCTAGGGGAAAAACTCATGCCTCATGCATCTACCCTGCTTTGGGGTTTTATTTTTTAATATTTTGCACCTGCATCCTAAACAGCAGGACACCCTAATTCCTGGTCAGTGCCTGGCACTGCTTGGACCACCTCCTTCCCTCTGCTCCCTTACGTATTAAAGAACCAGTTTAGCTCTTCTGCGGAAGCAAGCAAGGAGCAGCCTCCACAGCAGAATATTAAATTAAAGACATTCAAGGCTGAGTTAGAAGTACTCAGGCACCCCTGGAGTTTGAAAAATCAAAAATCCAGAGATGCCCTCTCCCCTTCGTGAGTCTGGAAGTCTGATTTTTAGCAGTATTCGGGCTGGATGTGCTTTGCACATGAAAAACAGGTTCCCATCTAATTTACTTACATAGGGTTTCTGTCTCTGTTTGCCATAATTTTAGTTGATCAGAATCAAACCACCAAAACACCTATCATTGCTTTGGTGGTGAGATTTCTCCCACTTCACTCACTTTGCCCATTCTGAAAGTGTTTGCCATTAAAATAATCTGCATATTCCTTTCCTCACCTACCTTCGTCTGCATTTGTATTTTGTCAGTAAGTTGTATCCCACATGCTTCTGTTCATGTGCATGTTCCTGCTCATGTGTTGGATGCCTGGTTTTGCTTAACCTAGTGATATCTCTGAAGTCAGAAGCAGAGATTCTCAAACATTGCTGGTGTTTAAAACTCGATTTATCTTTATTCCCATTTACAGCATTTTACCTTGAAAATTCTCTTCCAACTCTCCTTGTGTGATATTCACTGTCATATAAAACCTGATATTAGTTTGGTGTGCTTGCCTGGTTTCCTTAGAAACCTTTCTGAGTTATTTCCTGTAAAGGAAATTATCATCCCACATTTAGGAAGGTACAGTTACAACTGAATAATGTTTTGACAGAATTATCAAAATTAAATTGCACACCTTACTTGAGCACCCCATCTGAATTAGCCTAATTTATATTTTCAAATCCTAAATGCCTTCTTTCCAATATTGAGCTGGAGATCAATGTCCATCACGTTTAGAAAGGCATCAGATGAAGAAAGGTCATAGCTAATCTAGACACTGAAGCATTATATGTGGTAATTTAATTTTGTAAATCTGATTGTTTTAGTCTTTTTTGGTGTCAAACCAGACATTTGCATCAGACTCGGGAAATGTTATTATACCATCAGTAAATTTTGCTACGAGCCATTTTTTCAGGAGCACACAATGTGCCAAAAGTTAGTCTGTCTCTGAATTTGGTCTCTAGCATAGTGTGAGGAATAACTTGGGGATGTTAAGGCTTTGATTCTGATTCATAATCGTCAGGTTCATTTGCACTGGCTGACATTTGTTTGAGACTTCAGATACCATGGGTCATGCAAGGAATTCAGACATGAAGCAAACCATTTGTTTTATCCTTCTTGCTTGCTTATGACCATCTGTAGCAGCTTTATACACATTGCTTTACTACTGTTTTTGCACCGCTGTGTGTGTGTGCACCCTGTGCCACTGTTTTGCTGGCAGCACAATGTTACAGGACTGGCAGTAAGGGCTTGTTCTGAGTTTGCTTCCTGAAATGTAAACAGCATTTTAAAAAGCCTTAGATACACATCTATTAATACAGCAAATGATACATTACATGTATTAAGATAAATAATACTAGATAACAATATTGTATATGATAAATTGAATGCCATTTGTTGCAACTGCCCTCAGCCATGAACTCTTCACTTAAATTAACCCAATATATTGTGAATCTTTCAAAATTAACAATGATGTCAAATGCACTACTTTCCAGAAGACTAGCATAGGTATTTTTATCCACTATTATTAAATGTATATAACGAAAAGTAATGCTCTTGGATTTTCTTCTGAAAATTAAATGAGCTGAGCATTTCTGGTTTCAGATAAAATCTGAAACTATCGGTCATATTAATGTACAACTGCTCCCTATTTTTTTGTTCTTCTGTATTTTATTTGTAAGGAAAAGGCACAAATGATGCAAGATCATGTATATGTAAGCACTGGAGGCCGAAGCTTGCTTTTGTAGTGTGTGCCCCTTGTGGCCAAAACATATGAGACTAAAATATTGTGGTTCATTGCTCTCTCCTTCCTAATACAAACTATTATTCTGCCTGTGATGTCAATTGATTCTTTCCTGTATTTGTAAATTTTTTGCTCTGCAATTTTGTGAGTATTCTGCTGAAACTCAAGATTCCCATCTCTGTTTAACATAGGATTCTATGACATATGTTAATATACCCATGAATGCAAAACACACATAGGTCTCTTTGTAGAAAGCTATGTATCAGAACAATCCTGCCCCCACCAAGTTTAACTGTGCATCATGAATTCTTTAAGATTTAAAAGCAATTCTGACGGTATTTTTGAAGTAAGAAAAATGGATTTTGTAGTGATTATAGATGCATTGAAGATAAATAACGTGTACATATACATATACATGATATATTAAAAGCATATACAGGAAGAACCTTAGTTGTTAAATACTTAATTTCATCTTTAGTAGTAGTCTGATGTAGTGAGGTGATGTGGTTAATTAATTCTGGACTTTTACATACTGCAGTATAAAACTCCCGAGATAAAACTAGAGCTGCTGGGCAATGAAACTTACATGGATGCAGCATTTTCCTAGTCATTTTGATGCTGTTAATTTTTAAAATCTAGTTAGTGCTTAGACTTCTAATTTGCTGACTGGCATGGAATCAAATCATAGAATTATAGAATCATGAAATGGTTTTGTTTGGAAGGAATCTTTAACCACTAGATCAGGTTGTCAAAGCCTCATACAACCTGGCCTTGAATATGTTCAGGGATGAGACAACTTGTCTGGGCAGCCTGTTTCAGTGCCTCGCTACCCTTACAGAGAAGAATTTCTTCCTTATATTAAATGTACCGTTTTTCAGTTTGAATCCATTCCCCCTTGCCCTATCCCTACATGTCCTTGTAATACGTGTCTCTCTAGATTTCCAGTTGGCTCCCTTTAGGTCCTGGAAGGCTGCTCTAAGCAGGCCTTCCTTACTCCAGGCTGAACAACCCCGACTCCTCCTCCCATCCTCATGGGAGAGGTGCTCCAGCCCTCGGATGATCTTGGTGGCCTCCTATGGACTTGCTCCAGCAGAGCTCTGTCCTTCCTGTGCTGAGGGCTCCAGAGCTGGATGCAGCACTCTGGGTGGGTCTCACAGGAGCAGATTAGTGCTGGACATGCTGCTTTCGATGCAGCCCAGTGCATGATTGACTTTCTGGGCTGCAAGTGCACGTTGCCAGCTCCTGTTGAGCTTCTCTTCAATCAACACCCAATAGTCATAGGACTTTTATAAAATGAATTAATATTCTGCCATATCACTCTGATTTGAATTTGTGAGCATAAGGTAGATTATGTGGTCAAAATAGCTAAGCAGTATCCCCTAGAATTGTGATATTTCAAGTAGGGATGGGATTTAAACAGATTGTTTTTAAAGCCATCCTAAGACAAGTGGTTTGGATTTTGCACACATAAAATTAAAGCATTGCAGTGCAAACTGTACCTGCTTTACAAATGAGATTAAAATCCAGGCCACTAGCAACTCTATCTTCATAAAGATAACTGATCTGGTGTCAAATGGGATTATTGAACCAAAACTGAGAAATTCAGAGTGTTCTTGATATTCCAAGAGGAGACACTCTCTTGATGGATGATCTAAGTTGAGGAGATATCATGCATAACACCATTTTGATGCATCCCTCTGCTAGTATACACTTTCATAAATGCTTTTGCACCTAGCTCAACAATGTCTAATCCATAATATTCTATAAAATCTGCAAACATAAAGAGATATGCAGCAGGTTTTATCGATTATTTAATAGAGAAAATTTTTAAAAATCTGAGATTTTCTGCTAGTGATTTTTTTTTTTTCAACAACCAAAAAGCTTCTCAGATGTCCTTATAAAAGATCTTATTTTAAGGGCAGAGGTATAGCACTAATAAAATGTTAAGTCTCTAAAGTACAGAATATTTGCAACATAAAATAGGAAATGCATTATTTCAATTTATGGATACAAAGCTTTTATTAATGTTTTCTAGACACTGTCCAAAAGATTAATCTACAGCTTGGCCTTTCACTATGAGTAACATGTAGATTCTTGAGTCCTTAATATAACAGATCTGCTTTATAATTCACTATAAGTCATAGTAAAGTGCTTTTTCACAATAGACTAGGGAAATGGAGTGCCATTAAGTAGTCATGTTTTGCTGTATTTTGCTGTGTTGTTGTGAGCTGCGTGCTGGTCTGAACTGTAAAAGCCAAAATCGTTCTGAATAATTATTAGGATCATCAAATGTATGACATTTATCCATAAAGAAGATTCCACTTCAACTTTTTCACATCACAATTGTAATACCTGGAACTCCAGCTGTCCTCTTTCTGATATGTTTCAGGTAGTTAATGAAGCTTGAGCATTAGTTCTTTGAGAAAAGTTTCTTAAATGTTTTGGTAAATCTAGAGATGAATTTTATTTTTATTTTTTGAGACAAAAAGTCTGGTGCTTGCAAAACCTTTCTATCTTAAGTAGTATAGTGCATGCACAGTAGTTGAACAGATAAATGCAGTACTCTAAGGAAGAATATCTGCACATTTTTGTATCTCTAAAGGAACAGTTTTCAGTGTTTTACTTCATTGATCTGCCTCAGGTCCTGTTTCACCAGCATGGGAAGACAAAAAATTAATTGGAACAGTGGGTCTGTTAGCTTTACTGCTGATAACCATTGACAGACAACAATAACCACCTCTGTACTCACCCTTTCATTAAGTTCACATTAGCACACCCCAGGTTCTGAACTAAAACAGTCTATGTAAACACATGTGGAAAAACTGCCATATGCCATCTATTTAGAACTGTTTTCATTTGCTGTGTTTGAACAGTGTAGTCAAAGTCCTGTTTTGCCTGGTATAGAGCTGGGAGGGAGACCAAGATGTCAGGTTAGTTAGCTAGTCATCCTCACTGCTCATCTCCTAAGGGTTTATCTGGCCCAAGAGCTGATGTCTCCCCACAAAACTCTCATGGCACACCAGGGCAGGCTGCTGCTGCATTGCTGCCCATCAGCCTGCTGCTACTCGTATTGTGTCATTAACATTGCTCTTTCAAAAATGCTTGCATTGCAGTGCACAACCTCCCGACATGTTTCAAACTATTCCATCCTCGTTGTATTTGGGTTACTTCCTAGCATGTAGGATTGATGTTTATAAAGATTATAAGAAAAAGACTAAGCTTTGTGAGCAAGAAAAGATTAGCTGTTAGCTGAGGTGTACATAATTTTCATAGAAACACAGAATCACAGAATGGTTTGAGTTGGTGGGAATCAAAAAGGCCATTTAGTCTAATCCCCTTGCTGTAGGCAGGAAACCTTCCACTAGACCAGGTTGCTCAAAACTCCCATCCAACCTGGCCTTGAACACTTCCAGGACTGGGGCATCCACAGCTTCTCTGGGCCACGTGCTCCAGATTGCCAGTCTGTCGACCACCTTTTATGTGATCTATCACATTTAGACTTTTTTTTTTTCGTTGTTGTATTTTGTTTGATTGCTTTTTGCTGCAGCTCTGTGTGGAGTAGAAGGGATTTTTCAAGTACATGTGAAATCATGTAGATGTACTCATGAAAATTACTGCTCCCATCAAGGCTATAGACAGACACTTGCAATTCAGAATGCAAACTGGGAGGAGAGTGTGTTAGTTATAATTGCTGATAAGTAATCTGGAGGGGGAAAGAAAGACAGAAAAAGATATTTTTAAAGTGCTATCAGCTTTTTAAGATTAAATGGAAATTTTCCCAAGTAAGCAATGGCATGAAATGGCAATTCAAATACCCTTTTTGTTTACTGAGATGCTGTAAGGCCTTTACCACCTGCTGAGTGCCTGGAAGTACGAATAAGCATTGGAGTGACAGGTTTCACACTGCTATGTCATAGATTTGCACAGCAGGACAGAGTGGTTTCTGACACTACTGGCTGATCTGTTTTTCAAATAGAAGTGTGCATTTCAGATTTTGAGAGAAAAAGGTTCTTTTCATCTTTGCGGTTCAGAGAAGAAATTAATTTTTTTACGTAATCCCTCCTGAAAATTATGAAGTTTCTCCAAATACAGAACATTAAAGGAATATTATACTAGACAATAGCCTAAAGAAAGGAATATAATTTAGGAGCTTAAACCCACAAGAAGAATATATGCATTTCTATTTGTGAAAATTACCAGAAACCATTATTCTGTTTAAATTTTCTCCTTTAAAACTGTTCTTTTGTAAGACCAGTACAGATACCAGTAGGTGGAAAAAAGGCAAAAGGCACAAAGTAAATCATGTTTTAATTCAATTATACTGGGCCAAGGTAGGGTTCCCATGGTGGCAGCCTGACACATTAAGTGTGGAGACATTGGAATAATTCCTTTGATGGTGGCCAAGTATGACTTACAGATTTTTATTTAGCCTGGTAATTCTCAGCCTTAGTAAGGAGCAAGGCTTGCATGCCATTCTTTACAACGACTTGTCTGTGGGTTGTAAGAAAATTAAATTTATTATTATTCAAATGTTCAATTACTGTTTGGCAAGCCTCTAAAGAAGTCCATGTACAAGAAATAAAATAAATACACATTTAGGTTGTTGATTAATTTTTACCAATAATAGCACAGTCATTGTTAATAAACAAATAAGGAAAGAAACATTAAAATAAAACAGATTTTTTTTTTTTTTAATTTGTAGACCACCCAATTTTAGGAACTCAGAACTTTCAAATAATGATTAAGAGATGAGTATAGAAGCAGCTATTCTACTTGCTTTTGTAGATAAAATTATAGAGACATTGTTTGATGTAAGTTTTTGATCAAGACAGTACATCTTGAAAGTCATCAGCAGAATTCAACAGTTTGTTCTTTCATATTTTTTTGTGTATAAGGTCAGCCATGGAATTAAAAAATAGTAGCAAATATTAAGAGTGTGATGTTCACCACACCAAGATATCTTGGAAACCAAGATGTTCTCAGTAACAGAATGGAGTATAAAATTGCTGTGATGGTGTGTATGAGAAGCTAAAAATTTTATGAGGGTATAAAGGGTTACTTGTCTCTCAGATTTAAAGCTGCCCTTAGTGTCCTCTTCACAAGTGCAGAAATAAAAGACCATCAGGATGCATGCAGCAAGGATTTAATTTAAAAAAACATTTTGTGCAGGGAAAAAGAAAAGTCACTTCTTAAAATTACTGAAAGTGAAAAAAAGCAGTTGCCATGGAACTCCAAAGACATGGATTCAATTTCTTATTTCAATTTTTTCACAGGAAGACCTTGAACTCAAGCACAGCCCAACCCAAATGAGTACCTACTGGGTCCTTTCTGGACTGAGTGTGAATTACTCTATGTTTATGTTGTTGATGCTCTTCCAGTTTATGTAAACAAACAGCTGATGGTGTGGAAAATTGAATCTGAGTCTCTTCTTCTTAGATGAACAAATTAACAACTAAATAAAACCAATATTTCTTATGCAGCTTCTCAGCTTTTTTTTTTCTTTTTTTTTCTTTTTTTTTTTTTTTTTGCGGTAGCTACCACCTAGTAAAGCCTATGTTGGCTTTTCTTTACTACTATTGCAGAAGAACATAGTATAAGCTACAATTACACCTTCATTTTGGTAGCCAACATACTATATTGCCTTCATCACTGTAGTTACTTGGTGCCTCCTACTCATAATGTATTTATCCTCACAGTACTCCTATGATGTTGAGCAGATGGTAAAGTGAGTCACTAGGTACAGAGCTTGACTCTTCAAGATCAGACAAGAAGATTGTGCTGAAACCAGTCCTGGGTTTCCTTCATCTTTCTGACAGTCCCCTCATGTGTTACTGGGAACTCAAGGGACAATGGACATTGATTATAGATAGTAGGTGGTAGACAGGTTCTTCTCTTTCCCTACACCCTTGGGGAAAAAAGAAAAAAGGAAGTCCTGTGGCGGTCCTTATCTTATATAAACATCCAAAAGTGGTGGTTCCAGCTTGGCATAGCTGAACAATATAGAATGATAGAGTTCTCAAATTACATTGATTATGAAACTGTTAAACACAAAAAGTGCAGCTCTCTTGCATTTCCTCTGACTCCAGCACATGTTGGCTCCTACTGAGTTCAGCCAACAGATGATTAATTTTAGTCTATTGATTCTACTGGCAACTACTACAAGTGTCTCTTCTTGGATAAGGACACGGGAGCTGCGTGTGATGTATTGCACTCTTTCCGTGTAGTTTTCTGCACAAGGTACCCATCTGGCAGCACTTCGGTGAGATGTGGTGGATATGACTGAACGAGGCAGATTCTTTTCTGGGAATCTTCTCGTCCTCCTAGAGTGAGGCACCATTGTTTCCTAGTCAACTCGTCTGGAAACTGTGTTGTCTCTGACACACCACTGGCAGCCTTTTTGGCAGCGGAGGTGAAGATACCTCATTTGACACTCTTAAGTGATTTTGAGCTTTCACATTATTAACCATGTATTCCATTAGCCATCTAGCATAGCAGTCACATGTTAATTTGTGTAAAACGTAAATGCCTCAGCATGATACGGGAAAGGTCCCCAGAATGTACAAAAAAAAAGACTTTTGGTATTTAGTGATAACCTGACACAATGGGAGCAGAATGCTGTTTACTAAAGCACATCAGGTGCCATTTTTTCCCAGCAGTTCCTAGATTCTGATTTTGTTCTCTTTTCTGTCTTCTGTTGTTCCCCCTCTTATTTTACCTGTTATATTCACAGGGAAAATGATTTAATTACGGAAGTTTCTTTGGCATTTTAGTTTTATATTGTTCTTATATTTAAAACATTTATAATGAAATGGAGATTTCAGAGCATATAATAGTTCTGATACTTTTGGTATAGATGGTTAATATGATTTAGCATGACTCTAATGATGAAAATATATTAAGTTGAAGTATTGATACTTTGCACACTAAATGAAAAAAATCACATCCGAAATCTAAAATTAAGAGAAAAAATCTAGAATTTCTAAGTTAGGATAAATTATTAAGGCATTTTGTCTAACTTGGTTATTTTTTATTTTATTTGGATTGATGAAAATCTCTAATTTTGATTTATCATGCTATTTGGAGTGGAAGGAACAATAAAAGTCTAGAAGTTTTTATGAGGAAAAAACCCTATTTTCTTCTATAATTTATTTCACAATATATCCAATAAGTTCTTGGTGTAAATTTTGACATTGAGGCATATCAACCACCAGGTGATCTCTCCTGAAGAAGTGATAGCGCAGCTGATAGTGTGGGAGGGAAGATGTTTACTGCTTCTACGTGGAAAGGCTGGCAAAGTTACATGTAGGAGGTTATAAGCCAGTAAAGATAACACATAGGCTTAAGGCTGAGATTTAGAGAAAAATATGTTTTTAATATTAAAGACTAACATTTATTATTTAATTACATAGAATTTATAATTTGGAGATTTTAGAAATGAAGTTTCACTTTTATTTTTCTTTTCCACTCAGTTTTCCATTCCTAAATAATTTCACGTGAAATCAGCAACTTTAAGCAATAGTTGATGTAGAATATTGCAGCATTCTCATAATATTTTTGCAAATTATTTTTATTATTTTAAATGTGTTATTCTATTTCATGTTTACTTGTGAATTTACTGAGAATTAGAATCAAATTATATTTGTTAATATAATAGTAACTAGGGGAAGAATTTATTAGACATAGTGAAAACTTACATGACCAAGTTTATCCTTAAACTTGCGATTCAGTAATACTTTAGGGGGTTATACTGAAAGGAATAAGATGAAACTTTACCAAAATCCCTTCTGTCTGTAGCACCTTTACCTCCATGCGCAACCTCCATGACAACCTCATGCAACTCCATGACATTTATTTTCCCTCTTCTTTTGCAGAATTTACTCTGTACGCTGATAGGTGTCAGACTTTACCCCGTCCTTTAATCCTGAGGTAGTCATCTAAGGGCATGGAAAACATCAGAGGCTGCCAGTTTTCTTTGAAATGATTTTCAAGTGCTAATGTTTTTTGAAGGTTGCAGAATACCTGTGTGTGAATTAATATCTGTTTAAATGTTATTTCTAGGTATGTAAATGTTGTCAGTCCCCTCTGAATCTTCTCTGTATTTCTGAAGTCCCAGGGCAGTTGTAAGAATAAGCAAAAGCCCGCTTGGGAAGAAGTCACCACCTACAGTTTGGAAGAGGGGTAAATTTTAGATGGCACACTGCAGCTTTGGGGCCAGGAGCTGAGAGGCCTTCTTCCTGAGGAAGACAATTTGGGAAGAGTGCAGTTCTTTGCCCTCCAGGAGGTCCAGATAAGCAGGAAGTGACCTGCATTGGCAAATTCTTCTAAGATTAGATCAGTAGGGTGACTGGCAACAAACATAATCTTAGGTTTAAGAAATATACCTGCAGTTCAGCAAACTCCTTTAGTTGGGTTGCTGACATCTGCTCTAGGGAGTCTGCACTGAAGTATCAAATATATGATGCAATTGTGCAGAACAAATTACATATAAAATAAATGAAGGAAAGGACATCAAAATGCCCAGAAATGTCAAGCTTGGTAGAAAAATAATCACAGGAGATGAGCTGAGTTAGCACTAGTAAGTTAACAAGCATAGTACTTAGTCTTCAAGCAAGTGAGAGGTTGATACAGAAAAAAATTAAAGTCCAGTTTTCCATGGCCTCTGGAAGTTAGTCAAGGTGTGGGTATAGTTACTCCTGCCTTTGGACAGGTCTGTTGGTCATAACACTTTCCACCATACATTTTGTGAGGCTGAATCCAGATATCATCACCAAAAGGAAGGAAAATTGACAAAGTGAGGAGTTTGTTGGTTTAAAGCTTTTGTTGAGAGACATGTCACATTAAAACCAAAAAAAAAAAAGAAATAGAAACCAAACAGTTGAGGGCTGATATTAAGGCAGGTCACCTGCAAGGGACATGAGCTAGGTGGCAGGTGGCAAGCAGGTCCTTACTGTCCCACCAAGAAAGAGTTGATGATGGTATGTATCATGGTTTCTGATGTGATGATGGAAAATGGAAAGTAATTTTTGGGGAAAAGATCCTTGAAATTGTTTGTCTCAACTGCTCTCTTCAGAATCTGCAATCTCAAAATCAAGGGAATGCTGCATAATGTAGAGGGTCCAAAGATGACAAAATTAAAGAATGTCTTGAGAGCACTAGACTCTGGGGAACCTCATTGTGTCATCGTTTTCTATAGGAAGAGAACAATAAACTTGTATTGATTTCATTATTTTGCATTCAAAGGATGTGCCGAAAATGCTTTTCAGGAGTTTTAGTGAGATGCATCTCTGTTCCAAGAAATCTTACCCTCTAGGTTTCACATATGACAAGATGAATGAGGATGACATGAAGTAAGAAAGATGCTAGGATAAAGAGGACCGAAGAGATCAGTGATGAAATGTCACAGGGCTCAGGGCAGGCATAAGAATAAATTGCATAAGATAATAAAAATAGAATGGTGACCATGCTGTTTTGCCTACTCTGGTCAATAAATAATTTCAGTAATGCTGTGAGTATCATCTATCTATATATACCACATCAAGGGAGACCAGGAGACCAAAGACCTAAGACCTGTTTCTTCCTGGCTTCCTTCAGAGCTTCTCCTCACCCATGAGCATGGTGGCACCTCTGCTTCCTTCTCCCAGTGCCCTCCTTGATTAATCAAACTGCCTTGTCCTTCCCCATCACCACTGCAGTGCCAGAAGCCAGGCTCTGCTGAAGGGGATGGGCAACATGCCACAGGTTTCAGCATAGCCAAGATTTTGCTTGAGCTAAGAGTAGAGTTATGCCATGTTTGGCATGCAAGCCCTGATCGCTCCATCTGCCAGGGTGGCAGCAAGGGAAGCATCTGGAAATAGAGTCGGTGCTTCCGCCTTCCCCTTGCTGGATGACACTGGCTCTGCCAGCCCTGGGGTTGTAGTGGGCACAGAAATAGTGTAGAGATGGGTTCAGAATGAAAATCTAGCTAGATAAGCAGACAGCTTTTGGCCAGAGGAGTCATAATACTTTCTGGCAATAGAAATTGTCACAACAGCCCCTGCCAAGGGATGTAAACAGTTATCAGGCACCAAAATTGCTAAAGAGTGGGAGATAAGGCAGAAAGATAAAACTAAAAATTGAAACATGCTCTGGGAATACTCTTGGGTATCTCATGGTCAAACCAGAAGCATTTAGTTTGTTTTTCCCACATGTGACACATCCTGTATGGTCATTCTTGATTATGATGTTTGTGATTTCAGAGAATATGCCATTAAAAAATGATGTAATTTATTTTCTTGAACCACTTACAGTATTCCTTCTACTTATTACTAGGAATAAAAATGTTTCTTCCATGTTTTAAATTAAAAATGGCAAGCTTATTAATGATAGAGAAACTCTACAAAATTATTCATTTTGAAATATTAACATTGAAAACCTTTTCCCAGAAGTTTATAAATCAAACCCTCCACAGTGATGTTTTGTTGCCAGATTTTGAGTTTTGATTAAGGCAGGCTTATGAGATTTTTTTTTTTTACTAAACCAGTAATTCTCTTTTGAATACGGCTATTCTTTAGACTTTAAAATGCAAATTAAATATAAATTAACAGAGGCTTCATTTGTTGTAAAAGAACATCAAAACCACATGCAATTTTTTTAAATTAAAAATTTATTTATCTGACAGCTTAAAAAAATAAATTTTATGTCAAATTTGAGTAGACTAATTTGGTTCAAAACACTTGGAAATGAACATTTACTCTTTTTAAAGTAAAAGCTGATCTTTATGCCTTTGTAGTATTGAAGACAAGGAAAAATTAGATATTATGTTATCTCACCCATCTGATTGTGAAATGACCTTTTTGTTTAGAAATATTTTTCCTATAAATCTTCATTTGTGACTACAAAGGGTGCACATGACTAATAAAAGTCAGAAGTCATGAAATATAAATCTATTGCTCTCTAAAATGGTTATTGCATGAAATTCTTTTTGTGTCCAGGTATTTTCAGGTGTTTTCTCATCTAAAAGCATGGCCACCTACTCTATCTGATCCTGATCCCTTTAAAACCCACTTTTACACTTGGGTTAAAAGAACTGAAAATGTGTTTCAGTTTTCAGGTGGAGCAATGAGATATGCTACAGACACTCCATGCTCCACTTGAAGCTCAAGTCACTTCAAGCTTCTCATAGCCCAGGGCAAAGAATCAAGTTGCCTAGTATAAACTTTTTTTTTTTTTTTTATCTTTGGAAGTCTGAGTGTTGGGAAATAGGTTTTGGAGAAGATTCTGAGTAAGGACCAGGGGACATGGGAGATGGTGCAAGGGTTATGGAGAATCTTTGTCTTTCGTTTCCGTAGCACAAAAATCTGCTTGGGTGGTTAAGGGTGCCTTTTGCTGAATATCTTCTTTATGGAAGTGTGGAAAACTCCCCTTGCTTGAAATATTCTCCTCATTCCCAATGAGCAGATCTCTGTTCTCTTCTTCCTACTTCCCCTCCTTCTACCTACCTCCTCACCCCTGCCAAAGCGTAGCTTCAGGTGAGTATTTGTGAGCAATTTATGTAGTACGTGACTGAACTGAGCTTATCTCTGCTACAAAACTAATGCGAAAATCTTTCAATTTTACATTGAAATATATGACCTTACAGGGGAGTTTGAAGCACATCCCTCTTGGTCCTTTCATAAGTTAGGGTATCAGGCCACAATCCTAGGGATATACTGTGTACTGAAATGGTTGTACAATTAATATCAATATAATTCCATCTCTCTATCTCTCAATATAAATCTAGTAAGTTGATATATTACTGACAATTGACCTGAGAGCAATGTGGTCTAATGAATGTTCTTCCCACAAGGAAGTCCATTTGTAAAAACACAAATACTTGCTTGGTTCACCTTTATTTCCCATTTGAGGAACATCATACACATCTGGTGGATACCATAGTGCTGGGTAGAGACAATTTGAGAACTGAAAGCAGTGTACGTGTGCCCCACGTGTTTTTTAGGGCAGGCATGGTTGATACTTTGGTTGTACAGTATAAACATGAGTGACATTAACCTTCTGCACACTCCAAATGCTATTTTTAAGAAAAACTGCTGTTTGAAAGTTCATATAGAAGGAAGACTATGTTATATTAATGCCAGCCGAAAATGTTTTAATGTTTACAGAACAAAAGTGGCAATATGTATATTATAAAGGTCTCAAGCTTAGCTCTGATCCCTTATCATTTTTACACAAGTGTATTTACATAATTAACCCTGTGCTTATTTCAAAGAAAGTAACCCAGGGGTTATGATGAAATAGCTTTCTGCTGAATTTCACAGAGAGAAATTCTTGACTTGAACATTTTTAAGATACCCTGCTAATATTTGGAATGGCAGTTTTAAAACAAGTGTAATCATTCAGTTAAATAGAAGATCTCTTTTTAACTTGACAGAAATCTTATTCTATACCAAAAATTAAATTCTCTAATGTCTGACAGGATGTTTTGACTAAAATGCTTCAATTCCCCTTCCAGCCTGGAAAGTTGAACTCAGACTTTCCTATGAAACTGTGCTCATCAGTTCCATAAAACCACAGAAGTGCTTATTTTCTGTTGGAAAGATACTATTTTATAAGTTAGAAATTCAGAACTTTCACTTAGAACTATTTGGAAAATTATCAAATCATGTTCTGATATACATTCTTTATTGACAACTAAAGCTGTATGTAACACAGGCTTACAAAATGCATTTAAGCAGCCTTTGCCTGGAAGTGGGAAATACCTGTGGAGCTATATCAGCTGTGGAAGATATAGAGGTAAAATCCATTCAAAATAGAAAGCAGAAAGATAAATCATCTCAGGAGGAACAAGTAAACAAAATTATATTTGAAATCCCCAGTTGTAAAATTACTGGTTTTTACTGCCTAGCCAGGAAAAAAAAACAATAAACATGAGACACCTGTGCCAACAGAGAGTGATTTTTTTGATCAGTAGGCCAACATTCCCTCCTTTTTTGTTCTACCTCCTGTTTAGCTAAGAGGGGGCAGGGAGGAAATGTAGTAAATAACAGAGAAGGGAAACATTATTTGCAAAATATTTAAAATCAACTATGTTCTATTTATTTTTCCCTCTGTCTTCATTTTATATATAAATAATCACCTTGTAAAAAAGCCTTATTGATTTCTGTGAATGAAAGCTGCAAGAAGATAACGGAGTGTCCTCTTATGGATAGCAAAGGGCTTAGTTTCTTACACTGGGACCTGCAGGCAGTCAGGAAACAACACTGCTTCTGGGAGTGTTGGTCCCTCTGTCATTTCAGGATCCTTGGTGGACTCGGCTGAACTTCTCTGCTTCTCACCCTGGATTTTGACAGAGAAGGAATTTTGTGCTCTCACAGTCCAGTGCCCATGGGGCCCCCAAGGAGCCAGCAAGCTCCCCAGGCGTGACGATACTTGGAACTACTATTTTAATTTTACTTTGGCTTTCGTTTGCAAGTACCATAAGTCTACAGAAACAGCTTATGTCTAGATAATCTAGGAAGGAACAAAGACATCCAGTCATGCACAATATCCTTTCAGATGAGTCTGTTTGAAGTCAAGCTAGCGTGGGGCTTCCAAATGAGCTGATAAAGACCTGTTCAGATTTCTTCACCTCACCTAACCAAATTGCATACCATGATGCTAAGACTGCACCCTTTTCTGCACAAGTAAATGTTTAACATAAACTGCTTCAACACAGCTTAATGCCTTCTTATTCTGATGCTAAAATTCACTTTGTGAAAACTGATTATATATATAAATTAGAAAGGTAAAGGAAAAAAGGAAATTTCTATTTCTTATTTATTTATTTATTTATTTGTGTTCAACAGTTTTTCTAACAAAATATTTTCAGGTATTGAGACACATCATATCTGAGGTTGGAAGGAGAGATGAAATGGCACAGAAATTTTAGTAGACATGTTTGTTTGGCTAAGAAGTTCCAGCAGGTGAAATTTTTCTCTGTTTGAGCTTTTTAGTTAAATTTGTTTGTTGCATTCTTTTTTAAGCCAGCCCTTACTTAGGATGCAGCAGGAATTTTAAGGATGTCATTTGCCTTGAGCTGCAGCTGAAGTTTTGAGAGACCTCTAGGGTCAATTTTTAGATGTTTTCTTTGACCAAAGATTCCTGTCAAAAGTCAAAAATCAGTTTTAGATGTACTATTGAGTATAAGATCTTTAATAGCCCTTTTAATTTGAGGAAGGGCAAGGAAATAATAGCTGAAGATAAAGAAGGTTTGAGAGAATAATACTTCAATGAGAAAAAGAAGTAGTTGAATAACTGGATTTTTTTGATGTTTCTCTTCAGAAGCCCATTCTACTTAATGTAGCTAGACATCTATATCTTATTTATCTGGTCTGTGACTGTTCAGACTATTTTTCTTGATATGTGTCGATTTTTATAGCTCAGTCTTCACACACAAACAGGCACTTGGGTTATATATGTAAATAAGTTGTTTGCCGGAGTTACCCAAATGATGAGTGAAGTTAAGAGTATAATTCTGATTTATTTGATTAAAATTGGTTTTAGTTACTTGTTTTCCACTTCTGTGGCTGAAGTGGTTCAGACAAAAAAATACAGTGAAAGGAGGAAGCAAAAGTTCAAGGACAGAATCAAAAGTAACTTGGAGGTTTGCATTTCTTTGTGTTTTCTCTCAGGAAAAAAAAAGAAAAACCAAACAAAAACATCAAATTGCCTGAATCTGTGTGGGAGAAGACACTGAAATGGATTTGGAATATGTGACCCATTGATCCACCAGAGAAAGTTCTTTTCCAAAATACCATCAGAACTAGTCTAACTGGGAAATTTACCATGCTGCATATGAGTTGCTGGTACCTATGTTAAGCTCTAGATAAAATCTGTGAAGGAAAATAGCAGGTAGCATTGGGTGGGAAAGGCTAAAGATGGAGATCAGAATTATGGCAACATGGTAATGAAAAATTTACAATCATATTTATTCCTCTGCCTTCCATCTGGGGATATATTGCCATTTCCCTAGACTGTACCTTGCAGTTGTTTGTTCCACAGAAAATTCTTCTGTCCCAAGGGCTGCAGCAAGGTCTGTGCTTCTATTCTGACCCTGAGTAGCTTCTTGCTTCCCTCCAAGTTGAAATCACAAATCTGTCTGTAAGTTGCAATATGCTTTATTCTTGAAAAGTCTTTTAAATGTGGAACAATAATTAGTAACATACTTTTCCCAACTTTAATACTGCAAAATGCATAGCAAGCTATACATACATTTGTTACACACAAGCTGTTAAAGCAGAACTCATATTTATCCTAAAGATTAAAAAAAGACAATGCAATTTCTAAATCGGTTCATTAAATTATGTATGCTTTTTACAGAGGTAGGACTGTAAACGTAAATGTAAATAAGTCTCAGCATTTGTAATCTTTTGTTTGCATTATTTATTCCAAAATTTTCTCTATTTTCAATATATTTTTTTTTCCATTCTACTTGGTACAATCATTAACTTTTGACAAATACTCAGTTAAAGCAAGGCACACATATCCATCACTTGGTTAATTTTTACTTGTAAAGCCAGGAACAGGCAGGAGTTGAGTTTCTCTTTGTTACCTTGGAAACAAATGGAGGTTTGACTTCAAGCAGCTCTACACTTGAGATGAGGGGTGGAGCTTTGATCTTGCGGTTCTTATTATGATGCAGAAAGGGAAGGCAGCAGTTGAAGAGATTCTGCCATCTTGCACTTACAAGGATATGAATCTACTTAACATAATAGCAACCAGGTAGTTTCATGTAATGGGATGAAAGGGAAATGGGAAAATGGCAGTTGCATCAGGTCACTGGCTTTCAGCTTCTGATGTTGGGCTGGGTAGCTCATCCTCCTGCAAAGACACCTAGACAAAACAGGATAACTGCTGCTGTCAATTTATTTATCTTCTAAATATGGAAAGAAAGTCTGCATTTTTCCTTGCCAATAATTTCCAGTAAAGCGTTGTAACTTATTTACAATTTTCCAATCAGTTCATGGACTAAGTGAAGTCTCCAATGTTTCAGGGAGTGTCTAGTAGGTCATTTTTGTTCCTGCTGAGGCAAGCTTTGAAATTTGACCAAGAATCCCTCTCTTTTAAATCACTGGGATAAGAAAACATTTTGAATTGTAGTTCAGATAATGATGATATCAAAATGAGGGATATTATTTAGGATTTTAGAGTTTAGTTTCTACTGTTATCTTTTGCTTATGTAGTGTGAACAATAATATGGATATATATCATCAAGACAATTTCAAAACAGAAAAAAAATAAGTTGTGGAATATTACTACTTTGTTGAATTTTCCACAATAGAATGAGATAAAGGGCCTCTGGGATTTACAAGGATTTGAATTAATTCTCTCGATACTCCGGCTGTGGTGAGAACTATTAATATACCCATTTTACAGTAAATGTAATTAGGCTTTCATTCCACTATTGTTAATACCTGATCTGTGTGCTACTGGGTGACCCACGAGTGCTAATTTCATCTGGATGAGGAATGGACACACAATTATATTTCTGGCACATTAACCAGAACACATATACAGAGTTTATGTTGACCTCTCACTTTTATGCTGGTTTTTTGCTGGACAGCAGTGGATAGACAGTATTTGAGCAGTCTCAAGCTTGCCAGTGTAAAGCTAATTCACCAAAAAAGCCCTACTTTGAACTGTTTTGAATCAGCAGCTGGTGTTTCCACATGATCAATGGTTGGCACCATGAATCCATGATGGTTTTGGTCTGAGAAGTTATTTCAAAGCTGGGTTTGCTTTAGTATCAAATTCCATAATTAGGCATAGCTTTTGGCAACTAGTTAATCTTTTGGAGGAATTCTGTAGGAAAAGGAATAGGGAAGACTAATACCCTGGTTCAGCATTGTGTCTCTAAATGTTGGTTCAACAAAGCTTGTGAGCATGGGTTCTACTAAGCATGTGAATAGTGCTTAAACAACTGTTACCCTGTGCCAAGTAGTACAAATTTGCTCCCAGCTGTGTGATTGATGAATAGTAATTGATTGGATCATTTTGGATGGATTTTTCTCTTATTATCCTCTTTCCTATACTTTCTGATGACCTTGTTTGATTTTATTAAGAGCAATTAAATAAAATTTAGTATGTTCTTGGTGTAATGCACATTAGAGTTATAGATCATTTCTCAAAAAATTATATTCAGTTAAAAAAATGTATATTATCAGGAAAAACATTGAAAAAGGGGAAAAAACACAATAAGGTAAACAGTAGCAATATTTAAATAAACATGATCAAGACTGCAGTAATTAGATACACCCTAGAGTTCTCTCTTTTATTAATATTCTTTGAAATCTGCTGTTTCTGCAAACCTTTGTTTAGGAAAGTATTTTTTATATGATTGCTGTTTATATATGAACAACAAGCTGTTCACAGGAATTTATAAAATCAGTTCCTAATTTACTTTTCACTTTTTATTCCTGCTTCTCAGTATTCTAGTTTCACTTAGGGTGGGTAATGAAAGCAGCCTGCTGTCTGTTTCGGTTAGTTTGAGCTGTAGTCCCCAGCCAGGGTAATTTTATGGTTTACACGTATTAGCACAGCATTGGCATGCTCAGGTTTCCATTTCAGCAGGAACAAGAAAACCAAATAAGTAAGCTGTTTCGATTGATTTCCTCTGTAAAAAACCATCATGACAACATTACAACTGAGATAAATTTGTACATTAAATAAAATCCTAGCACATGTTCCCTCCAGTCAAACCCAAATTACCACCAAATAATAGCAGGACTCAATTATGTGAAATGGTTTTATTTTGGTTTGTTTTTTTTTTTTTTTTTTTTTTTTTGTTTTTTTTTTTTTTTTTTTTTTTTTTTTTTGGTGGATATGGCTTTATATTATATTTTCTAGAATAAACTTCGGAGCTTTCTTGTCTCATTCCTGACTCTATTACGAATCAATAGGTGTCTGCTAATTTAGGAGTAATTTTGTTCAAGAAAGTTTCTGCCTGTGAAAGGGGAATTTTAGGACAGTGTGCTCCTCAGCCTTATGCATGGCAGGAGCTCAGTGGTGATTCCTGTTTCACATATCTCAGGCCCAAAGGCTCCATCTCCTGTGTCCATGTACTGTGATGGCAGTAGCAGTGAGCAATCCGTGTAGCCAGGCAGTCTGAAGGACTGGGGAGCCCTCACTGCATTCCTCCCTCTTACCAGCTGGAGCAGATGCAGAAGAAGGTGATCCCATTCTGGTGATACAGAGAGCTGGGGAGACTGTCTCACTTCTGCTGGTGGTCTCACTTCGATTTTTTTTTTTTTGAGGATTGCTGTTGAATCCATGCTACCAAATGTGGTGTGCTTGAAATTGATCTGAATCAGCAGATCAGGCATTTGTTTCTTGTAATTTCTGGGTTGTAAGTGGAAACTGCAGAGCAGTGACATCATCCTAAAGCTTTTATAAACCTGCTTCTTTCCCTGCACAATATGGCCGGTTTAATGGGCTGGTTCAGGTGACATGTGGGTCTTCCCTGCTTCAGGGAAGCTGGCAGGATAGTCAGACACATACAGTAGATACATATACTACCATATGGCCATTTTAAAGAGTAGTGTGGGTTTTTTTCTGATTAGATCCAAACTTTGACCTTTTAACTACTACTGATTTACTTACACAGTATGTTCTATTGATCTACTTACATCTGAGCTCATTAAGCACATAAAACGAACTACAAGCAGAGTAAAATATGGCATTATCGAAACTAACAGAGAGATCACATTATTATAAGCCCAATACTGCTGTTTATCTAGTTCCCTGGAAGGAGAAGCACTTTGGATGCCTTCTAGCACTCGTTCCATCATCTTCTGCACTGGTTTATCTCCTGCCCCACACATAGTTTTGGTAAATGAAAGCACAGCTTCATTTCTTCTCAGCCAATGAACATGTTCATGGAAATGCTCAAGTGTTGTACCAGCATAAAATGGCAAAAGCATTTGTGAAAGTGCCCAGAATATGTGGTGTTATATGCAAGAAATGCCAGGGCTCTAGTGGCCAAACATTCATTAAAAAAGTGCTTTACAGTAGTAATACATGCTTTCCTGTTGGATTAGAATAAAACACAATGGCTTTGTTTATTGTCATAGTCATTAATCCAATTTAAGAGGTGAGAACATCCCACACAAGGGGTGGTTTAGTTTAAATAATTCCTGTTCAAAGCTGGATGATTTTTTTCCCATTCATTTTCCTTCAGATTCCAGCTATTTTTTGGCATAGCTACTCCTGGCACACTGTGGGACAATTCCTCTGAGTTAGGTGATATTATCTCTAACTGTTATGAGGACACTCAGCATTTAGCGTAGAAAAGAGATGAATGAGGTAATACTCTCCTTTTTCCTTTTCTTTCTTTCTGTCTCTCTTTCTTTTTTCTTTCTTTCTTTGTCTTTTTTCTTTCTCTCTTTCTCTCTTTCTTTCTTTCCTTTCTTTCTTTTGTTTCTTTCTCTCTTTCTTTCCTGTTTGCTTGCAGTTGCTTTCTTACTTTGTTGGTTTTTTGCTTTTCTCGCTTCCTTGCTCTGCATGCTTTTTTGCCTTTTTCCTTCCTCTCTTTCCTTCCTTTTTCAGTGGTAGTCGTAACTAACAGGAATACAAGGAAAAAAAAAGGTATCAAAAGCAGATAAACAAGTTTTTGTCGTCAAATAAGATGTTTCTTGGCTGTTTTAAATGTAAACTGTGCAGAGTTTATTTTATTTTTTAACATAGTCTTAAATAACCCTAACAATTTTGAAAGCCTAGCTAATGTCCTCCAATTAGTTACATAACTGTCTAATGACAAGTAGATGCTTTATCTGAGCAGTTATGTATGATATGTATAGATATCAATATCAGCAATTCTCCTTTCCCTACTGATTTTTTTCATAGTGATCCGGTATTTTTTTTTATATTTTATGTATGTAAATATTTGTATTGTGTATATGTATAGGTATATTAACATCTATGTGTCATTATAAAACACCTATTCATATTATATATGAATATATATATATAATATATCTTTCCACTATTAAAATAGTTTAAAACAATGCATTTGTTGGTGGGATTTGACTAAGGTTTAGAAAAAGAGACTAAGAAATACTGCTGACACCAAATATGATTCATTGTTGACTTCAGAATTCGTCTGTTGAAACATTTGATATTTCCATTCATGTTTTCACTGATCCTATAATGATATAGATGGAGATGAACAATTGATGGAAATTATGCTTCCCCTGTGGTGCGGTTATACCTTCAGGAATAATACTATTTCCTTTAGATGGACGTGCTTGGATTCAAAGCCACAGATCCACTGCAGTCCTGTTTTTTCAGGCTGCAGTGATTGCAAGGAAGAAGTGTTCTGTGTTTGCAGGATGGGAAGCTTTTGGGGGAAAAGTTGAACAAGGGGTCCATACACAATGTGAGCCAGCTAGCCAAATCTTCTTATGGGAAGACAAAAGCAAGCCAAAACTGGTGGTAGAAGTCTGTAAGAAGCTTACTTGCTTTATGATGTAGAGGAAGGAATTTATATCTGCTACGTGCAGATTCTGGAGGCCTGGCACAATGTCCTTACCCTAAGGATTTGTACAGAGTTTTGGAGATTTCCAAACACATTTTTGCCAAACACCAAACATATCAATGACAGTTGAACTGCATTTTTAGCTAGAATTTGTGATTTAGAAAAAAATTACCTCCTTTCTTAGATCCCTTTGTTGTTTAAGGAAAATCCTGAGCAAGAACAAGCTTGGGCAAAAATTACAGAATTTGACCATTAGCCCTGTCTGCCTTGCTTTTCCTGTCTCTGGTTGTTGTGTACCCGATTCCCCTGAGTACTGGAAATTTTGATGAATTAGGTCATATTTACAAAGTACTTTGAAGTTGGAAGGCAGTGAACAATTATTTAGCATTATAACTTTTTTTTTCATTAGAGTAAGATACTTACTGTAAAGCAATGAGTGCAATTTAAAGTTACCATCAAAGACTACAAAGGACATGTGCTCCTTTTTGCTTTGAAAATATAATTATCATGTGTTAATATAGTCTAGGAAGTAGGCTATCTTCTCATGCACAGGCACTTCTGAAAAATGGTGGAGGAAGCCAGAAGACCTGATTTCCTGTCTGGATTGCTCTGGGATGTATGTAGTATAAAAATGGGTAAAAGTGAGTGGTTGCTGATGAGATATGAAAGAAATTGCCTTTGTACTTTAATTCTGCCTCTAGATTTCCTCAATTGTTAGGAACACTTTAAGAATATAATTCTTACTCTATGAAGTCAAAAGTAGGTATGAATTACAACATGAAAGGGGAACGAAACAGAAAGATTTTTAAACCTTTTTAGGGGAGTCACCTAATTTTAGCCCTACAGTTCTAGAATCTGTCGCACAATAGAGTCATAGTCTGTCTCTCTTGTGGTCCTAGATATCATGATACTGTTAAGAGCTGTAGGTTTAATGGTAAGTTAATATTTCTTGCTTACGCAGATAGTACCAGTAACAATACCAACTAGTAATAAAGAGCCCAGAAATGTATATATGTGAGAAAGTCAAAAGGCATACTTCCAGATGGCAATAAAGAGGGCATTTCCATTATGTACATGTTTGCCAATAGCTTTATGCACCTGATGCTGTAACTTCTGCCCAAACAAACCCTAACTTTGATACCCAGTGTTTGGATGGCAAAGGTCTATTTCGCTTTTCTTACAAGACAAAGAACAGCTGAATGCTGTGTTGGAGCTCTAAAACCTGATGATTGTAGTTTATTATAGCTAAGTGGACAGGAATTAGCACTTTTATGAACAGTGATACTGATCAACAATTCCAATTCAATTATCTGTCCCTTAGGAAAAAAAACCCCATAAAGATGGAATATATTTTAATGGATTAATTTCATGTTAGTAGATCACTGCAAGTCTGTTAAAAACCCCCACAAACCTACAAGCAAACCCCTCAAATATTAAGTATGCTATCAGATACAGTGTGCTGATACCTTCCTTCTCCTGAGTGAGTTACTTAGACAGGAGCATTCCAAAGAGAATGTATTATTTAGTAGGTGTAGAAGCAGGGTGCTGAGAAGCAGCTTGTGCTTTTGCATATCTTTTTTCATACTCTTTTTTCTTTCCACAAAGTTTTCTACCAAGTATGTGAATATTTCAAAGAATCACGAAATCACAGAATGGTCAAGATTGGAAGGGATGTTGCCAGGTCACCTGCTCCAATGCCCCTTCTCCAGCAGGGCTATCTAGAGTCAGTTGCCCAGGAACATGTCCAGATGGCTTTTGGACATCTGCAAGGATGGAAACAGCTTAGCATCCCTCGGCAACCTGTGATCGGTCAGTATCACAGTCAGATACCTTTCCTAGTGTTCAGAGGGAACCTCCAGTGTTTCAGTTTGAGCCCATTGCCTCTGGTTGTTTGCCATTAAAAAGAGCCTGACTCTGTCCCCTTTGCACCTTTACTCCAGGTATTTATACACAGTAACACGGTCACCTCCTCTTCTCCTGACTAAACAGTCCCAGGTGTCTCAACCACACCTCACAGAAGAGATGCTCCAGCCCTTCAGTCATCTTAGTGACCCTTTGTTACACTCCTCTTGTACTGAGGAGACCAGAACTGGGCATAGCACAGTTTGATCTCCGTGTTTTGTTTCTTGCAGCTTTTGGCAATTTAAGAACATTGTTCAAAAAATGAACTTTGGCAGTAGTCTAGATAAAGCTTCTCTATGTTTGAGGGTTTGTTGCAGTTATCTATCTTTAATAAAAACATTTGCCGTATTTGTATCATTTGAATACCATAAGGACAATTATATTGATTCTACTAGCAAAATATGGGACCACATTGTATCATTGATTTTGTATGTAATAAGGTTACAATGGATAATTGAAAGGAGAATTTAGCCCATTGCTTCTGAAACTTAATTTTCTTCCTCCCAAGCCTGCCTAGGCAGACCAGCTGGCTCCAGGCAGGACCTATTTAAGTGCAGAAATAGTGTTAAGCCACCTTAATGTGACAAATGGCAAAAAGCACTTTGTAAAAATTTCATTCAGAAACAAAAGAGTGAATTGTTGACTGAGCTTGTGGAATTGAGAGTAGATTTTTATTTCATCTCCAAAGAGTTAAAAACCAAACCAGAGATCTGCGATAAGAGGAGAAAAAAAAATGCAAAGATGGTCTAGTAAAAACTACCCAAATGATTATCTTTTTGATGTTAATTAGTATATAAAACTAAATTTTGTTTTGATTCAAGTAAATCTGATGCCGCCACTGTTGGTGGTAGCTTTCGGCTACTCTCTGACAAGATGCTTTTTCCTCATCCTTCTTTAGGAGATGCCTTGAAGAATGGACTCCACTGAACTAATGCACTTACTTTCTTAGTGACGGCTGCCAAGGTGCTGTCAAAGCCAGCTGTCTCATTATTCCTCTTCCATTACATTTTCTTGTTATTCCTTGTACATGGGAGAAGAACCATATTAAAGCATTCCCTGTGACTCGGTTATAATTGCACCCTCTGTTAGTAATTGCTCATCCATTCAAAAGCTTTGCTGCAATATTTTGAAACAAATTGACATCATTCTAGTTCTGCAGTTAATCTGCTATTCAGAAAGGCATAGCAGGGGGATGTCTTATTGCTGTACTTTCTATGCATGGGTACTTTGGAAAGAAAATTAGCTTTGGAGACACTGTTTGAACATTTTAATGAAACCATTATACCTAGGAGTCTGTAATTTCTAGATTTCAGTCTGATACCAACTACCACTGTTTATAGAATATTGTCATGCTCTGGTTGTGCATGTCTTGATTTTGTCTTACATATTGTACATATTTTACATCAGTGTGCATAGGAACTTGACATATTATTATGTGAAGTGATAGAAATACATGAAGATATTTAACTGTCATACTGTCAACTTATATGGAAACCCTAATGGAGATACATTATGCAAAACAGACTCTGGAATGTGATGGTCAGGCCTTTGTAGAATGGCTTTCTTTGATGTTGTAACATGTCAGAAAAATAATGTAAATCACTAAACTGAAAGATCAAAAAGACACCTATTGTCTCCTTCCTAACAGAAGATCCTGTTCCTCTCCCAAATGTAGCTCCTCACACAGAAATTATCAAGGGTTAGCCTGAAATACAGTGGTGCAACGTGTGCAAGCAGCATTAAGAAACAGAAAAGGTTTGTCTACATATTAGTATTTAGGAGCAATAAATATCATTGACAAAAACCAACTTTGACTTGAATTTTAACATTGCCTGACTGTGAAGAGTGGGAGAAGTACTGACAAATGAATATGAATGATAATTTTTCCAGACAGCACGAAAGCAGCGTTTTGACAGTTAAGGATAACCACTATTTAGAAAAGCATTTTCTGCCAAATCTTGATTTGAAAGTGAATGCAGTTTGAAATTTAATATTTCCCTGCTCCTCGTCATACCCTGACAATAAAAGCCTTCTATGGCTTGCTTGTAGTTTTGTTTTCTGAGCTAATGGCATATTGTCAAGGCTGTAAGAATTAAAATTATTCTTCACAGTGAGTTGTTGGTTGTTTTTATTTTATTTTGGTTTGGGTTGTTTTTTTCCTCATGAAGATTCGCATTGTGTTTATAACCACTTTTTTCTCTTTTGCGAAAAACTTTCTTCTTTTCCGGCTTAAGAAAATAGGGAAGGAAAAGTACTATATGTCAGGATTATGGGCATTTTCTCCCCACAATTCTGTCACCTGAGGGCAGAATATCAAGAAACTCAAGGAAATTTTGAAGTGTTTCCAAAAGCAAAGTGCTGTATCACATAGCAGCGATACAACCACATCCCTTCTTTCTTTGCTTATATATCAAAACATACACCTTTCAAAAGATGTCTTTGCCATTCTGGAGTCAATATAAATTTTATAAAGTAGTATTTAATTCTTGAAAACACAAATTATCTGCCTACTGTATTTAGCCTTCAACCTGCACAAAAATTAGTATACTGATGATGGTGCCAAGGTGAATATTTAATCTATTATGCTCAAAACTGAAATGAGATTTTTGTATCCTGTGTTTTATTCTTCTTCTTAACTCTTCCTTTGTCAGTACGGTTTTGGCAGCGACTGGTTAATGTTTACTGCTATCATTTTCAACAGCTTTATGTAACCTCTTTAATTGCAGTAGATATTAACTAGTATTTAATCAGGAGTTTTTTAAGGATCATTAAGATAAAAGAATAAATCCTTGCCTACTTGTAAACATTTTTTTGGGGTGTATGAAGAAAAGGCAGACATTTACATCTTTAGATTTGATTCTGAGTTACTTTTTTTCTTGTTAAAAACACTTCTTCTTAGGACTGGTTGGTTTTGGTTGGGTTTGTTTATTTGTTTGGGGGGGTTTTGTCATCTTGGTGTTTGGGGTTTTTTCGAGTGTGTCTGCTTTTCAGAAAGTAGCACTCTGCTGGAACTGAGTTACTTAGAAGATATTGATATTTCAGATTTTAAAAGTTGCTCATAAATTTTCAGCTTTACATTTACAGTAAATGTGTCAGACATAAAAATATTTCCTTGAAAAACAAGATGTTATAAAATTGCCCTCAGATACTTTATCATTAATGAAAGAGTTTACCTAGATTTGAAGCTGATCTTCTACAGGACCAAGTGGATACAGAGCTAATAATTTACATGGAGAACCACGTAGTAATTTCAGTCCTAAAAAATGAGGCCAATGTTCATTAATAACAGTGGAACAATGCAAATGATTTTTCACCAATTTGTTATCACAATAATGTGGCCTATCTTCTAAAAGATTTATCATTTTATTCAGTATCTTTCTATAAAACTCTGCATTTATTTTCTGGGCCATTCTTCTAGAAAACCTGTTCCTAGTGATGTTTATGCAGCTCTGTAAGGGTCTGCCTTTTGCAACAGTCAGAATTACTGGGCTTCATTGAATTGTTTGTATTTGCACAATGAATTTTTAACCTTTTCATAGTTGCTCCTTAGGAAACAGAACTCAGACCAGGAAACCATCCATTTTTGAAAATCATCTCTATAATTTTTATAATTGTCTGTTTTTTACAAAGCCTGTTTTAGCTATAAGAATTTTAAAAGAACTGCACTTAGATGTTTCCTTATCTTGTTTTCGTTTTTAAAAGTTACAATGAGCACAAATCTTTCTGCAGTGAAGCAAGCGTATGCTATAACTGAAAAGTACACTCAGAAGGCTCTTCTGCTTTTCCTATTTTTATCTGGATATCTGAATTTATAATACATTTCTTTAGGTATGACTGCGATTTGAACTGTAGCTTCACTGGAAATTAATTCAGATTAACTATATGCCCCTCAGATACTTTGCTACTAGGAAAAACCTTTTTAACTAGAAAAAACATTGAAGGACTAGAGGGATAAGGGGAAAGCCTACAGCATAGCACTGAAACTTTAATTTGTTCTGCTAAAAAAGACACAATAATTAAGACATTAACCCCAGACTACTCTGAGAATATTGACTATAGAGTCAACTAATTTAACCTTGTTGCAGACATGTAATTAGTATTGATAGAAACAACTTAGAACTCTACTATTTCACTTTTTATGGTTTCCAGCAAACTGTTCTGTTTTAGATGTTAGCCTAGTCAAGGCAGTATGACTTGAAATTATTGTATTTATAGCCCACCACAATGGTCTTCAGGATGACTGTGTTTAGCTCTGCATTTAAAATGTATCTGTTAAAAATTGCTTACGATATTTCATTATTAGTAAACATGGCTTTATATTTCCTAAGTATGTCCAAAGTAAATGGCTTGAAAGTTAGTATTAGTTGTCAATTTGCTAGAAATTTTATGTGTTTGATATCTTGAAGAATTTGGTCTTCACTGTGTTTTTGTATTTTCCCATGTCTTAATTACAGAACATGAATTCTGTTTTGTTACTTATTACTGGAGTATTTATAGGAATACTGAAGAAAAAAAAACATAGTCTGAGGATATACAATATCTTTCTCAGCATTTTAACAGAAGTTTATCCTTAATATAGCTTCAATAAAATCTTCAAATATTCCTCCAGAAAAATATCCCATATAGTGACGAGGGCAGGTAACTGTAGGGGCTTAGGTGATATATCTTAAATGGTTTTTGCCAAAACAAAGATTTTAATTTGCTTCTCCTAACATCGGAATACAGCTCCAAATATACCTCTACCTCTCTCCATTGTGGAATTAGAAGAGACGCCTCCCAAACTGCTGCACATTTATAATTCCTGGAAGCTACACAATTCTGGAGCTACACAGGAATTCTGAAAAGGAAGCCCAAATGCTTTACCACAATCTTGAAGTAGCTGTATATATTAAATTTTTCCATGCTGTCTATCTTGTATATCAGGATACTTCCTGCAAATATCTATACTTCCCCTTTTAACATTCTTCTGAAACAGAGAGGTTTGTGTATGTGTGTACAAGCATACATATATACATACACACTCTAAAATAAAAGCTTCATAACATAAAGTGCTCTTGATTCCAGAAAAGAGAAGTACTTGTTTGCAAAAAGAAAGAGCAGAGAAGGAAACTGTTTTCCATGTCCTCTGTAAGTAGGCACAGAAAATGAGTTTAATTAGTCTAATGATCAGTATGGGCTCTTCACTGACAAGAGAATTCTCCCTGGCTCATCTTTGCTTATCTTCTGTGAAAATGGTAGCACTGTGCTGTTCTTAAGCAGGCTAAAGTGAGGTGGCCTATAAATCTTATAAATTCTATTTATCATTACCTTTTGGAAGGTAATGTCATAGTCTTACATAGAAGGGCTTTAAGATTAGGTAATTTCATTCCAGAAACAGATGGGATGCACAGGACTGGGTCTAGCACAGTACAAATCAAGTCTATCAAAAAAAGTGTGTGTGCTTGGGGCTGTGGTATGTGGCAGTGTAAAATCAAATCTGCAATTCCTTGAGAGTTATAGCAAACCAAACTTGACTTCAGCCTTTTACACATAAAAGAAACTTTTGAGGGAACTATACATTTTTACATGGGTACATTCTTCACTTTTATAAACAATATATTCATAACTCTCCATGCAATTATTACAGTGGGTAACATATTTCCAATATTCAATCAGACGTACAAAATTCTTGCTGGTTACACCTAAGACCTTTCAGAATACTTTGAAAGCTTCTCAGATCTACAAACACAAAGAATCCACAATACTACGAATCAAATAAACTTATGTCTTTTTCGTATGCTTATGAGCATTCTAAGCGATGAAGATACAATTGCTTCTATTTCCTTAATAAGGATTAATTTATTGATTGTATTTCTACCTACTCCTGTACAATTTTGGGCCTATATGAAGGTAAAATATTGCACAGTGTTTTATGATATGTAGAATTTTCTTTAGAATACACCAGAGTTCTCAAATTCTTTCTTGAGAAGATTTTTTCTTTTCTTCCCTAAACAATGCCTTTACATTTTAATATTTGACAGTTAGTACTGGTGCTGTTTGAGCAGCCATAATTCAACAATTAATTACTAATTACTGCACTTAGATTTGCCAGTGAGGTGATTGAACATAAATTACATAATCATTTTAATTTGTCTATCAGGAGAAAGCAGGGATGTGGGCAGATTTACTGGAAAATTAGTGAACTAAGATATGACATTGTGGGCAAAACAGGGGAAATATTATGTGCACTAAGTCACTATAAAAATAATTTTGAGAGTCTTCACACAGACAGTGTGCAGTAATGAATAGTGAAAGATAGCTGACATCACTGAACGGATAGCATCTAAGGGTGCAATAGAGCAATAAGGATTTCTGCTGTAATGCCTCCAGTGAGAGCCCTGTGATTTGTATTGAGCAGCACAATTGATTGGTCATCTGCAGCAAGCTGTCCAGAGCTCATATATTGCTAAAATTAAGGCAAGGCTTCTCTTATTGACTAGATTAGGGGGAAAGCAGTTGGGAAGAATAATGAGAATAAATGCTATAGCTGACCATCAGTAACATCATAAATAATGCAATCAATAAATGACAGTTCAGATGAAGACTACTTGAGACACCAGAACTCGAGATACTAATTTGATGGTTGGAAGGTATGAAGGAACACTCTCAAAGGCAAGAGGAATGGCAAAGACCAATCCAAAACAGTCTATAAGTAAAAGAGAAATACAAATAAAACCAGGGTCCAGCTCAAGTTGAAAAGGATGCTTCCATGGATATCACATACATGTGGATATATATCTGTCAGGTATAGAGTCCTAGAGAAATTAATATATAAATAATAGCAGGTAAAACTCTGAAATGGGAAACCTCTTAACATTAAACTTTTAAATATGCACAGTATCTGATAACAGCACTGATGATAGTTATCAGTTGTGTGTGCGGTTTATAAAAGCAATAACATTACTGGCAGGACTGGAATCAGTAGATCTGCCATAGACTAATAGCACCAAGTCAACACTTGCAGTCTGATTCTGTGTTAAACCAGTTACCATAGATATGCATTTGGCTGTCAGAAGTTCTGCTGATATGAGCAGAACTAGCAACCTGAACAAATGCAAAATGATAGGTCCCTGGAAATCATAGAATCACACAATGGCTTGAATTGAAGGGACCTTAAAGACCTGTTAGTTCCATACCCTCTGCCATGGCCTTCCCTATTAGACAAGGTTGCTCAGAGCCCCATCATACCTGACCTTGAATACTTCCAGGGATGGGGCATCCACAGCTTTTCTAGGCAAACTGTTCCAGTGCCTCAAAGTAAAAAATTCTTAATATCTACTCTAAACCTACCCTCTTTCAGTTTGAAGCCATGTATAAAGTCCTGCTCCATCTCTGTTATAGGCTCCCTTTAGGTACTAGAGGGCTGCTATAAGATCTCCCTGAAGCCTTCTCTTCTCCAGGAAGTCCTGGAGAGTCCCAGCTCTCTCTTTCTGCATAGGAGAGGTGCTCCAGCCAAAAAAGCAAAACCAGAAACAATCTTCTTGCTTCCCCCAAAGAAGAAAGCAAACATACCAAAAAGAGCAGCATAGTTTAGTGGCAGGATGGATTTGATTTTGTTACTGAGAGAATGTGGTCTCAGATCACAATGAAGTGCAGGTGTCTAACCTTTACCCAGTTAAGAACTTAAATGACTTTATAGGTCTGAGAAAAAGAAGTATTTAATTAGACACTAGACGTCATTCTGTTGTGATACTGTAAACTAAAAACGTAAGCCAACTACAGATTCCATCATCACAGCTTAGTAAAAGTAGGACAAGCTAAAAGAGATAGGGCAAGACCTTCCTTGTTTTCCTGCACAATGAACAGACTCAGGGATGATGTGATATGTGACAACTGTGTGATAACTTTCCCATGTGATAGCTACTCTTGCAGCATTTTCTGCTTTGCAGGTTCTGCAGTACCTAAACAAGAGCCTCGAAATCTCCCACAATTCAGGTCTGTATCAGTCTTATATATTGCTATAGGAGAGTAAGATTGGAGTTCCTGGTGGAAATCTTATGCGCTTTTCTTAAAAAAAGCCCCGACATTATAGCTGGCTCTTTAAAAAAGCCCTGACATTATAGCTGGCTCTTTAAAAATGCTCGTTTATTAAAAATGTGAATGATTAATGTTTTGGAATGGGCAGATGCTGAAGTGATTCATAATGTGTATAAAATGATTATTGACAAGAGAAATGAAGAAGACCACAGGGAAGAAATAGAAGAATAAATGTCAAAAAACAATGTTGAGATTGCAGAATGTTAATACAAATGAATAAAGGGAAATATTACCAGAAAGATGAAACATTATGTTCTGAAATACTTAACTGAATGGTAGTCCTAATGAAAGGAAAACCAGATCTATTAGAGAACTCCCAACTTTACAATTTGGTTGTTAATCAAATTAATCATCATCTCCTATGCAACAAATATGAGAGCACAGCCAGGGCACATATTCCCCTGCAGCCACATCTTCTTTCAGACTGCAGGCGCAGCTCATAAGATCAGTGCAATCTCCGTGCACCCTTGAAGTCAGGGAGCAGAGAAGGCCAGCCATGGGTTCAGCCTGTATCCATGTAGAGGGAGAGAAGGTGAAGGGAGGTGCAGGCAGCAGCAAATGTCTTCACTGACATTGGAATGCTGGGAGAATCTGGCAGGCAGGGTGTCCTTCATCCTGTGCTGGTGTAGCAGCTTGCAACCCCACTGGTAAAGATCAGTCTTGTCTGGTAGGTTATGGATCAACACTTATGCTTAGGGTCTGAGCCTCATTTCCTAAGCAAAGGAATTTTGTGAGAAAGGCGTTTTCCCAACAATCACATTTTCTACATTGTTCACTTTAAAGAGCTGCTATTAGCCAAGATTGTTGGAAGTCATTTGGAAGGGAATGTGATTTTTGGAAAACTGTAATTCTTCACAGGGGAAAATAAAATTATTTTGCAAAATTCCTGCCTTATTCTGTTGTTACTAATCAAGGTCTACATTTATTTATTTATTCTTGGCTGATGTCCCTGGCTGAGTGCACCCCCCAGGATCACTCTCATCTTTTTTTCTGATATAGCCTGTGAGAGCTGCCTGCAGGAGACATGTCAGAACTGTTAAGAAAACAAGGAGAGAACTCAAGCTGAAGTTAATATGAAATAATTCAGTAGCTAGGCAGGTATGATACAATATTAAAATGAATGTACAGGAAGTATTCTGCTGAAGAACATAAAAAATAAAATTAGGTTAAAGGCAGAAGACATGACACAAAGGCATGCCATCTCTTTTAACATCATTTTTAGGAGCTTTTGTTTGCTTGTTTGTTGTTTCCTGATGTAATTGGTGAAGTAGCATTCCATTCAAAATATGGAAACATTCTGGTAGTTTTAAAACTAGGATATATAATGAACTTTGTCAGATGTTCAGAAGAATGAGATTTTGATATTAGTTTGCTTCGTTGTTCAGATATGAACACAGACACAGGAGCACACACACAATTTTATGCCTCTTAATGGTGTAGCTCTGGGAAAACTGTTATTCAGACTAGACTCTTGGGTGATAGGAAAGAAAATGAGTATATACCACTATAAGTGAAAGTCGATTACCCTAAATTGGGGAGTATGGGAAGAAAAGAAGATTATTTTTCCCACTAGCCTCCCAAAGCTAATTCTTCCCTCTTAAGCATGCATTATTTTTTGGCAAAGATTTTGAAGAGGTCTTTTAGAAAATCCTTGTGGCATACTGTTTTAACTTTCAATTTGATTTGATTTGATTAGATTTTCTGTTTCATTTTCCTATGTCAGGCTTTCTCTCTGAATGAAAGGGTTCACAAGAAGTCTTCCCAGGCTAGCATACAGGTCCTGACATTTTCAGAGTTTATTTGGTTTTTTTTTCCTTTTTTTTTTTTTTTGGTTGTGTCCTTTACTTCCAGGGTTAATTCAAAACCTAAAGGAACTACCAAGGTGCATCCACATGTATAATATTAAAAACTTACATATATCCACAGAGACAGAGTAAAAATGGTTTTGTCAAAAGAGCTGGTAACAAAGCGGCCATATGGTTTAATATACTGCTGTGTGCTAATGTGTACTGGGCCAATGTATAAAAAAATACATAAATTATTTACATACTAGTATGAATTTGAAATAGATATACACTGATATGCAAATACTAATCTAAGCCACCTGATTGCCTTGAAGATAGGAAAATAATTTGTCATTCACAGTGCTTTGGCACTATATTTATATAGGCTTAATTTTAAGCACTTTACAAACATTTCAGTCTTTTACAAATACTTCTGAATAGGTTTTTACTGGGATGGAATTTTCTTCATAGTAGCTTGTAGGGTGCTGTGTTTTGAATTTGTGAGTAAAATGGTGTTGATAACACATTGTAAAGCTTTACTTTGTGTATTCAACTGTATTTATCTCAATGAAGGAGATTTCTCAATTTTACCTTACTGATTCCCTTCTCCAACCAACTGCAGGGAGCGAGAAAGTGGCTGCACAGGGCTTGGAGGCCTACCAGGTTTACACCATGTCAATTTGTAAATAGTTTGTGGTATTTACTAGGTTTTTAGAACAAAATAAGCTAAAGCAGAATTTCAAAATAAGTTCAGTATTGCTGACTTGTAACCAATGCTGTCAAGACACTCACCACTGCTTCTAAGAGACAAAGAGAAAAGTTATCCTTTCTTATTAATTATTAACAGATCAGCAAAATAATATACAGTTCCTGCTCACATTTAATTTTTTGCTACTACTTTTAAAATTCACATGCAAAAAAACTTAATTTAACAGAATTATCTTTCCTTTGACAGCTTAAATTCCACCATCTTGTTGTAATGACTCAGTGATTTACATGTGTTGCAGCATTTGTTCATACAAGTCCTTTGTCTTTCTGCCTGAACTGTTGTATATATACTCTGCATTAACTAAAGTACCACAAATAACCTGATCTACTGCAAGTGAAAAAAATACATGTAGGAGAACACTACAAGCTTGAAAATACCTTCGTTGTGGTTATTTTTTTAAAAGTGTGCTTTTTCAGTGGAGTGTCTAAGTTTTGTGAAAAATCTGCAAATTCCAATTAACACAACGGGAATAAAAGGTGAAAGATTTCAGAATAGAGCTCTGTTTATTTTTTTTTTTTTTTTTCAGCTAGTGATTTTCCTGTAAGTTAATGGTTGGCATATTGAGTTGATCTTAAAATGGACTACAGACTATTTTTATATCATGCTGGCAGTATTACCAGTAGAGGTCTAGTATGCCTGCTGCAATATTATTCAGTGTTAAAGTGTGAGCAAATACTTGCATAACTGTGACATGAAGTTTGGGGTTTAGGTTTCTATCATGCAGCAAATGCTATTGTGGTAAAAATGACAGCTTTTCCATGTTTGCAGATTTTTGCGATTGCTCTGTTCTTCTCATCCATATGTAAATGTTGTGAATGCCAGCCAGGATTAACTGAGAAGTGAGTTAGAACTGGATGGAAGCCCAATTACCTGATGCCTCCATGAAGTTAAGACAACAAAATCAAACCAGGAAAAATGTTTTTCACCCAGAGAGTGTTTGGGCACTGGAACAGGCTCCCCAGGGAAGTGGTCACAGCACCAGCCTGACAGAGCTCAAGAAGTGTTTGGACAATGGTCTGGGCACAGGGTGTGACTCTTGGGGTGTCCAGAGCAGGGCTGGGAGTTGGACTCAATGATTCTGATGGGTGTCCTCCATCTCAGCATATTTTATGATTCTATGAAACCCAGTCAGCAGGTAAAATGCTCAACAGAACGTTTCACATTAATTTAATTGGTTAGGTTCTTTCTTTTATATTACTTTTTGGATATACTGTTAGTGATTTTTGATGAACAGTACACCATGTAAACACAGAGATTATTGATCACTGCTAGGGGTGCCTGGAAACTAATACACATAACTGACAGTGGAAACTTTGCTTATGGGCAGCATGCTGGAACAGAAGGAAAGCACTTCCGTGGAGGTGTTCTTCAGTAGACTTGGCAATGTATAATGTATGGCCTTAAGTAAGCTTTAAATTATTAGGAAAGCATCTAAATTAGTGCCTTGACTACAAGCAGCCCTAGTTATTTCATAGTTTCCACTGAATCACTTGATTCTTTCAACATTTGGGAATATGTCTCCTAATTACATGCCAAACTAGAAAATTTATTAATACATTTTTAAAGGAGACTGGAGTTGACATTCTCATGTTCTAAAAAAATTTGAAGCCCAGATTTTTTACTGATTTAAAATAATATTTATGTCACTGGATAACACCGTTTAGACATATCTAGTTTTAAGATTTTTGATAACATATACTCTTTGATCTCATAGCTTTTAGACTCCTAATGAAAACCTTTTCTCTTTCCATGATCTGGTACCTGTAGCAGTCCCACTTTTGTATCAGGCAGCTAACAGTTTATTTTCGACTCTAGGACATGGTGTGTGCAGGCATTCACGTGCAGCAAATACTGTGTGCACTCTTAAAGCAGGTACCCACTAGGTAAGAGGGTTGTCCAGGTGAAAACTGCAGGAGCCTGATGAAGCTCTTGGTATCCCTGTTACCCCCTGCATTCCTTTCCACTCTTTCCAATGCACTAATCTGTTTCTCCGAATTATCTTGCATGCATCTCCAGCAAGCTGGATTGATTTTGAATGAGGTCATATGTCATTATCTCTCCCATTAACAGTAAAGACACCATTCTCTGGATCAGGCTGTGGCAGACGTAATCTACACAAGCTGCTGTTCCCAATATTTTCTAGGAAAAACTTTGTTAAGGCACATAGAAAATGAGGTGAAGCAATCATGCATGGCTTCGCTAAAGGCAAACCATGTCTGACAAATTTGGTGGCCCTCTACGACAGGGTAGCAGTGTTGGTGGGTGAAGGAAAAGAAACAGATTTCATCCACCTGGACTTGCTCAAAGCATTTGATACTGTTCTGAACAAAAGCCTTGTCTCTAAATTCGGGGGACATGGATTTGATGGCTGGATCAGTTGGTATGTAAGGAACTGGCTGGATGGTGGCACTCAAAGGGTTGCAGTAAATGTCTCCATGTCCAAATGGAGAACAGTGAAGAGTCGTGTTCCTCAGGGATCAGTACTGGGACCAGTGCTATTTGACACTGAATTCTTAATACTTTTTCTGTTTCAGTGAGCTCTAGATTCCTCACTTACTATGTTTCTTACTAGCCATAAGTCTCCATCAAAGAAAGCAAAATTTTGATACAAAGATTAGGTTATAATGATAACTAATAAGACATTATCACTTGAGGGTTCTCCATCCCAGAGTTTTAGATTTATCATCGAGAATTATATTATTTTTGCATTATTTTTCTCATGTTCCTTAATGGCCCTCTTCACAGTTTTGGAAACCATGGAGCTAGGTGCTTGTGTATATTATTGCTTCTCTTTTTAATATTGTCACTCTATAGAAAATTCAGAGTAGTATTCAAACTTCCTGTTTTACCTGGAACAATACAGCCATTATAACCCTGGAGGAAGTAAATTCTTGAAATGCTATCAGCTTACCAACCAGGAAAACACTGTCAGTTTTAGTGGGATATCAACCTCATATTTTGTAATTGTGTACACTGTCTATCAAACTTTTAAAAATACAATTAGATAGCAAAAGTATTTATAGTACAGGATTGAAATATTTTAAAATTCATTTTGCACATGGTAAATTATTTTCTATGTATGAATAACTCTAAGATTTGTAGGTCTCTACATCAGTCTCGAAGTAGAAGGTGATAAATTTGGCTACAGAACTACTGTAAAGAAGGTTATCAGTAATATAAGACAGAGAATATGGAAAATGAGTGCATTTTGTTAAGCAGAAGTAGTAGGCCCAGGGGTCTTGTGAAAGGAAAGATAGAGAGAAGAAAGGAAGCTGTGGGAGAAACATGGTATTGAAAATGCTGCTTGATTTACCTGAATTTTATGACAGCTGTTTAGATTTTAACAGGTTGCTTATGGTTGCCCAGAATGAGATCTGTGTCTTTTATGAGAACTAACATTCCAGTTTCAGCACACTAAACAATTCCCACCTTCAAATTTAGATGGGTACATATGTTAATTCATAACCATTTAAGTACACAGCAGTAATGAGTTTCCCGCTAGGTTAATTTGTGTCATATTCAGTGCAAACACTTGATATCTGCTGGTAATCATTGTATAAAAGCCTGAACAACAGCATGATATTTCTCAGGAAAGTTCTTTAATTATCTGGGGAAAAGATGATCATTAACACCTTATTTGGTGTTTCCTTGAAGTAAGCAGAACACATGCTTAAAAAAAAGAAGAAAATAAAAACAGTTTGGGAACATGTCTGTTGCAATATAATTAATCATGTGCCAGAAAGAGTCTTTAATAACATGGTGTGAGCTGCCTGAGACAGCTGGCTGAGCTTCTAGATTGCACTGGCATTGCTTATTAATTTGACTGTATCATATGGTAAAAACAAGGCAAAAAATATTTAAGAGTCACTTTTTTAGACTTAAAACTTATTTCCAATAGATGTAAAATGTACTACCTAACTCTGGGTGAAAGCATTTTTTAAAAACATGTTTGCAGTTTAAATGGTTATACACGTTTTCTGGATTGTTTGCAGTGGATTGATGACACTCTATTCAGACTTGGCTTTTCCCCATTGAATGTAGTGAACATTTTCCTATTGATTTTACCTGGAAAATACTAGACTTTCTAGCACGACTGCCCCTGTGGAACACTTGAACAAAAACAATTAAATACTGTGAATTCAGTTGAAAGATTGTGTTGAGAATATTGGGGTTTTCTATCTTAACACGGTGTTTTAAAACTGGAGGACACATAAGACACATTTGAGAGACTATTTCAGTAAAGTTGTTATTGGTATTTTGTTGTAAAATACTGTTGTTTAAAGTGGATTGTTATTGTCTGTGATGCAAGTAGATAATGATAGACTGCAATTCTGTCATTCTCCATTTGGTTCAAGGTAGAAAACCTGAACACAACTGTATTATGTCATTTGCAGAGAACACCATTACAAAACCCCTTTAGTAATGCTTAAATAACCTGAAATGCCTGCAGTTGAAGCATTTAGTTTTAAATTTGCTTTTGAAGAATGGGAATGTCATTCTTGGTAGAGGGGCTTTCCCAAAATTTCTCAGCACACCATATCTATTTTGTCATGCAGAAGTGAGAAAACTGTCATCCAGTCCCAGAGCAGAGAGCCAACATTTATGAAGGAAATGAGAGGCAGGAAATTACTTGCTGGAAGAAAAGAAACAGGAGCCCATCACAGTAGAACAGACGGTGTATAGACAAGGGGAGAACTGGAAAAGAAAATTTTTAAAAATATATTGATTAAGGAACAGTGGTTTAAATGTGATCTTACCAGCACTTAATCAGAAGTTGTAAACAATGTTATAAAGGTGATGGTAAAATGATGATAATGATCACTTACGGTATCCAGGAAAGATATGGTCCTTTTGGTGATTACTTTCTCCATACAGAAAGACAAGGATATTGGAGAATGTCAAAAAGCCATCATCCTCACCATATGAAAGAAGAAAAGATAAAATCAGACTGCAGAAACTACAGTGTAATGTTTTTGTTGACAGTTCCTGACAAAATCTTGGCCAGATTTCTTATTGACTGCTCTGCATGCCATGTCATCTGTTATGTTCTGCCTGATGTACATTCTGTGACTTCAGAACCAGTGATGTGCATATCAAGTGTTATTTGGTATCTTGTCAGCAGCAGAAAAATAAGAAGGAAACATGTTGACAAAAACACCCAGCACTGTGGATAGATCTAGCTAAGGGCATGAAAGTTTTAGTGCCCAAGGGACTTTACTGATGTCTTGAACTTGTTCCCTGAAATTGTGGTGCTTGCTGGGGATTATGTATCAAGGCTGGTAATCACTGAAAAGCTAGTGTAGCTTGTTGTGTGAAAGAATGAGTATATGGTTTAAGAGAATAGATGCACAGACATCTGTGAAATTGATATCAGCAGCTGGAAGACTGACAGTAGAGTAGTGCAGAGCATTTGGAATAGGAGTAGATAAATCAAATTTCAGAAGCAAGGTGAAGATAATATTCAGTAGAGGCAAAAATATCAAGTACAGCTGGCAGCAATTCCAGTCTTCTTCCACTACCTACATAACCAGTGGTGTGACTCTTTGAACTCTTTAGCTTGAAGATGAGGCCATTGACATAATTTTCTTAGACTATGAAAGACAACGAGTGTGGCAAAAAAAAAAACATTCACGTCTTTTAAAGAATAGTTGAATGACAGTTAGGTGAGTGACTTGTATGGAAAGCAAAGAAGATAGAAGTTTGATTCCTACAAAGCATCTGTTAGTGAGTGTGAGTAGTTTCTAATATAAGACTTCAACAGAGAAACTTGTGGGATCAAGGGATGAGTATTACTTCCAGAGTAACAATGCAAGTCCAGATAGTAGAAAGATAGATAAAATAATACATGTTATAGCACAATAGATTCAGGTGTAAAGTTGCAGATAATGAGAAAAACCCACAACGTATTTAGAGACTGTCATTCTCAGAAGGACAAAGAAAACCAACATGCATGTCTGCCTGGTGTGTGGCAGTTGTGCTTCTCAGCTGATGGTCTTTAGTGCCCAACAAATTTGTTTGTTTGAGAATGGCCCGCTGGTGGTGGATCCTTGGCAAATGCTGCATAATGACATTGCAGGAGGAGTACTTAGAGCCTATAGGCAGTATCCCATCAATATTCCAGTCACGAGTACTATTGTGAGAGACTGGTAGCTTTGCACCTGGTAGTGTAGCTGGACTACCATACAATGCCTTTGGGGAAGTCTGCTAAAAATTAGGAACAATTGCTACCTGACCTTAGGTTCCTGTGGTGTAAAAATGAATGTCTTAATAATGAAACAGAGAATAAAACAGGGAACAAAGCTTATGAAAAGGTAGTTGTGAAACTGAAGTCTCCTCCTTCATGATTTTAGGGGAAAGTGTTCAGCTTCGGTCTTGTTTACAGACAATTCCTTCAAGATTAACCTCAGGAATAGTGAGAACATTGATTTGAATTGTATTGAACTCGCGTGAGGTTGGTGTGAGATATCACTCCAGATTTGTCTGTTTAAACACAGTTTCCAAATATTTCTAAATAAGTAGGACTTCAACTCTACCTCACAGCCTATTTAAAGCTATTTATCTCAGCTAAATATATTGCTCACTATTTGGGCAGTGTAATTAAATTGGGGGTAGATATAGAATATCATTATATCATAATTTTGAAGAATGTTATATATTATAACCACACACTAACTTTTAGTAAGAAGATGAAATTATGGAAGTTGACATAGAAATAAATATCTAAAACCATAGAATTACAAAAAATGTTTCCAGATATATATTTTTTATTGAAACTACAGAAGTTGCCTGAGCTTAAGTTACATGACAATATTTTTCTGGGCTTGTTTTAAGCAAACATACAAGCAAAGAATAACTGTAAATATATCAATATTTCAAACAGTATTTGCAACCTTTTTTGTGCCTCAAAATCAAGATTAAATTTTGTTGGAGAGTCAGGCTGGTGTTTTCTTATGTCATTTGAGGCCTCTTGTTTGTCTTCAACAGCGTAATCATATATAACAGCCAGAGTTGATGGGTACTCTACCCTTTTTGATTTCATATTTGAGGCTAGATATTTGTACTGAGGTACGTATATGCGGTTCCACATAAGTATAATTTAAAGGAGAAGCTTTTGCTGTGAACTTTGCATTCTGCACCATCTGTCACTGCCTACTTTCCTGTTGCAGAAGATATAATAAACTGTTTTTACCCTCCATGGATTTCCTAGAGATCTCTGAGAGTCCTCCAACACCTCTTCATCTAAATAGTGCCTGCTAGTAGTTTCCACTGAAATCACAACTAGATAGAAATCAAATGTAAGCACAGTTCGAAGACTTTCCCTTCTAAACTTCTGACACTGTGGTTTAGGGAAGCATTCAACCTTGCCATTCAACCTTGTACAACAAAGTAAGTATGAAAACCAGAAATTTTTATTGACCTATTGTAGGTAGGGTAGGTTGAAATGCATGATTTTAAATGCTATTGTTGTTGCTCTTTTATACCTAGCTCTGCATTATTGCAACCACTGTAAAATGTAATGGGACACTAAGTAAAAATATACATTCCACTTCTTGGGACATTCAGGAGGTTTCTAATCTATAAACAAGCTCTACTTATAAACTAACAAGCCAACCAACCAACTAACAAACCCTACGTGGGAAATCAGTTCTGCATTGCAAAATCCTCTTTTCCAAAAGGTCCTGCACTCATATGGAGGTCTGTGTAACATCAGGCCTTTCAAAAGGACAAGGGAAGAAATTCACACGTTGCCCACAGAAGTGCCAGGGCTTCCTCCTTCCTCTGACCCAAAGGGAGATGGAAGGCTGCAGAGGCAACAGAGCCAGGTAACCTGCTGTCTGTGGTGCCTGCTGACCTGTGGATGGGCTTGTGAATTATATGGTCAGCCAATTATATGGTGTTTTATGTAGATCTCTTATTAATTCTGGTTGGTTTCTTTGTCTGGGGAAATGTTCTGGTTCTGGAAACCTTTGCTATGTTTACAAGGGGAGTAATCTGCAGAACAGAACTACACCTCACACTGCACATCTGGCTTCATGATTTGGGAAGGACAGCAACTCCTAAGTGTTTTTTACAGTGTTAATGGATATCTAAATCTCACACATTAGTGCAGCATAATAATTTGATAGCTCTGATATATATAGAAAGGATCTGACCTTTCAAAGGTCAGAGTGCATCTTCCAGCAACAAAGTGTCTGGGAATTCATCATTTTTAGGATCCCACTGAAAACAAAACATTCTAATCTGTTCTGAGGAAAAGTGTTGTTTACAAGTATGTCCTTGCCATGTCCCAAATTGTTTTTCTTGTTGTCCAGCTACAGAACTAGGGGGAAGTGAAAGAAAAGCCTAAACCACTTTTTTCCCCAATAATCCACAGTCAGTACTTAAAATTAACTTGAGAACTATCAGGTGAAATAGCAATAAAGGAACATTTCTCTCTCTCCCCATCAGGTTACAGTATGAAAGTTAAGCTATCAAAGACAAAATTAAATATCCTTATTTGTTTGATTACAAGATACCTTTTTGTGTTGGTTTTTTTTTTTTTTTTTTGCTTGTCTTAATTAAAAATATATTTCCATACAAACTTATCCCCAGTATGAAAATAAAAATAAATATAGGTTTCCACAATTAAATTCTTTTTTCTCCAATAAGAGAAATTACATCCCTAAAAAGTCTAGTTGTCATGTATATATTCATAACAATTTCAGAAAAGATGTGACATCCAGTTAAATAAAAGCGAAGTTAAATGCTTGAAATTGCCGTTTCAAGACATTTTTCTGTATCTATAAAGATACAAGTTTTGCAGGAAAAAAAAAAAGCAGCTTGATTTTATAATGGCACTTCATGTACTGGAACAATTGTAACCTTGTCTGTTACCCAGCAGCTGCTAAAGCCCTGCCAATATGTGCTAAACAAGAGTAACACCAATATTAAGGTCTCTGGTTATTCCAGCATCCCAGAGAAAAATTTAAGGAAATTTGTACATAAAGTACAGTTCACATATTTTACTTTTCAAATCCGGTTGTGCATGTATGTTAAAATATGTTTAACCTAGAGTGCCAGCCTGTGTGTGTTGCCTTCAAAAACTCATATATAAACACTTGCCTTCACAGCGAGGCTATCTACTATCAGACTGTCAGTATCTGAAATTACTGCAGTAGACTTTAGAGAGTAATAATCTTTCTTTTTCAAGGAAAATACGACAGGTGAGTGTTAATTAAGTGTCAGGGAAGAATAACTTCGGCCACACTTGAGCATTCTTCAGTCTACAATGTCTATAATTTCTGTACTTCCATCATTACATTCTGTTTTATCAATCATCTTTTCTGCAGCTTTCTCTGTGGGATTAGTCAGGTGTTGTGCCAGCTGCTGAGCACACACATCATGGGAAAAAAGCTCTTGTTCTATGGGAATCCCAGAAGTTATGGAAGCATGCAAATTACCCTCCAAATTAGGAACATATGTTGAATGTTTGTACGTAGATACATGTATATACAATAGCAGTGAAACATTCATGTTTTTTTAGCCTTTACCGACATGTGTGTTAAATGGTCTTTAAGAATTCTTTTTTTTAAACATCAGGGAGATCTTGAACCATAAAATCATCTCTGTGAAACTAAGGCTTTTAGCAATAGTGTTTGACAGCCAGTGTTGGCAGGGGAAAAAATAATCTGCAAAATTATTTGAAATTATATTACAATTTTTTTTTTTCAAATTATTCAAAATATTCTTAATAATAGATCCTTAAAATTAAATTTGAGTGAACGGTTATTTTTACAGGGATCTAGCATACATTTCAAGAGAACAGTACTAAGATTGCCAGTTTAGCCTAAGGGTTAAAAACAACTTATATTGATGTCTTCTGGTTGCTCTTTCACACATTAACTAACCCTAACTAAGGGGTTTTTTTGAAAATTGATATTCATAGTACACACGTCACAAGAATTAATTAGAATAGTGAAACTTCTCCAGACATACTGAGCATTCCTGAGGTGAAAATATGCATAATACAGAGAACTACCTGTTTAAAAATTCAAAACAGAACAAAGCATTAAGCTGAGTAGTTAACTTGCAGGTAAGACAAATAAGCAATATATAAACATTAATGATAGCACTACATGCATATGCTGTATCACTCAAGAGTTATTGATACATTTTAAAAATGTTGTTTTTTTCATCAAAATCTCTAAAAATGTTTCATGAATACTAAATATGCCAATCCCACCCCCAGTTTAAGTCATCCCCAAACTATTTATGAATCTGTGATGAATTTGTAGGAAGGCATCAAATGGAAATAATGGGAATAGGTGAGAAAAGTGAGCTGTGGGAGGTGTGAGATAGCCATGAGATTTAAAACTATCTCCCATAGGAGAGATCACTGTGCATGTCTTGCAGAGCATGCCAGCTACTAAAATAGTTTGTAAAAGGGAATCTCCTCTGCTAGGTGTTTTCTGAATCTGATGCTCCATTTTCTTCTTCTCTCTTTTTTTCTCTTTTTCTTTCCTTGTTATTTTGCCTGGTTTTAGTGTTCCAGAAAATACATTTTCTAAGAAACAGTTTTGGAGAAGCTTTTTTAGTGGAGGAATAAGAATTTTAAGTGGTTTTTTTTTCTTCTTTTTTTGGATTGGCAGACAAATAAAAAATATTTGCTTATGTAGCAAACGTGGTGGTTTCTACTTTACTATTTTATATAGCTGTGCTTCTTCAGAGGCAAAGAGGGGATGGGAACAGACTGTGATTGATTTCATCAGTATCAAGTGCTCAAGAATAAAGCGTGCAGTGCTGACTCTTCTCTAGGTGTGTAGATCACAGAAAAACCATTACTACATTGCCCCATTTTTGTCAGACTGAAGATTGCCATGGCCACAGCATATGAGGGCTTCACAACTGCTAATTAATTTCTTTTCACAGGACTCTTGAGATAGCACAGTTTCCTTGTCCTCATTTTCTAGAAATGGAACTGAAATACAGAGGAATTAGGTGCTTTGTTCAAGGTCACAGAGGAAGTTGGGACAGAACTTGGAATAGAGCCTAGCTCAAAAATTGTGCCTTAACTAATATATCACTTCCCTCCCCCTGAGGTATCTATGCAAAGGTAGTCACAACACAGTTCTTGGTGAATCAAAACTCCTCCATAAATAGAGAGCAAAACTTGAAAGGATTAGATCCAGTACGAGTACCACTACTTCCTAAGTAAAGGAGATATTCTAGAAATGTTCTTTAAGAATATTTTGAAATTTCTACCTGAATCAAGTGAAATCCACATAAAAGCATAGAGGGATTTTTTGTTGGTGGTGTTTTGTTGTGGTCTTTTTTTAAGGATTTTCAATACACTGCTATATTTTTGCTGCCATTTTTATCATTAATGGTATGGTCTGGTCAAAGATTTAGGCTTAATTCTTCTTTTTCCTTCTGGAACCAGTTGTACTATCTTTCTTCAGTGTTTAGATATGATATCCAAAAGCATGTTTATCCCATTGAAAATTTACAAGCTGATTTGTAGTTGGTCTCTGGAAAGTCAAAAGGACTCAAAGTAGATTACCATAGGATAATAAAACCTTTTAACTGTCTTTTCTGTAAAGCTAGTTATGTTTTGTGAACTAGCTTGATCCCATAGTTTTACACCGAAGTAAAAGAGATGAGGATATTTTAAGGTATCAGATTTTTTTTCAGCAGTGTCTAATTTCTGAAGCAATTTCATTATCAGGGAATAACCAGACAGAATGCATGTGTTTACACTGAAGGTCCATTTGCAGTGTCTGGGTGTCTTCTCTGTTATATTATAGCAATAATCTGGTTTCTGAACAGGCAATCTGAAATTTGCAATTGAAAATTCTCACTTTCTTGTAAAAATCAAGTCAGATTAAATGAATAGAAGTATTTTAATGTGTAAAATTATTAGTAGATGCGCTGTAAAACTAGTAGCCTGGCCAGGATAACCTCTTGTGGGCTATCTACAAAACAGCACAGAAAGTGATTTTTTCTCCTTGCTCACTTAGTATTTAGTACCTCCTGAAACTACTGTAGTGGTGGGTTTAGACCCTTCTTACCATCCAGCTACTAGTCAAGGCTCTAAAAGTTGTGTACACTGTTACCAGTCATCTGAACTTGTAAATTCCTGAGTCTGTACAGTAGCTTTTACTAAAATCATTCTGTTACTGAGAGTTAATCTAACATATCTCCAAAAAAAGAAAAAACCCTACTGTCTTGTTTGTGGCATTATAGATACCTTGTGTCTTGCCCAAGGTCTTCTGAAAAGTGAAACAACCTTCAAAAAATGCATTTGTGCCGGAACTTTGTTTGGTAAAAGATGACAAAGTAAAACTTTATGTTTTTAAACAATGAGTTCTCATAGGGACATTTTGTAATTAATACCCTAATCTTATTAGATCCAGTCTTTGTATTACGTAAGATATTTGGCCCCAGATCCCCCCACAGCCTGTTACTTTTCCTGTTGATCAAGCACTTCTCCACAGTGGTTTGTACAGTGAATGCTGTGCACTGGAGCCATCTCTGTATTCTGGAGTAGATTGACAGAGACAGGGCAGCCGCTGCAGGTCAGATCTGCCGGGAGATCTGCGTTCTCATAATAAGCCGGTTTCTCAGTAACTTACAGCAATGAAGTTCAGAGGCAGCCAGCTCTAGCAGCTGCTGAGCAGACTAAATATTGATTGGAGGGGAAAAATGAGGGAGATGGTGACCTTCTATTCAGAGCCTGATAAAAGTGTGGTCGGAATGATGCTCTTGTTCATGCAGAGCCTTCCTAGTTACCCTGCATGCTGGCGGGAGGCAGCCGCGCGTCCTTCCTGCCTCAGATCCTCCACTCCTGGCTTCTGACATCAAGTCATTAACTTTGTCAGCCTTGCTCCTCCCTTGGAGTTTCCTAAAGGAAAGAGAAATTCTTCTTAACTCGAGCCTCATCAAAGTCATGAGAGTAATTTTCAAGTACAGTACAATTTTTATCTGTAAGTTGCCTAAAAAAAAAAAAAGCGTAGTTGAAATGAAACTCCCTCAAGCCTACCTGTACTTTCAGCAATTAATGGGGGAAGTATTTACCATTCAAAAGGCTTTTGCTGTTTGGATTTCCTCCAGTTCAGAATCAGCTCTATCAAATTGGCCAGTGCAATTTATTATCTCCTCAGGGACATTCAGCTGTCCCAGCTAACCTTTCTCAGAATAGATCCAGCTGTGTCCTTCTGGACAAAATCTTTCCACTCCCCTAAAGATGCAGTCATTGTAAGGATGTCCTCGACAGAACTATTAAAGATACCCTTAGGCCCAGCTCTGCATTAATGACCTATAGCTCATGACTTCCATTTCAGCTGTATATATTTTGATGTGAGGGTTAAGAAGGATAGCATAGGTTAAAGTATAGCAGCAAGATCCCCAGGGAAACAAAAGTGCAATTATTCTGTAAATGGCAATTCAGAATTAATGGTCCAGGAAAATGACTTTGCAGAGAAGTTCAGCTCCCATGATTTTATTTGGAATCGACAGCAGTTGGAAGACGGTCCATTACATGACAACAATGCCTTGCATTTTTCTTAGTGTGTTTAATCTATAGATCTGAAACTTTTCTAGGTCTTGTCACAATATTGTAAATGCTGGCTGTGAGAAATCTGGAAATGAGAAAATGAGTTTAATCTGCTTGCTCAGAATGATGTGTTCAGCTGGTGGCTACTAGATGAAATTGGGACAGAGACACCCTAGTTCCTTCGTGCAATATCAGTTTATTCTGAAAGTTACTCCAGTGATTGTGCTTTGAGAATCAGTGGTCAAAAATTAAATGGATGATAGAAGTAAATGTTTTCAAGAGGGCATTTTGCTTTAAATCTTGTAGAAATTCTGTATGGAAATACATAAAAGACAGAAAATAACCTCATTGAATGAATATATTAGAAAACAGGACAGGAAGAGAAATGGATTTACTCAAGGCATAAAAAGGGTCTTACCTAATAGAAATATTTGTATAATATTTAATGTAATTTTGCACATTGCATGTAGATATACTCATTTATATGAACATCTTCAAGACAAACAAGGGGGAAAAGCCTACCTTAAATTATTACTTTCCTGTCTACATAGTTAAAGAAACTCTTAGGTCCAACAGATTATTGTACAATTCAAAAACCAAAACAGTAAAAAAAGAAAATACATATTCCTAACTGAGCTGCTGGAGTGGAGGGTGGATTTTTCCAGTGACAGAAGATAGAGTTAGCACTTTAGACTGTTTAAAAACACAATCAGGTGAGCAGTGTAGCTCACAATGATTAATCTGTTTCAGGTGTGTTTTATCAGTCAGGCTACAGCCTAAATTAGGCTTGTTACTTATCAGGCTTTTATTCAAAAACTCATGTCAGGTTCTTTTATGGTCATGAATTCAATGCTGCCTTGATGACTATATTTGTTGAATGAAGATTTAAGCTTTTCTGTTTGTTTTTAAAGAACTGAAAAGCAAACATGGGTATGCTCAAAATTTGTAGCTGCTTTATCTTTATTCCTCTCTGGAAGTTTTTTTTTTTTTTCTTGGGTGTTCATTTTTCAGGATGTTCATTTTCAGTGATCTCCATAATTTTGTGAGGCACTGTAGGTAGCTGTGTTACTGGAGAAGATAGAAAGGCTCATGCTAGAACAATTTGTCCTCTTGGTTGTTCAAATCAGATGCAGGCAATTTGATGTTGGCTTATTTTGACTACAATTTTAGCAAAATAACACCAATAGATGGTAGCTTCTGTGAAGGAATTTAGGTTTCTTTCTGAATGGCAATTGCTTTCCAAATATCTGCATGAATGTCAGTAGGTATGTAGACCCATGTGTATAAGTTTTTCTTTAAAGCTTTTGAGTTTGGTTTGGATTTAAAATTTGATTTCAGCCTAGAGAGAGGGGAAAAAGATATCAAAGAGATAATTTTATAACTTCCCTATCTGTATTTTTTGTGATTTTATGTTTTAAAAATTTTGTATTAAAAATGTATTTACTTTTACCAGAATGTGTAAGGAAAGGCTCTCTTTTAGAAGCTGAGGTACTTAAAGCAGGTCTGTGTTTTCTATTTCATTGGTTAACAGTTGGTCTAATAGTTAACCTTAGTGATTATAAAGATGGTGTCTTGCTCCCAACTAGGATTTCTGCGTGCTTTACCAAGCAAGTAATTAATTTTATGCGTGCTAACATCACAGACCACATTTGCGTAAATGTAAACAAGCTGCACATATATTTATATCTGTTCTTTGGTCTGGACAGCTATTCCTATGATTTAGCTCAGTATCCTGTCTGAGCATTAGGCATAACTCTCTAGAATGCAGCAGTCATGCAGGCATGATTTGGGTGAAGGAAAGGAGAATGTTTAAAACACATGTGATGTGATAAAATACTTGGAAATCTCATTCTGGTGGCCTTTTATAAAGGGATGAGTAAGAATTTCGGAAAACCCTGTAAAGTAAAATTTTCTCTTCTCTTAAACTAGTGCTTTAGATGATGATTCTAGCATTCACATTAGGGAAAAGGTTTAGGTAATTGTGTCTTAGACTTACAGTGTAAGCAATTTCATTTTTTGAGTTCCCAGCACACACACATAAATACACGCACAGACTTAGTGACACCCATATACACAGACTGCAAGGCATCAAAGTGGGGATAACATTGGGAGAATTTTCTTGCAAAAACATAATTAAGTGATCATGGTTATCTTACTTCTAAGTATCATTTCACCTTTGCTTTGAATTTCTTGGCTTTCTGTGATTTGCCACTTTATTTTCTCTTTTTTTTTTTTTTTTTTTTTTTTTTTTTTAGTGATTTGTTAGATGCTTAGGTGTTTTTCTGAGATAACTTGAGAATATTGTGGGCCTGATCTTAAGTGGAGTGCTCACAATTCAGAATCTTTCTTTGAAGAACTCCAAAGCCTCGGCAGCTCATATGTTAAGTAGTTAATAGATTCTGACTAACTTTTAAGAGCTCATAAGCACCTAGGTATGTGTAGCTGAGTAACTACCTGGATACATGAAGAAAAGCTTAGGCTTTTTGGGATGCAGTTACAACACAAATAAAGGTCCAAGAAGCATGAAAGAACTCTAAAAGCTCAAAATGCCATGAAAGGCCTCCAGCAATGAGGTATGAAGGTAGAAGAGCTGCTTTCTAAGAAATTCTTTAATGTGAGTCATATACAGAAAATTCAGGGAGACCAGAGAGTTACAGAGAAGGGGGCTGCAGCATCGCAGAAATTCTTAATAATGCTCCAAAAAAAGTGGTAAGCCCATGAGATGGCTTTACCTAGACAGCATTTAAAATGTACTTTAATTCTAACTATAGGAACCTCATCTCAGACCGGAAAACAAAAAAGAGTGGAATCATCTCACCTAATCTTACAATCACTATGAACTAGCAGCTGTGCCCCATGCTGCCTGGAGATGCTTGCACTATAGATTCTAATAAATCCCCCACAAAGGGCAGTTACCATTATTTCTTCTCTCCAGAAGCTACAAATCGTGTGCAATTTATCTTGGAAACTGTAGAAACTCATATATTTAAGTTTATGTTTCTAAAATAATGATAAGAGGGGATAAAAGATTTGAATATGTATCCTGCTCTTTTCTTTAATAACGAACAAATTCTCTAAAAAATACTGGGGGAAAAAAAAGGCAAAATTTTGATGTATACAAAGTGAAATTTTAAAAAAATGAGACTGAATAAGAAGTTTAACTTTAGATTAACAGTGGATATTTTGAAACTATATTTAAGCGTAGTACTAATTTTACAATATTTTAAAAAGTAGACTGTGTTCCCATGCTCATTGTATCTTAATTGTAACACTCTTTCAAATATTAATGGTTGAAGATGGAAGTTTTAGTGACTAATACCCCATGGAAATGTCACATCTCACTTATGGGATGACTACCTGCAATATATGTTTTTATAGTAAAAATATTTTAAGATACAATAGAAAATTCAGACCTTTACAATACTAAACCACAAACTCATTACTAAAATAACACCTAAGGAAAATAGTAGACTTTTAAGATCTAAAGTACTTTTGATCTTAATTGCATTTTCTGGATATTATTTTTTGGGAAATGGAATCTTGAAGTGACAGCCACTTCACTAACCATCTAGGTAACAATTATCTATCTCCTCCAACAATGAAACTCTGAAGTTTCATATTTTATATGGGAAGCCAAAGTAAATACATCATTTCTCAAACGGATGAAATGCATAAGGACTATTGAGAATATAATAATTTTCACAGTGGCATGTTGTATGTCAGTGTTTATAAAATGAATGTAATTTAATAAGAGAACTGATGAGGCTAAATACATAGATGGTGGATATGTATGAAAACAGCTTTTCCAAGGACCTAGCATAAAAAACTTCATTTATGTTGAAATCTGCAGTAATATTTGTTAATCTTTCCAATCACACCTGTATTAACTTTTCTTTTAAATGCATTCTCACTGCCTTGTTAACTTACTTATCTTCTTGGATGGAAGGCGATTCCCACAACGATTTTAAGCTTTGATTTTAGAAATTTTAGGTAATCTCTGCATGTTCCGGTGTACTATGTTTCTTTTAGTTTTGCTGTGTAATCTTCTTCCTCTCATTTCCCTTTTAAAATCAAACATATTGACTAATAATTTGTTTAACTTTATTATTTGATTTAAATAATTTCACATGGGAATTAAATCATGATAACTTGAACCAGATTTATCTTCTGTCATAGAATATTTAACAAAGTTGCTGTTACTTAGGACTGTCACAGATGCTGCAATGAAGTGAATGGGTGAAGATACCACCTTTCATTATTTGCCCTGCTTCTGAGACATTTTGCTTAAGTTCCTGGACAGTTTTTTAGTCCATTTTTGAACTACCTCTTTGTTCAATATGATTTTCAGTATGCACTAGAAATCGCTCTGTGCAGAGACAAAATCAGCCATCAGTTTCTAATACATCTTCAAAGTCTGTCATAGGCTTTGTTTTCAAATGGTGTAACCATGAAATTCTCTCTTTATGTCATCCAGGAGTAACCGGTGTGGACAGAGCGCTTGGCTGCAAGTGTTTGCAGATGTGGTTCCAGGTTCTGTGTATTTCTGTCAACTAATGGTTAGGAGAATCTCAGTAAAACTGAAAGAGAGGGATAGCATTGAGTAGATACAGCATTTAATAGCACTGTAATTAGAAAATGAACTAATGTAAAAGGTATTGAGGGTTACCTTTTCTAGCTATATTTTTCAACATATGTGGCTGTGGCTTCTGCACTTCATTTGGAGCTCAATGGGAGCTGGTGGACCTGAGCACCTTTTAATATTCCTCTGGCCATGGTACTGCACACAGAGAAACTTTATGGGGGGTGGAATATGAGGAAAACCTTATGTCATTAAGGGTGATGCCAGGTAACTATAGGTACCTCTAATACACAGCAGCCACCAGAACTTGGAGCCAATGCAATGTTGCTGGGTTTTTTTTTTTAAATTTATTTTCTATATTCTATTTAAATATCATTCTAGACACCAAAAAAGTCTTGAAGAATCAGCTGACTCATTGGATATGTTTTTTTCCCAGCCCTGGATGATTCTATACATGAAGACCCATATACTTCTATTGTAACTGATATAATTGATTGCTGCTGCTCTAATTGGTAAAATTAAATTTGTTGAGACAGTTTTATTTTACTTCCTTTTCTGAGTGCATCAGTATGACCCAACAGTTTCTGTTTGTAGAAGTTAAAGGAGGACACAACAAAGAAAGAATACCACTAGGGCATATATTAATTACAAAGACATGGCAACAGTGTCATATATTGCAGATACAATACATACTGGTTTCTGTGAGTCATGATCAGAAACTTACAGAGGGTTAATGCTGGCTTCTAGCTTATGCAGGTAAGAAACATGTGGTTTTATACGACTGGGAATAATAATGTTATCTATTTTTCTGGGAAGTAGTGTACAAACAGAGATTAATGGAAGTCAGAGAACTGAGAGTGCTGCAATATTCATTGCAGTCCTGTGGCTATTTCTGTAGAAGTGGATGTGTGTACTTCTGCACACAGGTATCAACCCTGGGACAGCGTGACGTGGGGAAGAGAGCTGAGAGTATTCCTTGTGGTTTGCAAAACTTTAAAGTAGTCCACAAGCAGTCTGAGGAGATTTGCTATGCCAATCAGGAACTGCTATACTAGCATATCACATGAGGAATAATGTTAAGTAAGAGCTTGATAGCTACTGTGTGCAATACTCTTGCTATCCACCTGCTGTTGACTGCATTTCACTTTCATTGTCCATCTGCCTTTTCTATTTTCATCCTAGTTTGTGATGTACGTCATTGCTCTTTTCTGTGATGTCAACAGACTTTGTTGTTGATGTAAACAACTGTGGACTCTTAAAAAGCTGTTCCTTGTGAGTCATAAGTACCTAGGGCATCCAGTTTTTTATTGGAATCTTTAATTCTGTATGTGGGTACCAAACACTCCTTTAGGCATCAGTACTATTGTCAAGAGAGAAATTTATAAAAAATTTGTGCCAGCAAGAGGATCCTGGAGAGAAAACAACAATCTGAGCTGGTGATACACATATCCAGGTACCTACCTGGAGTAAAAGTAGTATTGCTTTTAGAAAACAGGAATTCCAAACCAATAGGGAAGAAAATTAGAATCCGTCATCATTCTTTAGATATAAGGCTATAATAGGTGATTCTCTTGGTGACCGCTAGAATCTATGAATCCTTTTTATAACCAGCCATGCATCAAAAAGTGACTATGAAGACTTTCAGAGTTTTTGATTGGGAGCTCAGTTTTATGACAATTTTTTATGTGCAGAACAGATCTTTATTTCAGAATATGAGTACATTTTGAATTGACAGATTCCTATAGCCCAATTGTAGTGCAAGTATCACAGAGACCACAGTGCTATTAGCTGGGGTTTTTTTTGTTATTGCTTTTGAGACAATAATTCAATGTAGCAAACACAGTAAGAGAAAACATATACATGAGACTTCTCAACCAATAAAGACTAAAAGTCCAAAATCAGCCAGAGGGTTGTAAGAATTCAATATCTTTAAGAAATAACTTCATCTTGGAAATAAATATATATAGTAAATTACTTGTAAAAGACATTTCAATAACTTCAGCAGACCGTGTTTGAACTTCACTAACCATGTTTGAATGTGTGCAACAAAATTGCAACTGAATAATTTTGGGTTATAATAAATGCACTAAAAATACACTCAAATTTAAGAACTTAAAGCTTGACAAGATATTATATGTATTTTGAATCTTGTAATATATGTGATACCTCTTAATGATTATTTTACAGATAGAAATGCAGAGACATGTGAATCTTGCCTGCCAGTATCATTTGTACTTTCACTTTGGGGAAATAGGTAATATGATCTCAGGCTAAAGAACTGCCACTTCAAAGAACTACATATTTGCATATGTAAGCAGCTGGTGGGTGTGTACTTTTTTCCCAGAGTTAATATTTAAACTGTAATGATCCTATATTTGTCTTAAAGTTTTTCATGTAAAAGGAACATTAACAAATTTTTCTCTCTGAAACTGTAACAAATATACATAGATAAAAATGTAATCAATTTCCATGGAACATTCAGTACCACATAAAATTCAGTGTATTTTAGTAGGTTTGTTGCCAGTTCTTGCGATATTTATCTTATGATAGATGATTTACCTGAAAGCTCCAGATCCTAGATTCATGCAAGTTTGCCAGTATCTTAGGTTTTACTAGAAAAACTCAACAACTTGGTGAATACCACATGACTCGTCCAAGTACCAGCACTAAGTTGAAATTAAAATGAACCTTTTTTTAACTAGATTTTTTTCACTGATAAGTGAAAAATGCCCTTTTTTTTCCTTTAAAAAGTACTAAAATTGCAAATTAATCCTATTTCTTTCTCATGAGTGATGTCAGATCTTTGCCAAATTGCTAATGATCCTGTTGTTTTCCTTATCTAACTTTAGCTCATTATGAATTAGTATTTAAATGTTTCAGCTAGGAGAACTCAAAATTTCCTTCTTCAAAATTTTTATAATTCTTTTTCTTCTTTATAAGTGCATATCAGTGCACTTTTGGTTGCTTTGTATGACTTCTCTATCAGAACAAATATTAGGTTAATGAGTAATGTTCTGGGTCCTTATGTTTGGTGAAAATTTCCCTTCTTGAATATTAATATTCCAAGCATGAATTGTATTTTATGAGGCAAACACTCTAAGAACTATGCTGTTGATTGTACACAGAAAAACAAATCAACCATAATTAAATGTCATGTTAAGTTTCCTTGAAATGTCAGTGGGGAGTCACAAACGCTCTTTAAGATACTTTGAAAACAAAAATTGCCTTATATTCCCAGGTTTAAATTATGTTATCAATAGGCAGATCTTTATCTTCATTTTAATATGCTTCCTGAGTAATGAATGGAGTTTGCTGCGAATGATGCTGCTAATTGAAAAACAGTCTGCATGTTTCAATCCAAGATGCAGCCATTCGCACTCATTCCTGGAAGCTGGCTTTCAGTATAATTCTTTATTTTGACCTTCTGTAATAATGCTGTTTTTCACAGACTCTTCTGCATTAAAAATGTGCTTTCTCAGGACTGACTATATCTATGCTGGAGAGGCAAGGAGCAGTGAATGCTTGGAGAACCATGGTGGAGGTTCTTTGGGAATACTGAGGTTCCTCCTCAGCCACCATAAGAAAGGCTGACTGTTATAAAATGCGAATTTTGCATGAGACTAAATTTTGAGCTTGCTTCCCCTCAGTACTATATTAAGTGCCATGGACACTCTTCCTGTTCCTTTCCTCGATTTGCTGACAAAGAGAAATCTTACAGCTTTTCCTAAAACCGAGCTCTGTTATGCCGTTTAGGGGTGGCCAAAAGGAAAAATATCCATTTGAACTGTCTTAATTCTCCTCCCTTCAAAAGGAAACAAAGATGCTGACCAAGGACATTCTCTGTCCTAAACGAGATATTTTTATCAGGTTTTTTTCCACAAGTTATGAACTTGAACTCCACAAGCAGTAACTCAAATGCATTTCAACTATTTATACATGGAAAATAATGGATTTCAATGTATGAATTACAATTTCATTTATCCTAAAATTGAGGAGAGCAGTTAGATTGTCAAAGTGGTTTTCATGCCTAATAAAAAATAAACAGTAAAAAAAGTAAGATTTTGTTTGAATTTTTAATCTTATGCAAAGCCTATAAATCTCAGTAAGACAAGAACTGTTTCTGTTTATTTGTTTGTTTCTTTCATTTTTTGGTCTGGATTTCTAACATATTTGACTCTCTCCATTTTTCATGTTTCTATCCACATAGCTTATAGTAATAATGATAATGGCAAATGGAGGGCATTATTAAGGAGATCACTGTGAAATTAATGAGATGTGTAAGCAAGGGAAGAAAGGAAGTGGATAGACAGAATTTTCAACTGTGAGAGAAACTTGAATTTTTAAGTTTGGAGTTTTCTTTATTTTAGAAATCTCTGGGTGGAGCATATGTCTTTGCAATCCATGTAACAGCAGCCAGTCATTACTATATGCTTTGTTTGAACCCACAGCTAAGGCAGATCTTTCACTGACAGCAGTATGAACTATTTGTTGCTACTTATCACACTTGTATTTTGTTCTCTTTTAGAGAAACCTTGGAAATAGTGTGAATGGAGGAGCTAAAGCGTTGCAACAAGACAGCATAGAGTTGGTTTGCATTTGGCAAAATCTTAACTCTTCTCCAGTTACATTTAAGGGAGAACTATTGGTCTGTCTGATTATTTTTGGATTTCTTTGGATAAGGGTAAATAAGTAAATTTGGATATAACAAGTTCACTGACAGTATTGTATAAATGTTAATGAAGCTTCTAATTGTACATACTAACACTGCTGTGGCTTGTAGAACACAAAAACTGTAATTTGGAAGGAAATTCCTAATTGCTAGTAGGCATCCAGAGTCTACATCTGTTGAGGTTTTTCATCTCCTCAGAAGTATGCATGATAGGCTTTCAACATTGAGCACTTTGCAAACAAGTAATTTGACATATTTAAGCTTTCTGTTCTTGACAAAAATGTGCTGCCATTGGTGTGCAGAACTGTTCAACCTGTTTTTATTTTTACATATTATGTTTCAATAAGTTTCAACTGTTTTACCACACTGATGGAACTTCAGTACAATTCATACATTTCAATGTAATTTCTAGTACTTTTTTTTCTAGTACTTTTTTTTCTGGTACCTTTTTAAACAGACTTGCACCCTATTAGCACAAAAAAGCGCAAAAGGGGTGAGAGGAAAGATAGACAGGAGAAGTCTTTGTAATTTATATATATATATATACAAATAAAGTTGTTCTTCACTTGAAGAGCTGCCCTGTGAGACACTGCCTGCTAAAAGTACATATTTAATGCAGAAAATCCTCCCTCTTTTCTTGGTCTGGCTCACTTCCTAGGTTTTGGGCTGCAGTGACCTGCAGAGTTTGGGACAGACTGACAAACTTGCACTGTGGTCTCTTCTCTCCTGAGTTCTGCTGGTGACACTGGGAATCATATTCCTTGCAAGGAAATAAATCAGAAAACTTGCATAAATCAGAGAATTTTACAAAATATAGATGAAAAGCATTGATTGTACATTAAGCCTTACTATGTACTAATATCTTTAACAGTGCCTCTTTCCTTTCACAATTCTTCTACTAACTTCTTTGTTAGCAGTGCACTTATCTCCAAGGCTCTTGGGAAAAGGTGACCGGAGTTAAATTAGAGAAAACTGGGAAGTTTTCTAACAGAAGTCATAATGATACATAAATTATAGAGTGAAATGTAATTGCTACTGACTTGATGGAAGGTGGTTGGCATGGAATCATTCCACAACGATTCCCCACGCCCACAGCCTGCAACCTTAGGCACAAGGGCGATGGGGTGGAATGGAGGGCGGAGCAGAGCGGAGATGCTGCGGCAGGGCTCTGTTGAAATGCTTGCAGAAAGGAGCACTTTTGGTACCTCGTGGCTGATAAACTGCAAAGCAGCTGTCAGCCAGGCTGAGCTGCCCTCCAACCCAGTAGGCAGCTCAGTGCAGAGTCCCCATAATGGGACTTTTGGCTTTCCTGGGGCACTGACAGAGACAAAACAAACACCAAGGTTTTGAGGAAATCTCCCCCTCTCACGTGATGGCTCTGAAAGAAGACATTATTTGTAGTTTGAAGCACATTAACTATGAGCGGAGGATCTTCCTACAATGTTTTCAAAAGTAGCTCTAACCTCTTACTAACCAGCTACGTAGAATCACTTTGGAAAACTACCGCACCAGGGGTGTAAAGTTTAGGAAGTAAGATGCTTCTGCCAAGCAGACGGTTTCTCAGCTAATTTGCTGATGTAGAAATGCATATATTCATAACTTACACATTCAGCCAGTACTTACATTGCATTTTATTAAATTGCATTATTGAGTATTTTGATATTAGTTTCTCACTGTGCGCACAATTTTGTATTGACACCCTGCCTGCATTGTAAAAATCATCAACACAAGAGCTGGAGTGTTGTCAGCTTCTGTCAGAAAGGAAGAAGTGGAGCTTTTTGATGCATTTTCATGCATACTGTTAAGAAGCAGCTTGTTTTACACTGTCTAGTGCATGTCTTCTATGTTTTCATTAAAGATAATGAAAAGTGCAATTGATATTAAATAGTGAAATAGCAAATTCAGCCATTATGAACACCTGATAAGATGAATAAAAAAATTCAGAACTGATGTTGTGAAACAGGCCTTGAGTAAGAAATTACTGCCCTGTTAGGAAATCAGTGCAGATATAGGTGATTATTAGTATAGAATCTATCAAGTTAAAATTCTTAACAGTAAAAAAAAAAAACAAAAAAGCTAACCCCCAATTAAAAGATATATTCTTGTAAACACAGTTTGCTTATACTTTTAAGTGAAATGGGAAGAAAGAAATGTGCAGGTCAAAGCCCCCTTATTGCCTGTAAAACAATGAGATGCAATGTAATGATAATTTTTTGCCACCAGAGAGCTCTTATTGCATTGTACTAACAATGTTATTCAAATATTTATTCATGGGCCCCATAATTAATTCTCATGAAGTGAAAATACCTTCGTATTTATATTCTCTCCTGTTCTTTGTTCCCTGCTCTACTTGCAATTCCCACAGGGTTATTTCCTGTCATCAAACTGCACTAAGGAAAAAAAAAAAATATCTGCATAACTGACTGCATAGCCAGAAATAGCATTTCTAAAATCACAAAAATTAATTGCTTACAGAAACTAGTTTAGCTTACTATTCTTTTTCCATAATACAGTTTTAAAACCCTATGCATCGTCCCATCATACATTGTCAAAAAGTCCAAAACTGTGAAAATTGCAATATATTTAATATATGTGTTTTCTGAGAAGAGGCAGACAAACTTGAAAGAACTGATGAAGAAAGAGATTGCTGAACAAAAGTAGAAAAAATATTTTTTTCAGGATTTGGAATTTGGCTCCATTCAAGTCAATATTAGTGATGCATAGTTAAACTGTTTGTGGACAGATCCTGTTTCATCTAGGGCTTCATATACAATTTTCATATACCACAAGGCCTTATAGGCAGTCTTCTGATGGATCAACATTCACCTTTTCTTCTGCTGTTAGCATGTAGATTTGTACTTACCCAGTATTTCACTATCAGCCTACATGCTTTCTATGCATGACTCTACTTCACCTTTCACCTTGTGTATGTCATATACAGACTGGCTGTGAAAAACTACAAAATGGGAAAAGTATCACTTTACAGCTGGTTTTCCACAAGTGCAGATATCAGTCAAGGTTAAGGAGTATTATTAGATCAAGCTTCTTAGAAAAGACTTTTTAATCTTCCCAAGTAACAATTTTTAGGATAGTTTCACACATGTAATTTAAATTATTAAATTTAAATTTAATTTATTAAATACAGCATATTAAAATACAGTCATACTTTCCTTTGTTAACCTATTCCTCTGTTTTTCCAAGTTAATTTGTGCATCACCACGTCCTATGTAATACTGGACTGATTCATCACACTTTCAAACTATTCCAGGCACCTAATGATTAATCTGAATTTTGTGGATCGAATTTTATAGGTTTTAAATGCAGTTACTGCTAAAACCAAGTTAATCAGCTGCAGACCCATACTCCTGTGTTAATGTGGCTGGTACAGTTTCTGCCAATTGTACTGCAAAGGTATTATATCTATTTTATCAGTTTGACAGCTGATCTGAGAAAAAATTCATAAATATCTAGCCTGAGTATTCTTACAGTAAATCTATGATGAAAATCTTTTGTGATAACTCTACTAATTTTAGTACAAGAATTAATAAGACGAGTTAGGATGTTCAGGGTATCCTTCACAAAACAAATTGCTTGGTATCAAATCTTTAGCTAAGGAAGGAGTGAGATTTTCAGAAGTGCCTTCCTCCTTCATTGGAACACCCTTCCCAGAGGTTCCCTACTTTTGATAACCTCCATCCCCATCAGTCCCTCAAATGTTAACCTTAAATCTTCCAAGGTGACTAATTTCCTGGCCATAACTGGAAAACTTAAAATTCTACACTTCATTCCTCATGTCTTCTAACCAAGATTCTGAAACTGGTGGGAGTATTTGTCTAGTCACAGTAAATGCCAAGACATGAGGTGAACTTACAGTGAGTCAGTGAAGAGACATAAGCAGGTACAGGGAGGATGAATGATTTATTCAGGCCTCCACATCTACCTTTTGGAGAATGAGATAGGTGACATAATCCTGTCCTGCCTCCCACTCTCATGGACCCTCCTCTCTCACGTCCTTCCCATGGTTTTCATCCCTTCCCATTGTGTATGTGCACAGGGAGAGGTGAGACAGAGGATAAATATACCACCCGCAGTTGGAAGGAGCTTTCCCCACATCCCAAAACTCTGTCTCTGCGTGGGTTGTGACATCCCTCAGAGCTGACAGTGTATTTCCCAGTTGATTGCCATTTCTTTGAAGTCTGCATTAATTGTAGAATAAGCTAGCTAAACCATCAGGGAGGCTGGATTTGATTTTATATTCCTGAACAATCTCTATGAATCATGTGGACATCTGCTGTAGTTATTTAAGAATCAGGTAGTATCTACTTGTCCTCTCTTTTCCGTAATTCTAATGTCTAGCAGGATTTTGCACATGAGACTTGCAGTAACCCACTCATGGATTACTTGGCTCTTAAGGTGATTTGTCAGTTGGAGTTATCTGCTTTGAATTGAGATGAGCTGCTTGACTTCTATATTTTCACTTCTGCTAACAAGAAGAGTTTGGTAGGAGAATTTACAGAATTTCATTCCAGGTGCTATGAAACATTTGGTGGTGGTGTTGTATACAGTGATGTTTAATTGCAGAGACTGTGGCTAGAAACCCTTCTCACAGTGACACCATTCTTGGTACTCAGTAAACCATCGTTGTTATTAGAAAATAAAAAAATATTATATATGAGACATTTCTTCTTTATCACGCTTCCTATTATACCCATCAACACCATATATGCTGTGTGAGAAAGAACTTTAGTAAAATACTTCTGTCACATGTGTTTAATTTTGCTCTGCTTGGCTCCACAGAGCAATAAGAACTGTCAGGCAAGGTCTGCTGAGCTGACAGCGATTTCATTGTCTTGGTGAGGACTTAACTACTTGGCTACCATAGAAATGACATGCTGTGTAGTAGCTCTAGCACTGCCAGGTTCAAAACTGTCCTCTTTCACCAGGGTTGTGTCTGCTGATGTGGTCAGGATTGTCCAGAGAACCCTGTAGTTCCCCCAAACCATGACCTGAAATCATGATATTTCAACCTATGGCTAAATCAAGAACATCCCTACAGCCAAGCTTTAGATTTCATCTGCAGTTCAGCTCTTCTTTACTGGAGTTGGAGGTGTGGCTGGAGAAAGAGCTCAGTGTAGGCTGCAGTTCTGAGCTCCTGGGTGGCCACAGGGTTTGTGGGGAGGTCTGTGGCACAGGCAATTCCCACATCACCTCCCAGCTGGGAGCAAGAGTCACACTTCAGCCTGCAGCTGAGCCTAGTCTTGCAACCACTTTTTATATATCATAAATGCAGTGGAAGGTAATTGAGGATGGGTTGCAAATGACAAAATTAGTATCAGTCTTCTGAAAGCTTGGTATTCGATTGCAACAAATGCAAAACTATTCCTCTCTAGTTCAAAAGAGTAGGGAAATGAAAAAAAAATGGGACAGATGAGATGAATTCTGAGTAGGACTTCAGACTCTAAGTAAAAATGATAACTTGCCATTCAGATAATTTTTAAATTCATAATGTAGTTTCCATTCTTGGCTAATTTTTCACAGTAAGTAATTCAAAACACATTTCCAACTGATGGTGTATTTCTGCAAATAAAAGTTAAAAATCTGATTGATATTATAATAATTAAAAAAATATTTCTCTAGTAAGATCCTTAATTAGGTGGGAATGTCTAATTCTATTTAATATGTTATACATGGAAATCTTTAATATTTCTTAATTTCAAAAGTATTTCTTCAAGTGGAAGAAATGTTTTGCCAAACATTTTTGCTGACAGTCCAATTCTTGGATCCTTTTTCATCTGCTCAATCAAAGGTTGGGCTTGATGATCTCAGAGGTTTTTTCCAGCCTAATTGATTCTGTGATTCTGTATCAGAGATAAATTAGAGAAATAATTGTGACATATTGGGTAGATGCAGAAGTTTGGTTTGGGGTATTGTTCAGGCTAATGCTTAATTAATTGTGAGAGATCCTGGGGAAAAAAATTCCTCTTGTGCAATTTAATTCATATCAGTGACATGTATTTCATAAATTCACTTCTGTTCAACAAAGGAACAATTACAAAGCTAGTTGAAAGGGAAGAAAATATTTTAAAAGATATGCTATTTTGCTTCAGATACTTCCCTGCTCTGACACCAGCGTAGCAACCTGGGAACGCTTTTATATGACTGCTATTTTCACTTACAAATTGAAATAAGGGAGAACTGAAGAATTCACATTATCATAAAGAACGTTTCAGACTTTATTGAAGTTATTTCTGCAAAACGGAGGGAGGACGTCTCAAAAATGTTTGGAGATAACTCAGCGGTCCTTGCACGATCATCCCGTGTCGGGCACGGGCGCAGTGGGCACGGGCGCGGAAGGAGGGCAGCCCCGATGGCTGCTGTGGCTCGGCAGGCGCTGCCCAGGGCCACAGGGGTGCCCCTCTCTGCCCTGCTGCTCCTCAGAGGTGGCTGTGAGCTCTGCCAGCAGCTTCGTGTCACCGTGGTCAAGCACATCAGCATCAGCCTTGTGCCCTTGGCGACCAAGCACCCTCAGCAGGCCCCGTGCCGTGGGCAGGCTGCGGGGAGCCTGCCGGGGGCAAGGAGGCCCTCTCACAGAGAACTCTGTTTTGGGGGGAGTCTTGGCTGCCTGAATGGTTTCCTCTCTCTTACTCCTTGTTTCTGCCTGATTGACATTTCGGTGTGATGAATCTGTCACCAGTCCTAAATCCCCAATTCGTTTCGATGTAGTAATTATGTCAGCGGTTGAGCAGGTGTAGACCTCTTTTCTGGTTTCAAAATGAGTTCCAAGCAGCAGCTGAAATACACAGATGTCAGTTTCTTATTGTGTGTAATGTCACATAGCTGTAAAAACAATTCACAAATACACTCAAGGGAAATATATGTTCTAAGGGATGAACAAATGATTGTGAAGAACATAAAAATTGAAAAATAGCAGTATTTTTGAGGACTTCATTAACTCAGAATTGAATCTGAGCACTGAATGGAACAAAAAGAGAAGGAACTTCTGATTGTCATATTTGTTATAATTGATATTGTCATCCAAAAATAGTGAATAAAGTTGTTTAAAAAGGTTGTTGTGAAATGCCATTGTCATTTTTCAAGTCATTCTGTTGACAGAAAATTGCTCCCTAGCCTGCAAAATCCCAGACAGTGAGTACAGTCTCTGAGCGATTTCTAAGTAAAGGAACAGGTGAATATATTTGCATTCATAAACTGGTTTGCTGCAGAATTAATTTTAACCTTTAGAAGTCAGATTTTTAATTCAATTCTGTATTTCAAGATAATAATATTCTACGTAGAAACTACAGAAAAACAAAATTATTTTCAAATATTGTTTGAATGAAAAAGAAATTCTTTTAAAAATTAGGTATAATCAGGATGTGGAGCAAATCTGTGATAGCAACTGATGTGAAATAAGAGAGGAGCAAAAGTAAACCCATAGGAATTTTCACAAAACATGATACAGATACATGTTAGTTAGCTAAACTAGGAAAAGAAAGGTATTAAATGTTCATTCCAAGTCCTCCTATAATGGTGAGTAGGTCTGCACAGTGCAACCTTGTTTCTTAGTCAGAAATACTTTTTAACTATCACACCTGTAACACAGTTTGCTTTAACTGAAGTTACTTTGGTTTCAAATGATAAAACTTAATCTTTGACTTCACCAAAGCATTCACAACCCTCACACATATATTTTTTTAAATCACTGCATTATTTTCTTATGCAGTGCTACATTCTTGCCCCAGCCCTGCCGAGATTCAGCTTCACGAAACAGAAAAATATATAGTTAGGTAAATAATTTTCTGGTGTTGAAATCAGGCTCCATTAGGTCTTTCAGGACCAGAGAAGATACACAGCTCTATTAAATTCTCCATTCATTTTTGTTTTATCAACAAATAACTTTTTATTTGAGTGTATGAATCACTGTTCCTGATAACAGAAACAAACGATCTGGATTCCCCAGATGAACTATAATGGACTTTTTTTGTTGTTCTTGTTTGGTTTAATCTAATCTGAATTAGATTAAAATTTAGATTGAATGATTTGTCTTGCTATAGAGAGTAAAAATGTGCAATTAAGTGCATGTGAGTTGTACCAGTTGAAGAACTACAATGTGAAATTGGTAGCCAGATCAAAATGCATCTGAAAAAAAGACAACAAATAGCTGTGCACATAAATACATACTATATATATAAACGTGCTTGTGTTTATATATGCACTTATACTGATTTATAAATCCCAGATGACATTTGTAATTTTTATAAGTTCTATATTCTATAATTAGTCATTGCAACCCCCAATTAAAAAAAAAAAAAAACAAAACCAACCTATCTAATCACTTACTTTATACATTTAAAAAAACATCTGTTTGTCATGTTACCAAAAAAATTATATTTTAAACCGAACTAATGTTAAATGATTTTGAACACTTTTTTTTTTTTAAATTAGTGTGCACAAAACACTAAAACATTCCTTCATAATGGTTTCACAAAATAAAACATTTAAGACAAAATAATCTTTTCTGATTCCTAATTCATTTTGTTTGAGATACATTAAAAAAGAAATCTCTTTTAACAGAGCTAGAGGATCCTGTTTGGCGTACCCTATATTTGTCTCTTTCGCTGTTACAATCTATAAAATAATGACTTTACAGACAGCTTGTTAACAGATAGATAAATTCGGGCTTCCAGCCTCTGTCTTTGTTTTTCACATGAATATCAGCAACCACTATGTAAAATCAGCAGCATACAAGTTAAACAGAAGTAGCAGATGGGTGAATTTCACACAGTCTTTTCAAAATTATTATGGATGGGGCTGGAGGGGGGAAGAGAGGGAAGCATGGGAAATTACAGTGTTTTGTTGGTATAAAATGATGGAGTTGAAAAATATTAGCCTTTCACAGGAATGGAAAATGTAAAAAATAGGAAAAGATTAAGGCCCAAATGAAATGATCTGAATACTGGCTTTTACCTACTTTGGCAGATGGGAGGGAGAAATTTTCTGTGCTGCTACTATTTTTCACTTTTCTCTGTATTAGGAATAAAATTATGAAGAAATTAAATTCAAACTCCCCTTCAATGTTAGAAAGAACTAATAGACAATTGTTGGGTTTCAAATATTTTTAAACTGCTGCTAGAATAAAAATTACCCTTATTTGGTTGCTGCATATTTGAAAAGTCTTTTTATATGTGAAAAAGAATTGATAATGCACTGTTGATAATAACATCAGCTGTCAGTCTACTAGTTAGGACAGCATAACACACACACACACCAGAAAACAGAATCTTGCTTTACTATTATCTTTAAACACTTTCTGCCTAAGAAACTGAATCATTATGCATATGCAGACAATAGGCAGTATACAATATACTGTACATACTCCAAATACTGACATGGAGGTATTTCATATTTCTGTTAAGTTTAGCTAATCATTAAGTTTAATTAGAATTTAAAGCTGCAACAAAGGACATGACAGAAATGTGTAACATAATTCATGCCTTGGTGTGTCTAGAAATAAAAGTAGAAAAAATAGTAGAAATCCACAGGAACAGAAATCCTGACAGACAGTTAACACCTGTATTTTTCTACAGAGATGTAAAGCATGTAAAAATCCTATGAGAAAACCAATACCTTGGTGACTAAAAATAGGTTACATAGCTCATTAGAGTGTCTGTGGTTATTATGCGGATTCCTTAAGCAAATGTATACTTTATAAATCTTTTTACGTGCATTTGATTTGGGAAATCTATGCAAGAAGCAATTGGCAGAATCAGACTGGCAATACATTTAATCTGTTGCAGTGATATGATGAGTCTTAATACGGGTTATTTATTCCCTTTGGTATTGGGGAATTGCCACACCTCTCAGTCAGACAGAAAATTCTGCTCTGAAATTAAGGTTTGGGTGCCTTCATTTCTGTACTGCATATCTATACTTTGCTGCAAAGTCAATAGGAAGTGGCATGAAAAAGTATTGCACCTGTCACAGGGCTCATAATGGAATATCATTAAATACAGTTTTTCATTCAGTCAAACAGAGATCTTATGAATAAATGGACAGCTATCATACAGAGCAAACTGAATTTTTACACTTAAACGACACTGTTATTAATGAGGAATTATATAGACCTGACAGGAGTCAGGTCCATTTAAAAGAAAGTGCAGCTTAGATGCACAGGGTGCTTCCTTTTCATATTAGATTGAATCAGAAAGGGGGAAGGAAAAAAAAAAGGAAGAAAGTCAAAATATGAGTAAAAAAGTAGGAGAAGCACAAATAAAGCCGTTAATTAGTCCTATTTCCTCACAGTAACTGAGGCAGGAGTGGATCGCAGCTCTCTTGTGGCACTTTCACATCTATGTGCTTCAGTTGCCACATGCTGTCGAAGAGGTAAGTTGTAAATCCAGCATTCCTCTCAAGGCTGAAGCTGTGGACGAGAGAATGTGCTTACAGTGTTCATTGCAGAGTGCCAAGTATCAGCACTGCTTCAGAGAGGTTGCTAATTTATTTTGTACAGAAGAAATTGACAGAAGACGTGTGTTCAGGGCACATGCTAGAAGGAGGGAAATAAAAGTATTCCAATCTGCCAGCATCAAAGGATATTTCAATATATTATATTACCTAAAGAACATGAGACTTAACCTCGATGGATTTTTGGGAGCCAGCTTGAACAGGTTTGCCATAATTAGACAGTCATTCTGTTAATTCACCTGCATGCTTTCATCTTGGTGAGAAATGCTGCATTTCTTTCCTCTCTTATGGCAATGCATAGTCATTTTACTTTTTCACCTTCGGGAATCTGATTAATACATGGAGGGATTGCTTACTCCTGTATGATTATAGTGGGGATGAGTGGAACAGCCAAGTGAGCCTAGAATGAGGTAGCAAATTTTTGTCTAATCAAAACCTGGCTAGCTATGTTTAAAATAGTATATGTACTTATATTTTAGGTATATATATATATATATATATATATATATATACTTAAAAATGATAATTATGGAATACCTCTTGTAAGTCAGATACAATTTTGTGTTTATGTTACCAGACAATGGTAGTTTACCAGTCATTTAACAGTGCAGATAGTTCAGGGTATTGTCAGCCCTATGAGGAAAGCACCTCTTCATGTCTAAATGTTTCCTGTATTTGAAGAATTTTTGTACTGAGTGTACCTGTGCACTGTTTGTAATGTAATTCTGGGGAAGCAGTGGCGATATCAAAGTTCAAGAAACCTTGAAACTTATTTATCTTAAGATTTGAAAAGACATTTGAAGTGGCATAAGAAACAATGAAAGAATAAGAAGTTCCCAGACAGGATTTAATGTAGTATGTAAGTAAGAAAAAAACCCCAAACAAAACTAAAATTAGTTCTGTTGACAAGCTAATCTTGAAGACAGGAATTGTATCAATTTTTTACCAGGTTTTAAATTAGGACCATTGTACTGTACTTCCAAAACAAAGTTGATTGGTAGGGTGAACTGGCTGATAAACTAGAAAAAAAGAGTTTTTGGATGCTGGGAGAAATTCTACTGACCTTAGATAAAATGCCAAGGAAAAATCAGCAACGTGTAATTAATTTCTGTTGGTTGTAGACAACCAGGGCTAAAAAATAGAAGAAACTGCTTGTAGTAATCTCATTAATCTTTCATTAGATAACTTCATTCACAAAAAGAAAAAGAATTACTTTTAAAAGTCACTAAAATAAATATTTTTTTGAATCGGATCCAGAATAATCTCTGATCCCACAGATACTTGCACTTGTGCAGATGAGCAATCAGACATAGAAGCAATTTTCAGTACTTCTAAAATGTTTGTTCGATTGGAAATGAAAGGATTGATTTAGCAGGCATATAAAATGATCACACACTGTTCCTTTCCAGCCAGAAAAAAGCCCACTTTTTTCTGAAACGAAGATTTTGAGTCTTGAGGATCTGGTTTTCAAGACCCTACACTTTTCTCACTTTAAGGTAGCACAGAGCAATCTACCACAACAAAGGTAGTTGGCTCAGCATTTTAGGTGAAAATCTGTGGAATGAAAATACATTCTTGTGTTGTTAAAAATAAGTGCAAGTCATTCAGATGCTGTAAGAGTGAGCACAGGACAATTGTTTAATTAAAACCTCATTGTGAATCCTCATGCAAGATGAAATAAGAAAAATATTTGCTAGAAAATTCTGTGAAGGGTGATGCCAAGCGGCAGGACAGAGTTAGGAGAAGTAATTTCACAGGCCTTTTATAAAATTTGAGGGGTTAATGGCTGTGTTACACTGACTAAAGACCACAGATAATATGGATTCATTGTGCTTAGGTCTGCACAGCCCCGGAAATTTGGGACCCCAGGATACACAGTTTCCAAATTGCAGGTTTGGTTCTTCAGCAGCCTCTCTAATAACGGCCTCTGGAAGGAATTGGTTGTGTCTTTTTCCATGCTATGTTTTTTTTTAGTGTCATTCCTCTTGTCTTGTTTTTTTTTTTTTCTTCCAGCTACTCCAGATTAATTATCTTTTTAAGTTTAAATATCTTTTACACAGGATGCCACCACGGGTCCACTAATGAAACACAGTTGGCAATGATGTTTTTATGGAGAAGGTTTCTTGTAAAATGGGTTAGAGATCCAGTGGTTTTCTGCTTTCTGTCATAAATAGAGTATTCAAGGAAAATTTGACAAAAATTTTCCAATTATGAAGAATTGCTTGAAATGAAATTTTCATTTCAAGTGTACAATTATTGCAGTGTTAATATATATAGAAATCACAAACAATGAAATAATAAGAGAAATTTTAAATTCATTTTAATTATTCAAGCATTCATTTTTAAAACATCCAATATGCAACTTTGCATAATATAAAATGTTCCTTTTCCAATATTGAATATATATATATATATAATATAATGGTGTTTGCATTACGGTTCAGGAATTGTGCTGTATATCACATACGTATATGTGTGTGTGTGTTAAATTTAATATTAAAAACAAATTGAACAGAAATAAGATTATTATGTTGACACAAACACTGTTGCCATACATATAACATTACCAAACTAAAACATTTGCACATTATTGAAACGAGTATTGACACATATGCTAAAACAAACAAATATTAAAACAAATTAATCTGCAATATTGATATGTTTTATAAATTGGTTTTTATAAAATGGCATTGGTCAGATATCTGTCCAAGCTAATTTTTACACACCTTGAATTTTGCTGCCAGACCTGTCAGAAACTTGAGCAGACTTAATGCTATTTCCTGTTGGAGACACTTTCAACTATGGGCCTACTCTAAGAAGTTAAATTACAGACCCCTGCATAATGTCTTTAGAAAGCACCTACCACCAGTAGTAACACTAATGGGCTCTATTCTTAAATGATGTAATTTAATGTAACTCAAGGGCAGCTTCTGTAAAATCCCTTCATGTCTTTTACTTGAGGATCCACTCCTTGAATAAAATATATAAATATTTTACACTATATAATACTATTAATATATATAACACTATATTTTATTTAATACTAAATAAATAACAAGAATGTGGTATCATAGACTCAGATAATAGTTCATGTTGGAAGCGACCTTTAAAGGTCGTCTGGACATGGCCCCCCCCACCCCCTCAATGAACAGGGACATCTTCAACTAGATCAGGTTGCTCAGAGCCCCATCCACCCTGACCCTGAATCTTTCCAGGGATGGGACATCCACCATCTCTCTGGGCAACCTGTTCCATCTCCTTCATGGTAAAGAAGTTTCTTTCTTTAATGTATTTGGTACGTTCCAAACAAAGTCAGATGTATTTACTGATGAAAGGAGAAATGAAAAGATGTTTTCTGCCTTTTGTTAAAAGGCAGAAACTCTGAGTGGACCTTAATTAAAAGGCGACTTGTTGAGTATTTATTCTGAACATTTAAAGTTCAACTTTTCAAATAATTTTCCTAGGAGTGCCCAAGTACTTAAAATCAGGAAAGGAACTAAGACCAAGTAGTGTTTGAAAGTCTTTAGAGATGAGCTGAGGATGCTGAAATAGCAATAAAAATGGGAATGCTCTGATTTGAAGGCTGGGTTTCTCTCCCTGGTTTCTCTCATTCATGACATTGCATCAGCCCACAGTCTAATGAAATGTTAACACAGAAATTGCACATGTGCAAGAATTTGCTATGGTTTCTGTGAGGCCAGCTTTTGCTGTCAAATCTTTTGTGTGGGAGGCTAGCATTTAATGTGATGGTCTGATTTAACAGGAATTGTTCTTAACTGGCTGCATGCCACAAACCTCAAATAGAGTGCTTGTCAAGAGATGGCTAACAAAGGCAGGCTGGGCAAAGCTGAACAGCCCAGGAGGTCTTTGTGTTCACACCACATCAGGCTTAGTGAACTGATGGAAAATGAGCCCAGACAAGCCTCCAGGGTCTTCTGGTTCGTAGTTTGTCTACCNAAAAAAAAAAACAACAAAAAAAAAACAACCAGATAAAATATTGCTAGGAATTCTCAGAGTTCTGTGGGGGTTTTTTTGCCTGTTTGAGAAGGAGCTTCTTTCACAGGCGGGGAATAAGAAGTGTGGATTTTCACTGCTCTGGAAGACTACTTTGTAAAATCTCCAAGCTGTTTTGATTCGCTGTTCCCTGAGCAGTAGTGCAGTCCTCCTAATCAGGACATTAGCAGTTTTGCCAGGGATTCTCTATGTGTAGGGTCTCTCCTAGGTTAAATTGCTCTCTCAAGGTCTGAAAACTTTTTCATCATTTGAGTGTACTGCTACTTAAAGCTTCTTTCACTGTTAGTGCTGAAGTATGTATTGACTGGAACAGCAACAGTAGCCAATTCTCCCTCTACTCTCTCCCTGCAACCCTCTACTCAAATATAATCATTTGCGGGCAGAAAACAAATTCCTAGTCAAGTTTTCAGCAACAGTTTATGAGTTTAATTTGCATTCAGGATTTTACTGTGCTGCTAAAGGAAGCCAACAGTTGGGTTCTTCACTTTGCCTTAGTACAGGATGCATTCCTAAATACATGGTCCTGAACAGTGAACCTGCTTATACCTCCTTTCATGCTCCAAAATTTCCTTATGATGTAGTGTTATCATGTTTGCCCACAACTTTTTTTTCTGCTTTTTTGTGATAGCTTCAAATTTTGCAAGAAAATAGAGGATTTCCCTTTATGATAGTATTGATCCCTTAATATGGTCCAATTTTTTTCACCTGAGAAAGAAAACATAGCAGAGTCCATGAAGGTTTAACAGTGCAGTGCCCTTTATATGGAATGTATTCACATAGGTTTCAATTTAAAGATGTTGTGCAGTCCTTTGATGGGGTGTGTTTGCTGGACATCCATTAAAAGTGACCTGAACTGGGCTGTAAGAATCTTGCAGGTTGTACTGAAATGTGTCCTTTAGATTGTGTACATGTTAATAGTATATCAGATATTTCTGTTGCTTTTGGGGAAATCTTAAGAATTGTAAAGATAACATGTTTTAAAAGTGAAGACCGTATTTCATTGTTGTCTAAATCCCAATCCACACTTCTCTGTAACTCCCCGTCATAATTACCTGCATTTTAATAAAATGCATTTCTGTTCAGAAATACTTGTTCAGTTCCTCTACAGTGAAGCTTCTCAAGTATGAAAAACTTAAGAATAACACTGTTTTCATTAATATCAAAGGCAAAAAACCATTCATATGTAAAGGTAAAATGTTTTGTTTTAGCCACGTTTGTCCTTCAAGAGAAAGTGAAGCAGGAAAGAAAATAATGGAACAGCCTTTCCTTGACTTGTGGGTATATAGCCATATAGCTTTTTTTGTGTCAGTGATTTACTCAGAAATCACTCCAACACTTTTCAGTGTAGCACAGCATTAGCTAGATCAGCCCTTCTCTGTCCTCCCTTCTAACTGCATTAACCCGTTGTCCTTGAATTTCTCCTTCAAGTTGTGAACAAAGAGCTCTTCAGCTTGGGTGGAAGTGGGAAATGTGGTTATTGATTTAGTCATGAATAAATGAATGTGTGCTTGAATGTATGAACGGATAAATGGATAGATGCTATTAGTTTTGTGTATTATAGAAAACTTTTCTCAGTTTTAAAGCAGTGTGTACAAGAATGCCAAGTCTTTATAACCTTTTGAGGCTATCTATATTTATGTGCTGGAGTAGGCTACAGTGCATTTTAGAGCCAGATACCTCTGAAAGCACATTGCAGTCCTTTCTGGAGGAATAAACACTTGGGAAGAGACACACTTGTGAGGATATTTCTCCCGGAGAAAATCAGGATGCACCTCCAGAGGGTATCCCAGGAAATCTATGGTTTGTGTGAGGTAGATACAGACTCAGAAGCCGCTTCTATACCAAGATTTAAACACAGCTTATTTTTTTTTACTGTTTTTTAGATGAAATAAATGCTGTATTCCATGACATAACAAAATCTTATTTACCTATGCCTGGTTGCCTTTATTTGTGCTAGCACATCTTCATTTCCCTAAAATCTGTGCTTTCTAGAGGTTTCTTTACACTATACTTCTAGTTATCCTAATAGCTATGTATATAACATCAATGTCTTGTACAGTATAAAAAGCAGTACTATTATTAATGCAACACAAAGAAACACACTCTTATAGCAGGACAGCTTATTTTGATAATAGATGGAAATACATCATGTGTTGTAAAAGACAATCCAACACCAGCTTGTTAAAATCAAAATTGAAGGTTATTTTGCTTAATTAATTTGGTAAAAGCAGCTCCCTCATAGGAAAATTTAACTGGTGCAAAATTTATGTGTAGATTAGTCTCAAGGGTAAAAAAATGAATTGCGCTGTCATACAGACATGGTTTTCTGATATTAGCTGTATATTAACCAAAGTGACTAGTAGTTGAAAATCAGGAATTAAGTGATGAGGGAAAATTGCTATTGAACAACCTACTAGAGGGTTATTTTCCAAAGAACCTATCAGCTAAAATGAAATTAGTAGTTATTTTAATGGATGGACATTTTCCTTTGCTTTAGACGACAAAGTTTGAATCTAAAGGAAAGGAGAAAGGAGTGTATTTCCTTAGCATGGTTGATGCGAAACAGTGCTGCTAAACACCGATAGTAGTTTGTATTTGCTGTGGCAAACCAGCTTGTTGCTGAGCCCGGGCCACTCTGGTATTAATGCTACTGAGTCAAGGAGACAGGAAATCACAGAGATTAAAGTTTATTATCGTTTTTCACCAGAAATTCACAAAGGCTTCCAATAGATGCACTTTACCTTTAGACAATATTTACCAAGGCAGAAATATCATATTTTGTTTTGTCCTTATTCCATCCTGATTTTTCACCTATTACAGAGGAAAAATACTGTTGCCATCATAGCTGGGTAGGACAAGGGAGAGGATTCGGTAACTGATGTGCTGAGGAGTACAACTGTATCACTGCCTTGTCTATTCTTTGTCAGGAAAGTAAATTAAGCCTCACTTCGCTAAATAAATTTCCAGCAAATGAAGGAAAGAATTAAGGGAATATGATGAAATCTGGTGTTGTAATCCTTTGGGAAATTATAATATTGCAATTTGTAATAATCCAAATCCTCGATTGTGATCCCTTTTCCATTCTGTTCAAAAAGGAGAAAAAAATACAAATATTGGGCTGGTTTTGTTTGCCTCTTGATTATTTTGACTATTTTGGGAGATATTTACTCTGAAATGTGTGACAGAGAACTATAAAACTTTTTTCAATCTTTTTCATATTCAGATGTAGTGACATTTCCTAATGTATATGTTGTAATGAAGGCATAAGAGTGTAATTCTTGAAGAAGTATGTATGTGTATATAATTCAAAAGATTGCTTTTAAATACTAATATTTTAAAGGCAGTCATTTATTAAACCAACCAAAGAAAAATGTTGTTGTCTTTGAACTGAATTTATGAGTTCTTTTATTTTCCTTACCTGGGATTGTAGACATAGCTGAAGGACAAAAAGGATGATAGTATTTATACAACACTATTTATAAACAGATAACTGATAATATAAGCAGATAAATTAGAGTGCCTCAGACATTTTTCTCTTTCCCTTTTGAGGTTTGATCTATGGATTTGTGTCAGTATCTGTTTAAGAATATTGTCTATATATTGGTAATCTCTTACTTCTTAATTTTGTAGCAGAAGGTAGAAGTAACTGAAAGCATCCATCAGCTCAGTACACTACCTTGACTGTATTTTGCAGGTCAGATTAACTTCCTCTGATACTATTAAGGCTTCTAAATTTTAATCTTTCTGTATGTCTTCCCCTTTTTTCTTCTTCAGGGATGTGTCTTTCTTCTCTAAAGGGTGCCCAATGCAAATTTTTTCTTAAGAGATTTTAGATTATTTGTTATTAAAGATTTTAGATTAAGATTTTAGTTTTGTAGTTATTAAAGATTTGATCATTTGCCACCTAGCACTGACTGATACACTGTCAGTTCCAGAGCATCCCTATTTATGTTGTATTAGAAAAGTTTGATAGTTCGACACATCCACTTATAAGCAAAATGAATTTTTTGCTATCTGATGCTGTGTGGGGACTAGATTTCAATGCAAACTCTATTTCATTGGTAATCTGTGGCATCTTCGACAGTGCTGAAGTAAGGTGGTTTTGGTCCCCCCACTGAATTTCTGCCTCACAGTATGCATGGCCTTCTTTTAACCTTCACTCCATGTCTTAGACTAAAATGAAAGATTTAAGGATAATTACAAAATGGCCGGTTTGTAATTTACCTTAAACTATTAATACATACTCTCAGTAGCAACTCCATTTTAATGTGGGTTTTTCCAGGGAATCATTATGCCTACAGATAATTAACTAATATGTTTCCCAGGCTGTGTAACAGATACAGTTGTCACAGCATCTCAGCTTTGTTCAGTGTCAGGTGAATTACATTTCTCTCCTAGGCAGTTACCGCTAAAGACCTTGAAATGAACCTTTCATTATTTGCTGACTGCTTTCAGTGTTGCAAAACAAAACTCCAAACATTTTATTTATTCTTTGTTGTTCACAGATGACAAATTAGATGAAGTGATCTCTTTGCCATAATGAACATTCAAATTTTAAAGGCAGTTAAAGCAACAATGCTTTAAAATACCTTTTAGAATCAGCGAGTTAATAAGAGAAGTGCAAGAGAAAAAACAGACCAAATTTGCTGCATCCATTATTATGTAATGTCCATAAACATAAAATTAATTAGACATTTGCATATCTTGATATTTTAGAAGATGACATCTGTCAGATGACCTTTGTGTATTCCTGCCTGTCCTCCCTTTAGGGCCAAGTGTTCCTCTGCTATCAGAAGGCTGCGTATTTTACAAATGTAGCCCATAGCAAATCAAGCCCTTGCCTGAAACATGTCTGCAGCTGTGGTGAAGCTGCCACTCCTCCTCAGAACTTCCAGAGCTGGGGAACTCTCAGGTGTTTGCACAGCCATGAAGATGCCTTCCACCATAAATCTGACCTTGTCTCTTGCATCTGCCGAGCTTTATAACCTGCATTGTGTAGCTGGATCACTTAGTGACACAGGGAAGTTTTATTCAGTAGTGAACGGGAAATAAGTTATGTTAGGGTTCTTATCCTGAGCCCACGCTCAACTTCCTGTGGACTAAAGATCATTCCATGCAGCTTACCAAGAATATTAAGAGATCTTTGTACTGTAAATCCTTTTGCCTGCTTCTCTAATATTACTTTAGATACGGACTTAGTTGCTACAGCTGTCTCCTGGGCAACATCAGTTAAAATCCTACTTCTTCTAAGAGGGCCCCTGGGAATTGGTTTCCTGTCAGAGCCTGTTGATTTCTGAGCTCAGCCCTTTTCTTGTCAGTTAATGGGTACAAATTGAGGAAATGGGCAGCATGTTAGAGCAGTGTGAATAAAGGAAGCATTGCTAAATGAGGTGGGTGGTGGAACCATCTGGACATTTGAAAACTTGCCTATTTCTCAGCTAGATAATTATCTAATTTCACTATTATTAGGCATGCGAAATCCAAATGGCAATAACTTTGCCCGTGATTTAAAATACAACATCAAAATGCCTGGGATTTTTTTTACATGTTAAGCTGGTTATTCTTCTCTGCTGCATTATTTTTAGTAGTACTTTTTATTGATGTTTCTTGTGTTTTTACTTACTAATAGCTTTATGCAAGTTATGATCTTTTCCCTTAACTTTAATAACATTTTAAAAGCCTTTTGCATCTACTTACAAGTTAAAAATAATTTTGAAGGTTTTCTAGATAATATGCATTGGTGATTGTTCACTATTTTACATTTTGAGTAGCATGAAAATAGTATTCTTTGTTACTATTTCTATATAAATTCCTAGGGAGACAAATTTTCAAACAGAATAATAAGTTGGGGGCTTTTACTGGCTTGACAGTAGTTGTTTTTTTGTCTGAGAAACTTGATAACACTGAGAGAAAAGGCCAATTATAAAAACATGATGTAAATACATGTTGCATCTTTAAAGCTCTTGCATCATTTCTGGGAAATATGGTATTTAGGTAGTGCTCGTTGTTTATTTATTCACTGAACTTTATTAGAAAGTCTTTGCAGTGATAAACAGATTTTCTTTCAAAATGCATACACGCAAACTTTCATTTTACATTTATAAATGAAGAACATCAAATGGAACACTTTAGAAATCTTTTCAAAGGGGAGGAAAGAAGGACAAAGCAAGAAGAAAAACACCAAAGGACAGCCAGAACAAAAATTAGTCTGACTGAAAATGAAAATGAAAAACAAGAAATCTTTCTTTGAATTTTTTTTACCACTTTCCACCTTCAATTAAGAATTCCTTACATTGTATCTTCCATCGTGTAGTTCTTGGTAAAGTAAAATGAAAATTAGCAGTAATTGCTTAATAACTCTGATTATTAAATAGACAGATATTTTAAAAAGTGTTACCACAATGGCTTAAATTTTTAATCCCAGCTTTAGAAACCTGGTAATACTTCTAATCCATTGTTTTATAGCCCTTGATTAATCAGACACTGAGATAAGACATCCTGTTTTCCACTGTAGAATGCATTTCCTTCCCTTGCATATGAAAATATCTATGCAAACTCCCAAAATACATGAACAATATGGTGGGGTGTTCTCTGAAGATTCATATTTTTTGCTTGTGAGACTGAAGGAAAAAAAGTTTAAGAATCATGTCTCTAGTAAGACATCTCTACCATGCTGTGGAAATTTAATGCTTTGGAAACTTTCCTCTTTCAGATCTCTTGTTGTCTGGTTACTTCCAAACTTGACATTCATTGCTTAATGAAAGACACTGAAAAATGAATTAAGATATTAGAAGATTATGTCAGATGGGACTCTGTGGGGTCTTTGCCTTTTTCTGGTGCCCCCATGTATTTGTCAGTCTAGTGCAAAGGGATAACAGCTACTGGAAGTTTATTGCTGGCTACCAAGGCAGCAGAGTAGGGCTGTCTGGTTTATATTGAATTTGAAATATTAGGAATTGCACTGGTTTCAGAGGGAAGGAAGACGTAGTTGTTTTTTTCTGCAAGTAATGGAAGTCAGCTATACTCCTTTTCTTTTTAAGAACAAATAGATATGAATTCTGTCACGTTTGTCCTCCTTCCTTTATGGGTCCAGAGGAGTGGTGCCATTCAGTGGCATTTTCAGTGGTACCATTTTCATTGGTGCCTTACTCAGAATTTTAGCAGTACTGGTTCCATGGGATTTCTCTCAAATCTCAGGGCAGTTCATCTAAAGAGGTACTTTGTGGCCAATTTGCAGATAATTAGTTTAATTAATGACTCACACTGATGATAGTAAACCACCTGTGGCATAAAGTGACAGAGTCCACCTCTTGGAATCTAAAGATGAAAATATTGGAATAATTTGGTTTATTATTGTTATTGCTATTACTTACGGTGTCACGGTTTAACCTCAGCAAGCAACTAAGTCCCACACAGTCATATACTCACTCTCCCTTGGTGGAATGGGGGAGAGAATCGGGAGTACAAAAGTGAAAAAACTCATGTGTTGAGATAAAGACAGTTTAATAGGTAAAACAAGAGCTGTAGACAAAACCAAAGCAAAACAATAAATTAATTCACCCCTTCCCATGGGCAGGCAGGTGTTAGGCCATCCCCAGGAATGCCAGGCTCCATCACATGTAACAGGGGCTTGGGAAGGCAAACACCATCATTCCAAACTTTCCCCCCATATTCCTTCTTCAGCTTTATATGCTGAACATGACTCCATGTGATACGGACTATCCCTGTGGTCAGTTGGGGTCAGCTGTCCTGACTGGGTCCCCTCCCAACTCCTTGTGCACCCCAGCCTGTTCTCTGGTGGGGTAAGAGGCAGAAAAGGCCCTGACTCTGTGCCAGCGCTGCTCAGAGATAAGGAAAACACGCCTGTGTTACCAACTCTGTTTCTAGCACAAATCCAAAAGACAACCCCATAACAGCTACTGTGAGCAAAATTAACTCTATGCCAACCAAAGCCAGCACAAATGGGAAAAAAAAGAAAGGAAAAGGCCTAATCCCAACTGAGACATTAGGAAAAGCCATGCCCATTTTAAAGGAATTAAAAATTCAAGAAAATAACACGCTGTTATTTATATGCCTTCTTTTTAATGAATAACAGAAAAAAACAAGAGGGACTTGTGTTCTTTCATCAGAAGAACTCCCAGAGGTGATAAATCATACAGAATTTTTGGCTTTTTATATTGTCTGTAGATTAACTTAATCAACAGAATTATTTGTGAATGAATTTGTCCCAGGAAAAAGACCAGGAAAGTTTTTGACTATCTGTGCTGATACAGTCTCTGATATCTCTGAGCTGAACTTCTGCCCCAGCCAGCTGCCCAGAGCATCTTGAACACTTGCCAGGAAGCAGAAAGCCCAGTTCACCCAGCCCCCACCTCTGCCAAGAGCCCAAATCTCTCTTCTGCCCCTCCTGTGTTTCCTGTTGCACCCCCAGTGTATTGATGCACTTTCACTGCAAAATGCCCTTCCCACACACACTCCATAGAGAGCTGCAGCAAAAAATTCAAGCCAGTTAGTTTTAGAGGATTATCTACACGGGCATAGGATCAGCTCATGTTTTACCAATGAATCCATGTCTTGCAAGTCCAGCAGCCCTTCCACTCTTGACTGCACCTTCAGTCTCGTGTCAGGAGGGTGTCCCACAACCTTTGCACATAACCAGACACAAATGTCAAGACAGAGATATACAGTTTTTCTAGGTTTCTCAGACAGATTAATGGACCTTAATTTCAGTGTATTCTGAACACTGCTGCAGTAAAAACAAGTGTTAAGGTGCAAACCTGGTACAGAGCATACAGACCTGGTCCCCATCTAGTACCCAGTCAGCAGCCATGTGTATTTTCCTGATTTACATACAAAATATAAACTATGAGGCATTGCAGGTATTCAAAGGATTTGCTATCAAGCAAATATTAATCTGAACACTTATATAGGCAGTGCTAGTAAATTTGGGGAATGATTTTTTATGACTAAGTGGACCTCTCCTTCTGTGTGCTTGTGTGTTCTGGTAAATTCAAGTTTTCCTCAAAACGTCAGTATTTCCATTACCATCGTATCACTGGTCTTATTAAATGATACAGAATTGAGAACACAGACAAAGTTACTTGTTTTCCTTAGAATTACTTGAGCTTGACTGTCTTATTCTATAGCTGAAAAGGGAAAACCTGATATTGTTTTTTTTCAGTTTTTATTTAGTTTAATTCACATTGGTGGTGCTCATGTTAAATGACTTTGGGAATTCTGTCATGTACTGTGCCAGTTCAGAATTGCACTATTAAAGATACAGCTGTACACAAGATTATTTTTGTAATGAAGTTTCCAGCAAACCTAAGTGAATCTAGTAGAGGAGGGGAGAGAGGTCAAGAACGATAGGAGGCAAATAGCAATCTGTAAAAGAAGGAATGGTGTCAGGGATATTGATAGCCCAGTGGACTGTGACAGGTGTAGTTATACTCAGTCTCTGTGGGACATTTATGGATACAGCTGGATGCTCTGGAAGAAAAGGTGGGGGAATTAGCTGTACAGTGAGATTTGTAGAATATCAAGACAAAACTTGATGATTTTCTTCAAACTGCAACTGCTGGGCAAGTCAGGGCAAGTTAAACATTGGAGATAGGTTTAACGTGTAGCAGATATAAATCTATTTCTTATTTGTATGAGCTATGAATTTGTCTTTGAACAGTTTTGGACTGAGCTTTTGGGAATTTTAGACGTAAGTCTCCCTTAAGGCGTGTCTGTGAAATATGTCTGAATATATCTAAACTCATATTTGCCTGTGTACAACAGTGAGAAATGGCATTGCTATGAATATTTTAACCCTCTAGTCTCAGTTTTGAACTGAATTTAGATCAATATAAATACCACCAGAAACAGTTATGACAAATTATCAGATTCTGAGCCCCACAATTTTCTTGATCCAGTTTCTTGGTCCCTGCCCCATCTGCCAATGTTCCCAAGCAGTCACAGTTCTCATTTTTAAAGAGAACTACGTGACCTGTCCAATAAAACAAAATATGCCAGTGAAGTCACAATGATGCCTAAGATTTTTGGATGCTGTTTCTCTGTCCCTGCTTTCAGACAAATTCTCTTCACACAGAATTTCCCAATTTTTTTTTGTGCTGAAAGGTACGTTTGATCTGAAGTCAGTGCTGGAAAGTTGCTACAAATTGTATGCTGTGTGCAGAGACCATAGGTCATGACAGTAAGAGGAAGTTAGATTATAAATAACCAATTTTGAAGGTTGAATGTATTATTAATTTATTATTAATATATACAGAGAGCATATAGTATTTTCAAATTAGCATCTAGGAACATTTAAGGTTTGTTTAATTAAAAATCCTAGTTGCATCTAGGAAAAGTTTATTTAATACAAAAAAACTTTATGTAAGGACAGGACTAGAGGAAATACTTTTAAGGGTGCATGATAATAAGGTCAAAATTTTATTTATTGAAGTTAGTGCAGTTGATTAATTATTTTTGTTCAACAGGAAACATAAAAGACTTGGCTAACTAGGCTTAACTAACAGGGGAAAAATTCCCATACTCACCCCTATGAAAACAATCCCACGGCCTAAATGTTAATATTTCATGTCTAGTGCTGTTTTAACTTTTTCAGAGTGCTTGAGGTACCTGCGTGTAGCTTGCAGGTATTGTCCAGGATTTGCAGGAGAGCTACCCCTCCCAGTAGCAGCAACTGGAGACAGGTCAGGGTGTTCAAAGAGCATCACCCCTTTTGGCTTGACAGCTGCATCCTAAATTTCTTCTCCTTCCCTCCTGAATCCAGTCAGAGAGCAGTCTTTCAAGAAGTAAAAATACTTCTGGTGTCTTCCCTTTCTTTTCAAGATTTTTGTGATTAAGATACTCACTGATGGTTTGGGAGACACAAGTTCTCTGATTAGGATACTCAGACACAACTTCAAGAGTCTCTTAATCACCCAGCACTCCTGGAGAGAAGAGACAGGATTTGGCATGACAAACTGTTTCTTTTTTTCCCCAGAATATAATTCAGGATTCTCCAAGAAAAGAGGAAAAGGAAACCCATTTCTGTGTACAATTGGCTAGAGCACTCTGCTGGGGTTACAGAGACTTGGTTGCTGGTTTTCACATTTCATTTTTTGGGCAAGGGCTGTTTACAGAGTGAGTGAAGAACAAGTAAAAAGGAGATGTTACACTAAGTGCTATTAAAGTGCAAAAGCAGTGTGAAATGCATTCAAGGACTACTTATGCAGACAAATGCTATCACTTGAGTTTTATCTCATTAAAAGATAGTTAGAAGTTTGTTAAGAGAATACACCTTAATTCAGGCTATGCAATTACTAATGAAAACCAGGCTAAATTTGGCTAAAATAGTCGAAGCTTAATTGACAATTCAGACATAGTTCTTTCAGCTAGGATTAAGATTGAACACAAAGTGTTTGCAATTAAACAGAAATTAATAAAAGAGGAAAAACTCTCCCAGTGTCCATTAGAGCCTGCATACAAATACAGTAGGAAACTACATGCCTGTTGTAATTCAATGTCTTTCTTGGAGTTATATGAAGAAACAAGTTGTATAAACTGTTGATACCTAACATCCTTAATTTACATTAGTGGTAAAACAACTTTTTTGTAAAAGTAATACCTATTTTACCGTGAGTAATTTAAACTCTTATTGCTAAGTCCAGAATCATTTCAGCTCACAAAGCTTTGTGGTCTTCATACAGTAATACTTCTCCTAGAAATTCCATTGACTGACATAGTTAAATTATTGACTAATTGCCAGAATTTGAATGAACACTAAGTGCATCCAACTCATTTTAAAATCTTAGAAGGTGCAGCAATTTTCAGAGCTGTTACCTGAGTGTTGTCTCAGGGCTAGATGCTTACCTGGTCAAAGCCAGTTGTGGGAAACAAAGTGTTAAATTTCCTCTCACAGATAGCACAGACACTGGTTTAGGGAGAAGAGGAGGGGAGATCAGAAACCAAATGTACTTAAGGAAGCTTGAACTCCCACTGCATCAGCAGTAGTGTGTGTGTTCTGATAGTAATGTGTCACTTGGGTGTAGTGGTGCAATCCAAGCAGGCTGCTGAAGAATTAGGGAATGGAAAGCCATGAGTAAAATTTTGACTCCTCTTGTTTTGGAAAACAGTATCTGCACTTGCATACAACAAGAAAAATTAATCAAGCAGTTGTATCTCCTTACAGCTTCCAGAATGAAAATTTGTGAAAGTTAAGCACAGAAATGAAGAGGAGGTATTTCCTCTAGTTACAACAGCATCAGTAAACTCAGCAGAGCCAGGACTCTGGCTTGAGCACTGTCACACGTTCATCCTTTACAATTCTCCACAGAGTTTCACAACATGCTTCCTAAGAGAGCTCTTGGCTGTACCAACACATTTCCAGGTAGTGTCCATGCTCACTTCAAAGATACTCTGATCAGGACATGTTCCTAACTTGTGCATGGACAAGACCACCTGCTTCAGGATGTGAAAAGTTTAACTGTTGGGACACAAGCTCTGCTTGCCCTTCTTATTTAGTAAGATAGTTGTAATTTGTTGGCCCAGGAATAGCTGAACCTGCTTGCTGTGATTTCACATTCCTACATTTTAGCAACGGCCGGAATAGCTAACATTAGGTTTTTCATAGCATATACAGATTTTATCTTAATTTATTACCTACAGTTCCATAAATTTTTGCTACTGTTTAATATCACAGAGAGATGTTTTGGTTCATGTAGCTGTGCATATCAAAAGAATCCACCACTTTGCTTTCATCACCAAACTAGAGGTAATAATATTTTGATGGCTGTTTCTGGTAACTGTGTAATTGTTTGTATAATCATTCAACTAATTTCAAAGAACATTACTTTCAAAAGTGCATTCAATAATTTTAAAAAACGGTCCAAAGTGTTTATTAAAGATATCAAAATGTGGGATATGAGTACCAGATTGAGAACAATTTTATTATGTGTGCCAATAAATTAAGGAATATTGTATTGTGAGGTCTAACAACATGTATTGTCAGGCAAAGCTGATCTTTCTCCTTTTTGTGGGGGTTCTGGTATAGTATGACACTTAGCTGCTTAAGACTTTCTACTTCATTTTGCTTTTACTGTAACCTGCATATTTATGCCTCTGGAAATTGGAAAATCAACTTATGATTTCTTTTTTGAGAGCTTTCATCAGTCAGATTTACAGGTTGCATTTCTCTCTCTGCAACATTCTCTTTTCTCATACTGGTCTTCACTCTCTCTGAGCTGTGTGACTTCTGGTTGATTCTTTTTGCCTCTTTGCTGGGTGATGTGCCTCTTACAGGTAGATTTAAGCAGTTTTTATCAGTGAGTGAGCACTGATAAACCTGCTATTGCTCTGCTTCCTAATATTTAATATGTGTCACAGACATACAGGTACTTCTGCAATAGGATCACTGAATTATCTGAAATAATGCCCAGCAAGCAGGAACTGTGGTACCACTTCTCATGCTCTGAAATCAAAGCAAATAGATGATCATTTTCATATTTATTTGGGAAATCTTTTATGAGGCTGTATATAATTTTTTATCAAAATACAGGCTACAGCATGGGTAGTAAAACGGAGATACAGAAGTGGCTCCTATATAGTTCTATAATTTGTCTGGGGACTGGAAATGTGACCTAATTGATAACATTCACAGTAGTTATTAAAATTTTCAACAGCATGCATCACATGGGCAGCAGAATCAGTGGGCAGTTAGATTTCCAGGCTCGTAAGTGAAAAGGAAGCCCAGAAAGACAGTAATTTAAATAGAGATAATACATCAGGTAGCCAAGAGTGAGAAGGGTCGCTGGAAGGACAGGCAGAATAACAAAGGACTACATGACAAGGGAACATAATTTGAGGAAATTAAATTGGAGCAGAAACTATAAGCATAAATTAATGTTAGCAGGCTGACAGAAGGAAGGGGTTTGTAAGGACAGGAGCTGAAGGATGAGAATTATAGTGGGCTGTGTGATACACAGAGGATCAGTAACCAAACAGTAGCTTTGCAGCATCAAATCATGTGTGGGAGAAAGAGACAGATCTTGCTGTACAGCTAGGAGTTTAGGGCATAATATTGCAGAAGAGTAGATGTAACCACTGAAAGAGCTTAAAAAATGCTTAGAGCATAAGAAAAGATGAAAACATAGCAGCAACTATGATGTAAATCTTCCTGAAGTTCTGAAATTCTGGAAATAAATACTTATTGACGAATGAAGAGTTCTTGATACTGTTTAGACATTGACTTCTCTCACATCCTGTGGCAATGAGTTTCATAGCTGGATTACTTGCCAAAAGAAAAGGTAGTCCTTAATGTTTGCTTTTTAGTCTTATATTTTGTAAATTTCTGAGTGTCCAGTAGGACTTGCATGAGAAAAAAAAATCAAAAAACCCTTCCCTATTCCTCTTTTCCATATAATTTTTTACTTTATAATACATTCCTACATCTTCAGATTTCAATGCAAACTTATCCAGGTGCATTGCTGCATTTCTGTCTCAAAAATTCTTATCATTCTGTTTATCTTTTTGATCACTAATGAGAGCCAATACATGTTCAGAGGACCACTAACAATATTCTCAGCATCTTCTTTTTGTATGGCAACAGATAATTTAATTCACCATGCAAATATGGTTAGAATTGGTTTTCTCCATGTATGTTCACATTCTTTTTATTAGTCACCAAAATGAAAGGTTAAATTCAGCCGCTTAACAACAGGATTTCCTTCATTATCTCCTTGGTGTCAGCCTTATTCTTGGTTACTGTGAATAATTTTAAAATTGTGAATATCAATCTTATTTTCTTGGTCTCTGAAGCTTCTCTTGGCTTTAGTTAGAAGGCATTTTCAAAAGCTCGTTTCCCCATTCTGTTTCATCCATTTCACTCATGCTCACTGAGTTTATCAGAATGCCCTATAAAAATTTTGTAAATGCTTATTAAAACAAATGCTGTTGAATCTTCACCATAGATATTATGTATAGACTGATTTTGTGTTACAATATGTGTTGGCTAGAAATCAGGTATAATGGAGCATTTCAGAAATTGTCATTATTATTTTTATTAGCTGTCCTCTGATACTGAGGCTGGTTTGAATGATAGCTCAGTGTTAATTTAATTCCTAGAGAAACTGAGTGATGAATGCAGTTTCTGGTGGATTTTTTACTGCTCTTTTTCTGAGTTCTTCCAAAATATCTTCCATAGATATTTGAATAGAGCAAGATATTCCAGCTGAGCAAGTTCTTCTCAGCCTTCCCCTTTAGGTTAAAATTAGAAGCTTCCTAAGCTGTTTTGCAGTCAAAACTGATGGAAAAAGGCAACTTATTTTTTTCCTTTGACCTTATTACCAGTGAGGGTACTTTTTACACCTTATCAGTCAGCTCCACTGTGTCTTTGCCAGCTTCCCTGCTGGTGTTGAGGCTGTGATGAACATCTGGTACTTAATATGGAAAGATATCAGAAGTTGAAACAGGATTGTAGACATACAAGAGACACAGTTGCGATAAAATTAAAGGAGAAGTAATTATTTTGGGATGTCTTCGATAAGTGCTATGGAAGAATTGCTGAAGCAAGAAAAAATAAGGTTTTGGTAAACAAGAAAAAATAATGTAAGAAAGAAAGGAGCTGGCAAGGTCCTATAAAACAAATGAGACAAGATTTAGAGGCTTACGCAGAGAAGATGGAGGTGGGGATTCTGAAAATATATACATTTCATTATTCCAAATACAGGATCACTCTTTCCAAATTATTTACTTTCCTAACTCTGAGCACTGGACCAAGCCAACTGGAGAGATGACTTTTACTGCTGTACCAGCTCATCTAATTGTCAGGTTCATGACACACAAAGTGAACAACTGATAACTCTTGAGGGCCGTTTCAATTGACAGTGATGTCAGAAGCATGCACAGCTGTTTGACCCTGTTGGATGGTATGAAATCAATGAGATTAGTTGGAATTTGATATGCCTGGTAATCAAACCATGTGTCTAGCTTCTAGTGATGGGTTTTAAGAGAGAAAAGCTCTACGTATTTTAGTTTAAATGTTTTTCTTAGTCTCACGAATGGATTTTGTGAATTTAGTTCAGCTCCTGTCTTTGTCCAGGCCTATGGCAGCAGGCAGGAGGTGTATTGAAGTGACCAGCACCCCAAAAATCCACTCTGTCCACAAATTCTTTAATAATGACTGATTCGGTCTATTATGAAATGAATCATTTATTAATAGACAGGAAAACTAACAGACAAGACTTAAAACAGACCATTACTACACAGGGATAAAACAAAAAGAGATACCACTAGTAGACTGACATACAGTGCATGATACTGGTACCTTTCAGTTACAGCTAGAGAAGAAATAGTATAAACCTAGGATTCAATGTATCTCACCATCCAAAGGTGGGTGGGGCACACATCGGGATCCTTTCACTCAGTCCCTGGGAAGTAACTGCGAAGCTGCGTCCAAACTTCGGGGAGAAGTCCCCAACATTTTCGGGGTGTAAGAGGCTTCCAGCCTCAGTGATAACCCGTGTATCTCTTATAGTTGTAAAACGGTGTCTCTTAAGTCAGTAATATTTCTTATCTCTCCCCCATCGGTTCGCCAGACTAAGATGTTAATTCTTAGGTGGGTGTGAATCACCCTTGGCGCCAGAGATAACCACTGTTGGACCTTTCTGCCCCCGGCTATCTTTTATGCACCAGCTATTGTAATACACAGAGTGGGGGAGCAGGGGTAGATGTTCTGCCACACTTAGCCTTCTAGGTATCTCCGTTTGTTTATTTGTAGATCATGGGTAATATTTACTTATTCTCAAGGAACTGTCCATTTCTACTCAGTTGTTTTCAGTTGTTGTGTCCAAATGGATCCCTACAGGAATGTTAAAATTCATAAAGCTCAAAATGGAAAGGTCTGCACCAATGCTTTTTGGTTCTTCAAACACCAAGAGAGAATATGAAGTTTGGACATTCCCAGGCTTATATGGGCTTGCTGTTCAGAACATTACACTTTCAAAATATAATTGCCTGACTTTTCTTACCCGTTGCATTTGACTTGAAGTATGAATATCAGCAAAGGTTGTAAAGAGCTCATGAAAGTACAGAATAGTGGATCTCAATGTCAAACAGTAGAAGGTGAGTATTTGCTGAATATGTAAAAAGAATGGTGGGGGGAATCTAGCTGGGAGTTTTAGCTAGGAATAATCCAGAGGTGTATATAGATAGATGAGCTTCTGGAAGCATAATGCAAATGTGTTCTTCATACCTCAGTTTTCTGCTGAATTTCTTATGCTTCTGATCTGTTCCCAATGTAGCCTTTCTCTTTTTTTGCCATCCTGCTTTGATACATATAAATGTTGTTACCCAGGGAAGCCTTTTTTCTGTAGAATTATATTGGCAAAAAGACGCAGTATTTTTTTGCCTAAGCACTGAGCATAAAGCTGTTCTACATGCCTACTGAAGGAGATGGCCTTATTTTGGTAGGGTAAACAGTGAGTAGCCTCAAATCCCTAAGATGCTTTGGGACAAAAGAGAAATGCATATTTTCCTTATGAATTATTAAATATTCTGATGTCTGAGAACTTAGTTTCTATTCTCTTTTTCATTTCCTCCCTGCTACGGCCACCCTTTTCCTTAAGCAGGACTATGGAACTAGTGCCAACTTTCATAACTGTTAACTTGTAGCCAGAAAAACTTACACCCAGGTTTTTAAATTCATACACAAGATAAACTATAAATGATCCACAGAGATTAAAGGTAGGGTTTTTCCCCCTAAATTAAAATAAATCAAAATCTATAAACCTCTTATTCTGCCTATATTATTTTTTTATTGATGGACATATTTTGTGCAGAGGAAACATTGATTTAATTCTTTTGTAGTCTAGCCTGAGTTTTTAGGCTGGGAACCTTTTTCTGCATTTCAGGAGCCAGACTTGGATAAAAGTTAAACTTAATAAGAACAGTATTTGTTTTCCATATTATAAATTCATCATTAAATATTAAGGGGTCTAGAAACCTTCTGATCCTAAAGCAAAACCAATATCATTTTTATACATGCAACTGATGAATTTTTAAAAATAAAATATTATGGTAACTATGTATCTGTACTTTCTGAGGTACTGTTTGTGTCATTAATTTTATTTGAGTGTTCACTCTATATCCATAGATCAAGTAAAAGAAATTTGTTAATGTTTGCAAAATGAGGGTGCAGATGCAGTGACTTGTTTTTCTTTTACTATGTCCTTTTGTTAATAGAACAGTTTTTAACAGGAGAGTATTTTTGTGCTAAAAACTGAGATTGCTTGGCTTTTTTGCATCTCATTCCTCTGATATTATTTTGGAGTTATTTTTTGGTTCCATGGATGTCCATTAGTGCCTATCATGCCAGTTGTTGATTTCCAATTATTTTCAACATATTTATATTAACTATCACAACAAGAATCTTGAAATGCTTTCCTCATCCCATTCTTTTCTTCGTAACATTGTTCTTTACAACAGAAGGGCTTAATTCATTCTTCAAAATATTCCAAGTCATCAGATATTTTGTCTGAGGATGTGGACTTGAAGATGTGGTTCTGTACATGGAAACCTGGTAGCCTTTGAGTGACTTTAACTAAGACCATATGTCACTCTGAGAATTTAGTCCCAGTCCCCGTGCTGCCACTTGTACAGATATGGAAAGCTACTGACATGGTGCGTGTTAGTGGAACTGAGGCAAAGCTTTAGAGGCAAAGCACACAAACTGTGCCTCAGATACCTCCTCTTGCTTGCTTACAGCTTGGACTAACTCATATGATGGTTTCATGCATTTGTTTCTCCCAAGTTCTGAATGTCATTCAAACCCTCACATTCATAATATGTTTATTTCAAAGCTAGCAAGCATTGCTGCCTTTGCAGAGAGAAGACCACTTTATGCATACAGCAAAGCCAGGTGATGTGCTGTCATTTTTTTGACCCTGAAGTAGATAAAGGTGACTCTCCCAGAATTAGATTCAGCTGTCCTTCACTTCAGCTCCCAAAAAATTTATGTGACAGAAACTTGTGCAACTTGCTCAATTTCTAAAGAGTTTTTCAGCCATCAACAGGTCCTTGATTTCAAAGATGAATAAGCATCTTAGGTACTTAGGGGAATCTGAACATCAACAGAGGGTAGAATTTGCACTGAAGGTTTATTATGCTGCTTTTGGTAGCCTAATACTGTCTTCTCCTTTCTGTTAATAGGAGATCTTCAGCCAGTTCATAGAATCATAGAATTATTATAGAGTCATTAAGGTTGGAAAAGATCATCAAACACAATTAGTAACTTAATAATTTCAGGTCCACCACTAAAACATGTCCCTAGGTTATTTCATTCAACTTAGCATGTAGGCTGGTGTCAGTGAAAGAGCTGAGTATGGTTAATATCTCTGAGAATCAGGTGTTACCATTTATCAATTCATGCAGCTTCTGGATTTTAAATCTGCACTTTGTCTTCTCTGTTTTCATCTGATTACAAAAATACATTATATCATTTTAAGGAAGTCTGTGACAAATTAAAGCAAACAAATGACTCCCTAGGCTAAGGTAGCAAGGGAGAGAGCTCAGAGGACCAAAAGGAGTGATGAAGGTCTCATGATTTACCCTCGAGAAATTTTGAAACTGCGTTTTGTCCCAGAGAAATCTGTGAAAATGGCTTCTTTACGGTGAAATAGCCTTGTTTGTCATGCTAAGTTAATTGACCCTTGGCCAAAATCACACCACGTAAAATTTTAATAGATATCAAAATACTGGAGATAATTTGCAAAATTATCCTTCACCGTGTGAAATTAAGGAATTTATTTTGGTTTTGGCTCAGTCAGCCCAGCAGTAAGTTAAATACAGTGTGGTTGCTACGACAAAATAAAGTTGATAGAAATATTTCAGAAACTTTAGTTTTGCTGCTTGCTCCTTTGCTTTATCGGTTTTCAGTCACCTATAGAATTGACCATTTTAATTGAAATTTTGATGGCAAGGTTCTGAAAATCAAAGAATTTGATCCTTTCATATTAATGTTAACCAGTGTGATAGAAAACCACGTGATTGCCAAGCTGATTATTCCTAGGCAAATAAATTGCATTTACAAAGACCTTTTTAAAATCTAATCTGATTTAGAGACTTGTTTTGGAAATGTTTCCTTTTATTTAGCATAAAGAATTTGGGTTTTAAGTTTTTAATCCATTAGTTATTAATCTATTTATTTATTAATATATTAATATATTAATGGCCAGTAGAGTAAGAAAAAACACCCCAGAAGCATGGTTCACTCGTAAGAGCTTATTAAATTTACCAAGTTAAATACTTTCATGGTATACAACACAGTATTACAGTCTCCAGAACTGTCACTGATAATCCTGATGATATTTGATTTGTAGATTTAAGATTTATGGTGCTTTTCTGTCAAGTCCAGTCATGGTCAGTATTTGCCTTCATTGCATCCCTTTGTTGTCTGGCACAATAAGGACCTGATATTGTGTGAAGCCTTCTGGGTCATATTGTCAAAAATAAAAGGAGAAGTCTGTAATCATAGTCAAATATCTAATTTAGCCATAATTATTATGTTACAAAAAATAATTGTGCATGTCACCTATGTAAAATATTGTTCAATAGTAAAAGTATTTGGTAAGAATTTTAAATGCAAGGTACACTAGGAATAAATAATGGTTGTCATGGTACTGACAAAATTTTTCTCCTAGGATTCAGCTAAATAACTCTGACCTTGACTCTTAGAGATTAACAAAACACATCTGTTTTACTACCTGATCAATGTTATAGGTCATAAGCAGAGACTGTACCCACAGATATAATGGTGTAATTGGGATTTTGTTAGCCTCGTTAGTGTCATTGATTAGTGTGCATTATTTTGTTTTATTTCTACTTCTTCAGAAGTTGTATCTTATGATAATTTTCCTGGTGCTGCATTTTTAATATATGTGCAATTCTGTGTTTGTTTTGTGCTTTTTATTTTTTTTTTTTTTTTTTTTTTCTGAGAACTAATTGTTTGAAATATGTTTAGGCTCAGATTTGTCATGATAAGATGCCTTTTTAAATTGTGTTAAGGAAAGTAAAAGGGTAATAATTTACTAATGTGAAACCTGAGGCAACATATAAAAAGTAGCTGCTCTAAAGGACAGTGCAGCTGAGTAAGCCTGAAAATGTGCAGGTGACTTAAATAGCATGAACCACACAAGCGGTTTTGCTGAAAGACTGGAAGGCTGCCACAGCCACATATAGATGGACCCCAGTTTTAGCTGGAGAAGGTCAGAGACAAAGAAACCTTGAGCTTTGGATTTATGCATACGCAGACGACAGTTGTCCCCTAAAGGAGATATTACAAAAGAGGAGACAAAGTCAAACTGATAAGAGCTCATCAGTGCCATCCAGGCTCAGCCAGTAACTTTCTTTTTTAAACTTGCCTGAGTGCCACAGCATGCAGGCAAAATGTAGTCCTGTCATAGGGAGTGGTGGAATAAGGGTGTGGGCTCAGCAGTACAGTGAAAAGTATTCAGGATGCAGACACAGCTGTAGGTTGCACTTGTGTGGTGTGAGAAGTTAAGAGCATCGCTCCCTTGCTCCTCTCTTCTGCACTTCAGCTAGTGTCATATCCAAAGATGGAATAATCTCGCAGATTAATTTTGCTTTAGATCTTAAAAAGTTAGGCGGCTAGTCTGAAATAGATTTATAGTTCTCTTTCCAATCAGTGAAAAATTAAAGAGGATTCTCCAGATGCAATTCGTCTCTGATACTTGCTCTCAGTGAAAGAAACTAAATTGTTGGAGAGAACACAACAAAAAGCAAACCTCATAACCTGCAGAAGCTGGAAAACAAAAGCTTGCAAAAAAAAATATATGTACCTGCAAAACTCAATTAAAA
>VZRO01004900.1:1371237-1384011 GCA_013397915.1 Daphoenositta chrysoptera | reverse complement strand
AAAAAAAAAAAAAAAAGAAAAAGGAATGTAAATAGTATGGGGATCAGATGAAATTTTTCCTATGTATTTTAGAGCCAACCTAAATTAAGAGTACATTTACCCCACCCACACATTTTCCTCACAGACCTGCTCTACACTGGGCAAAATGTAGTGTGATCAAGAGAATTTTCTTTAACACATATAAAAGAAACATTTGAAGTAATTAATTGAGATTAAAGGTTTTAGAAAAACTATTTTGGAGGCTGAAGAGCAAGTATCTCTAGCTTAGGAGAAAAAGAAACCTATTTGCCCTTGTAGTATTACAATTTTAGAATTTCTTAATTATTTGTAAAATAGTAAGCTTTTTGTGTGCCCATAAATAATAAAAATATGTTTAACTTGTTCAAGCATCCCATTGGTCTATGTATAAAAAACATCATCGTATTTTTATTAAGGTTACTTTTCTTTTTTGGCAGAAGTAGACTTAGCATAACTCTTTGTAACTCACAATTTAGGGATTAATAGCTAAATTGTGAAGTGAAGAAGCAACTCTTACTAATGCTGTTGAGCATTTCACCATTATACTAACTTGGCCTATTATTTACACCAAAAGTGCTGCTTTTAGGAGAACCTTCCTACTTATCCAGATACGATCAAAACTGATACCAAATTTGTGCTTGAAAAAATTCTTGACTGAAATGCCATCACACATCAGTTGCCCTGATTTAGAGTTTTGGGATGCCTTTTTGTACATTTACTCAACGTGGACACCCTCCAACAAAATGTGTTTGCTGTCTGCATCAGTTGCAATAATTTGTTCTGCTCTCAGGATGCTGTTTGGTAACCCTGCACAGCACCTGCAGAGGTTCTCAGGTCTGCCCATGGCGGGTCATAAGCAGATGTGCCAATGTGGGAGTGTCCAGCTGTTGTCCTGGCATCTGCTATTTGGCTCCTGCTGAGCTGCTAGGACTTGCTATGAATTTCATGAAGATGAAGGGAATGTGGATAGGAATCATTTGGGAAGGATTTCATGACAATATGTTTTCTGAGCAGCTGGAGGTCTGCAAAGCTACTAGATTAACTCAAAGGTCCTGTAAAAGGGAAAATTTTAATGATGGGTAAAAAGCATTTCCTGAGAATCAGATCTTTCAGTATGAGGGACATTTTCCTTTTCCAAGTCAGATGAAACCTCAAAGTATTTGTTATTCTAACTCTAATACAGGTTTAATGTTTTAAATTACTTTGTACTCTAGGGTTTAGTAGTCATTTCATAATGAAGAACAATTTCCATCATAATCATTGGACAGATAGATAGATAAATAGATAGATAGAAAGATGGATGGACCATAATGGTAATATTTCTAGTGTTGACTGTGGTTTAATATCAATTTCCTTTGTTTTGGTTTTCAGTCAAATGCACCAAGTATGAGATGCAGTGCTAGAAGACACTGGCTGTAAGGGGTTTAAATTCCCCATGAGGTCAGTGAAGTCTAGAAAGTAATTCAGCCTAACTATCTGAAGAAGACACATGGTGGTTAGGTATTGAATTGTTTGCTACATTTCATTAACTGCAATAGGTTACCCTCTTTACTCTCTTAGAGATATCTTTTGTAGGTGTCTAAACCTGAACGAAGTCCCACCTGCAGTCTTTCTACTTGCAACAATATCTTTCTTGTGAGGAGGAAAATTGCAGTTTGCTGCTCTAGCATTGCGTGTTGCAATAAATGTTGGCAAATAAGAAGCAGTAGCAGCAATAACTTGAGCCGTTACTTTTATAGCTCTTTTGTTTCATGCATCTTCTGGGGATTTTCAAACATTCAGGTCTTTAAACAGCTTCTCTACAGATATATTCAGTCTTTTGAGATGTAATATCAGAGCATTGAAAAAAAAAAATCAGTAAATCCATTAAAAGATATGGTCTATCTCCTGGCCTACTAGTTAACATTCTCAACTTTTCTGAGGATTCACAAAGTTCAAGGATTTTTCTTGAAATAGAAGAAATTTGTTTTGTAAAAGAAATTTACTATTTGACAATTTATTATAGAGTTAAGCATAATTAACTAAACATGAACTGGTCTGTGGCATCTATGGTCTTTTTCCTTGTGATTAGACATGACAGGATGTTATCTTCAACTGTGAGATGGAAGGTAATTCAGTTTTCACAGAACTTTTATGTAATACTGATTGAATTAGTATTCAAGATATGTGCCATGTTTTGTGTAGAGCATTATATGCTCACTGCTATTATTTATGACTGAGGTGTTTTACTACCTTCTAGGTATTCACAGGTGTGATGGGTCCAGAGAGATATTTGCAATGAATAGTGGAAAGCAGACTTTGATGTTTTGAGATTTTAGAATTATGTTCAGCATTTTCTTTAGTGTTTTTTGGAAAAGATTGTCTTTAAACCGTGGAAAATATGGCAAAAATGTTTCGCCATCACAAAAAACCTGCAATTCTCTAGGTCAGTTTGGAAATATGGCCTTCATGAGACAGTACTGCAAATGGAGGGGAATGGAGATTCAAACACAGCATTTTGCTGAGAGATGCAGTAGGTAAATCACTGCTTCATTGTTGCATGAAATTATTAAGAGTTTTGAAATATGTGATAGCACATATAGGAAGGGAATAACAGTTAACATAATAGTTTCATTTCAGGAAATGAAAACCTCAGTTTAACTCTCCCCTCTGCTAAATTTGTTTCTCAGCAGTTCATTAAGAACAATGAAGGAGAATAAATGTTCCTGTCTTGTTTCATGCCCAGGGTGATTTTAGTGAAGTAAAGGTTTGTGGAAATAACATTTCCCTGTAATTCAAACATATGTAGACAGAATCTGTCTACTGTTTCTGCATTCCAAACTTTAATTTCATGCCATTTTATATTTTTCATGGGTTTAGATATTTATTTACAAAACTATTAGGCATTATTTATTTATTGATAGTGTAACCTAGAGATATTATTAAGATTTCAATTAACAGTCTTTTCTTCAGTGTCTGGCACATCAAAACATTTACACATCACTAACATGACTGCAGCAGCCCTGTAAAACAGGAGGTATTTTAGTACATACCCCAGGAGAGTTCTACTGGAAACTTAGCAGAGCATGGAGAAATCTTCTTTGCAGCCGTCTTAGCTTTGGAAGCATTTTAATTATTTAAAGACGCTCTTTATAGCAGTCTTGCCTTTCTCTTGTTATGAAATCCCCATCAGTTTTCTAAAGACCATAAGTCTAAATGTAATTGCCATTAGTCTGTGGTGAGAAACAGAGTTAAACTACTTTCTTTGCAGGAAGACTAAATGCCTGCATCTGATAGGAAATGGTTGGATTTTTGTGTTGTAAAGCAGGACACGTGTGGACCTTTGGTTTTTCCATTCTTGAGAGCCCCCATGAACTCTGTGACAGAAGCAAACAGAGGCTCATCAAGGCTGTTGCAGTTGCTTTTCACTGGTAGTTCAACAATCTGAACTGTATTGATGAAATTTCAAGAGGGTCACCACAGAGAATGAAAATCATGCAGTAAGTCATTGCATGAGAGGTCCATTGCTGAGTCTGGCAGACATCAAAACAAGTTTCTTCTTTCATAACACTAATCAATAGGAACATGTGCTAGGAGGGTGAGTCGCTTGATTTTTTAAAATTTAAAAGAACAGACTAGTGCAAGTCCTAGCAGACAGGACCTGGTGCAATTGGATGGTAAATAGAGCATTGTCAGATATAAAAGATGTCTGAGAGGTTGGTGGACTTTGAATAAAGAGATATGGTCAGTAAGTGGAAATAACCCGGATCCAAACTGGCATTTTTGTGGGTTTGGAATAAATGTGGACAATACCTTCTCAACAGCAGCAAATCTGCTTCTGACACGATGTTCTAGCACCTAATTACTTACTCTAGCACCTAAGTACTGACTGAATGTTTATTCAGCACAGTTGAGAAGGTTTTCATCATCTTTATGGAAGCAGAGCACCTTACTTTGCATTTGGTTGTATTTGCCCTCTTGGTAGAGAAATGCAGACCACCATCTTAAGGTGTCTCAAGCTGCTCGTGCAAAAAAATGACTCACTTGATACCAAATTTTTAAAAGTGAGTCATGGTTTTATTTATAAGGAGTAGGTAGGAGGATATGAGAACTCCTCAAGTCCCCTTAGGCTTTAGGAAACCCACAGTGAAAACAACTTTTAGCTGTCTTATCTGGGCAAATACTATCACTGTCCATTTTTCCTGGTACCTCAATTAACTTCCATTCTTACTTCATTGTGTCTTAACTTGGAGGAAAAGGAGGTAAAGAAGGGAAACTATTAAGTAGTAAAAGTGGGAAAAGAAGCATTTTGCAATCACTTGGTACCCCTTTTTCAGACTGTCTTAGAAACAGATTCAGCTCTCATGAGGAGCTGAATTCCAAGCCATCTGTGAATCCTCAAACTTGTACACCCACAGTGGAAAATGGGTATAATTTGTTTCTATTGCTGCTTATGGGATCTGCCAAACTTTTTTTTCCTCTTTTGGTTACTTCTCTTTTCCATCTACATCCGTCTTCATCTTTATTTTCTCTGAATTTCTGACCAGTAAGAAGAGGATAGAAGCACCATCTGTTCTTGAAAAGCTCTAAGTTTGGCTTCTTCTGCTGCTAATCAGCAGCAAATCAGACTAAAGCACAGCAACTGGTATTCCTCAACTACAATGTATGTTACAGCAAACATGAGCAAAAATTAATGAATTGGTGTTTAGTTGCTAAACTAAGTATGGCACGGCTACTGTGGTGTTGTTGTTAAATTACTTCACAAATATATTGACCAATCCAGATTTTTTTCATCTTGAGGACATTGTTATCTGTAATCAAACTATATCTGAATATTTTTCATTCTTCTTGGCATTTCATTTGCAGTATTTACTTAGGTATAATCTATAATCCAAATAAATTTTCCACCAACAGTAGCACTAAATGTTATTTTACAGCAAGTAGAAATCATGGTAAAAACTGTGAAGATTCTTTTCTTTCTCTCTGTGTCTATTGGACGAACTGGTCTAAAGTCATATATAAGAGAATTCACATGAATTGTAAAATATATGTTTCACTTTAAGACAATATTGCTGTTAAAACTCCACCTGGCAATTACACCAATAAATATGTTAATGAGTTTTTCCTTTAAAGCACTGGAAGTTCATAAGTCATTAGTGACCATGAGTCCTTAGGTACAAATGAGTCAAAATAATTCAACATTGTGCATGGCTTCATGAAGAAATGTGATGAAAATTGCTGTTTGAATCTGAGTAGCGTGCTGAGTTTTGTGCTGTGACATTTGAAGACTGAAAATGCATGTATATGGAATACAGTTTCCTCCCCTTGTGAAAATGGAGGAGTAAATCTTAGTAGTGTTTTGTCATGACTCAATCTTAATTTCGATCCTCTGCTTTTATCGCTACAGCATATCCAATCTTTTTCAAACCAATACAAATAAAAGCATCACAGTCAATTTCTGGTTTCTGATGTTATGACAAACTGCAGAGAAGGCCCATTATTCTGTCTCCTTTCAGTGAGCAGTAGATGAAGGAGGAATTTCACCCTAAGTGTTTTTTCACTGGAATCTCCAGATGGTCTGGTGTTACTGTGCTGCATCCGACACACTGACAAATAGGCTGTCAGTGAAGATTTTTCCTGTAACGTACACTGTGAAACAGAGCCATCTATTTGTTGATATACATTGTTTCAAGTGTGTGCAGTTTGCCATGAGATATCATGGGAAGGTGACACGTCTTTGCCTCTGTATGAATGCAACACTTGATTGAAATAAAACTGATGTGGTTGTTCTGAGATGTCAAATGAAGTAATGTGCCAGTGAAGTAGATATGCAGAACTTAGTCAAAGTATTTCTAGTCTTTACAGGGTGTTATTGGCTCTGTGTAGGCCCTCAATATTTCCTTATGTGGATGTAATTAGCTAAACCCACCAAAGTCTGGTCACCTACCATTAACTAAAAGAATAGAAATAGGGATCCTCATATTCAGTTCCTCATTGGATTGAAGGCTGCTGTAACACTCGTGATTTGGAAGCCTAAGTAAACTGGAAGAATAAGAGTCAACCTGTTACCTGTTTCCCTTACTTGGCCGTATCCCTTGGTAGAACTTCACTTGAAGTAGTTTAATTTTCCTCACATTACTACTGCTGTGGATTTTGACCACAGAAGTTTTCATGTTGTTGACTATGCTGCATGTTGATAACTAATTAGTTTCAACCAATCTCTTACTTTTTCTTGACTTTGCTGTTTTAAAGTGAATCCTGGTTCAATGTGATCAATATGGATCTGCATTTAATCTCACAGAGCTACATCTCTATTTTTTGGCAGATAATTTAGTTCTTAAACTCCCTAATTCATAATCCGCATGCATGTCTTTGGTTCACCACAGAAAAATATCACTTACTAGGAGCAGGTGTACACTGGTCTCCCACAACATCCTTCTCTAAATTGGAGAGAAATGGGTTTGATAAGTGGACTGTTGGATAAGAGAGTGGTTTGATGGTTGTGTCCAGAGGTTGGAGGTCAACAGAGTCCTGATGGACATCAGTGACAAGTGGTGTCCTCAACAGTCCGTATTGGAACTGCTGTTATTCAGTATCTTCAGGAATAAAACAGATGAAGGGGTCAAGTGCATCTACAGTAAATTTGCTGATGATACCAAGCTGAGTGGTGTGTTTGCCACATCTGAAAGACAGGATGCCATCCAGAGGGACCTGAAAAAACTTGAGAAATGGGCCCATGGGAATCTCATGAGGTTTAACAAGGCCAAGTACAAGGTGCTGCACCTGGGTTGGGGCAATCCCCCATATCAACACAGGCTGGGGGATGAACAGATCAAGAGTAGCCCTGCCAAGAAAGATTTAAGGATACTGGTGGATGAGAGGCTGGACATGAGCTGGCCAATATGTGCTGGGAGCCCAGAAAGTCAATTGTATCTTGGGCTGCACCCAAGGCAGCAAAAACAGCAGGTCAAGAAAAGTGATTCTGGCCCTCTGCTTCCCTCTCATGAGATCCCACCTGCAGTACTTCATCCAGCTCTGGGATCCTCAGCACAGGATGGATATTGAGCTGTTGGAGTGAGTCCAGAGTAGGGTTCACCAAGATGATTAGAAGTATGGAGCACCTCTCGTATAAGAAAAGGCTGAGAGAATTGGGTTTGCCCATCCTGGAAAAGAAAAGGCAGTGGGGTGACCTAATTGCAAACCTTTAGTACCTGAAGACAGCCTACAAGAAGGACAGAGGGACTTTTCACAAGACAGTGTAGTAAGAGGACAAGTGGGAATGGTTTCAAACTGGAAGAGAGTAAGTTTGGATTACATATTAGGAAGAAATTCTTGACTATGAGGGTGATGAGACAAAGGTTGGAACAGGTTGCCCAGAGAAGTTGTGGACTCACCAATACTAGAAGTGTTTAAGGCCAGTTTGGAGTGAACTCTGAGCAACCTGGTCTAATTTAAGGTATATCTGCCCATGTCAGGGAGTAAGTACTAGATGATCTTCAAGGTCCTTTCCAACCCAAACCATTCTGTGACTTATTTTATGTATTTATTTTATGGTATTCTTCCAGGAAGATGTGTTCCTTGAAAAGGCAACATAAAAGATGCTACTCAAAGCAGTCTGTCACTACACGCAGCAAAAATGGAGCTAAATACTGCCACTACCCACCAAAAGCCTCCCATCAAATAATTCTATTGCTTCATTTCACTCGTTATACAAGGGTATGTCCTGATTTCTAGCTGTAATTTTAAATTTTTCTTGAACCGATTAAGTAGTTCCAGAAGTTAGGAGTTGATTGTCCTGAATAGTTTAGGGGAAAAATTCATAGTTTTTCACTTCAGTTTATAAAGATGAGAATCTATGTATTTATCTGTTTAGATTTATTTTCATGTTCTTCATTTTATTTGGAAATCAAGATCCATATATAAGTAACTTATGTGGCTCTGTATGCATAAGCTGAACTGCTGAATGTTCATTGCAGCATTTAGTAAGACTTCAGAGTATCAATCATTTTGACATCACTTTTGTCTTTCTTTTTTTCACCTTGACCCAGTCTGCTTAATTAATAATTAATTACTGCAGACAGATTCAGCTACAATTTGGTGTTCAATGGTATTGATGCCTGGAGTGGCTACCTGAAAACAGAGGCTAGACAAAAATAAGAGAATAAAAGTAGGTATTTATTTGAAGAGCCTTCAAAGGTACTCCCTGGGCAGTCAAAAGGCTACCCCCAAGATGGACTCTGGGTCACGGGTTCTTCACTCTTATGTTTGGTCCACTTACATATCAGGGTTAATTCTCCAATTATAACTTCAGGTAATGATGTAATTACCCCAAGTTTGCTCCACCTTTTCAGAGGCCTTTAGTTTATACATTTTGGGGCCTGGGACAATTGAAGTGTCCTTGAAGAGCAAACCTAGAGAGGGTTTGTTATGTCTAACCAGCATGACAGAACGCAGCCAACAGGCTACAAGAAACTTCAGAGTTACACACTTGGCAGTACAGGATTTGAAAAAGATAAAAGTTAAAACCTAAGGCATCAGTATGGATACCACTCACAGTGAATGAAACATATATGGAAAATTAAATAACTGAGTGAGGGTTTTTGTGCTCTACCCTACAGAAACAATCAAATCAGCAAGTACTCTGAGTACACAAAACAGGCAGTTTCACTTCTGAAAAACAGACAAGGAGGTGAGTGGGAATAAGGCGGGCAAATCTAGTTTGCTTCTAAATAGTGTTACTATTCCTGTATTAGTATAGAATTACCTTAGAAAAATAGAAAGTTACCAACAGGATCGACAGCAGGTGACTTTCAGAGCCAAATGTCAGTTGTTGGCTGAGCAATCTGAAATATTGCAGACTAGTAATTTTTTCAGATTGGCTGAATTTATATTGATTCAGTACATTTGATTTTTTAAAAAAATGCTAGGATCATAAATATGCTCATCCTATAAACATTATGGGATGTAGAGAGGTGTCTGTGCTAGAGAGGAATATTTTGCTACCATCCAGATTCTATCCAGATTTGACCAAATGGCAAAAATTCTAGTTTGCATATGCTCAGTGGCAATTTTTGGACTCCAACTAGCTGATATCTCCCAGAAGACTGGCCTAAGAATCTAAAATAATGTGCATAATCTGTCCTGTGATTTCAATAATTCTTTGCTCAGACAAAGCAGCTTGAACACATCTCTAAAGGCTAAAGTATTTTGAAAAATTAGATGTTAGGTACCTTGAGTTTGTTAACCAGTGTTGAAAGAAGTCTTTTACTTCAATACATCACTTTTGTCTAGATGGATGTTCACTAAAATCTGACCTCATTGAATAGATGCACAGGAAAAAGAGCCAGTCTTTTCAAACACTGTGCTATACAGATAATCACTCCAAAATCCTGCTAGGAAAGACTAATTATGCCTTCAAATTAGGTATGAAAAATATGCAATAAATAAGTCCCTATATTAAGCAACTTCAAAAAAAGAAAGTACTGCATAGTTGTTTAATGAGCATCACATAGAACAGAGTCTGTATTGGAGAAAAAATTATACACAACCATAATATACATGTACAAGAGATCATTTTCCACGTTGCTCTGTCCTGGCTCTGTGGGGCGTGACTTTTAACTTTAATAAAACTTAACATGTTTTTCAGGTCAGCAATATATTGTCAAGTATAGCCTTTAAGATCGTGTGTCTTCAAATTTAATAAGATACATGATATTGTCTTGAAAAGAGATTGCAAATTGTATAGACAAAAGTATGTAAACATGCACAACAACAGTTTTTAAACAGATTTGGAAAAGTTTACATATTATAAGTTATTCTGTTATATATTTAAAAAGCACTACTGTATTTCTGCCTCAATTCTCCTTTGATTAGCTATCCAAGAGAATGTAATGTATATGAATTATAAATTGTTAATGATATATTATTCCTCTATGCTAATGATAGATTTTTCCATACCTACTGATGTTGTATTTTTAAAATGTTAGTATCTGAATGACCCATACTTGATTTTGGCCAAGACTAGAAGAAGGGATCAAAGATTCGTTATGGTAATTTCTGGATTACAACAAAATGCATGTCGAGGAAAGATAAAATTCACCTTTCCTTGAAAATGATCTGTTTGTGTATTATTTTCCTTCAGGCTTAATGAAGAAAACTGTCATTAAAAATGCAGCATTTTCCAACCAACAAAATTTTTCAAGGACTTCCACAGTTTTTCTTTAAGCGGTTTGTTCAGATACCTCTGTAAAAGAACAAATATCATTACAAAGTGTAAAAATGCACCCAGGAACATCAGTCCTGTTTTTGCTAACATTTTATCATCTGATTATGCAGTATGTACTGCATCTTTAATGTTTGCTTTCTAATCCACTTATAGCTATTTTATGCAGGAAATGAAATACTGGAACATTAAGAAATGAGGAGAAAACATACTAGGGAAGCTTAGAAAGCAGTAAAAATGAATTCTGGCAAAAAAGTAGTAATCATATTGTTAAAATAGGTCATTTCTTTTCATCTGGCATTACTCTGAGAAAGAGATTAATTCAGTGTTCAGAACATCAGCCAAAGTGTTCACATCCACAGAGGACATGAAAGGAAAATGAATTTATAATTACCTGTATCATATGTAGGAGCATTATGAATAATGAGTCATACAAAATGTGTATGGACTGGGAATGTGCATATATATCCAGATAAATTTCAACTCATAATCTAAGTACCTGTCTGTCTGGATTATTATAGTTGAAAAATTATATAAAACATTTATATTTTATATAAATATATAAAAATTAGCATCATAAGGAGCTAATTGTACTTCAATGTTACCTTCTAGAAACAAAATGATGCCTGAATTTGACAAAGCCCTCTAACAATTGCTTCAATGGGTTGAAGATCGGGCAGATGCCTTCACTCCTCTAAGGATAAATTTTAAACTGTTATTATATATTTTGATGCTAACCAAATGGAGAGCTATGATTTGCAGTCATTACTAAATTCAGACTGTTTTGAATTTCCTGAAATGAAATCTCAGATTTGTTTATTGGTTTTGCTCTTTTCTTCTTGTCAAACTCTTAGAACAGGAGGAACTGTCCAGTCTCAAAGAGAAGTTATTTATGTCATCTACTTCAGGCAGAGCAGGTGCCCTGAATTTCTAGGTGCAGTCTCTGAAGAGAGGTGACTTTCTTCAGGATGGGGGCTCACAGCATCACACGTGTGCTACAATTACACCGTCTGCTCTGAAGGCATCTGCCACCTTTGGTCAGCTGTACAGGGAGCTTGCTACTTAAATAAGGCTCCTTAACTATGTGCTTACATGTAAGTGGAGTGAGATGGATCTAGGTTTGGCCCTTATAAAATTCTCCCTCTTTTCTACTCTGACTTTCAGAGTTCTTTTTTGTCTTTTTTTTTTTTTTTTTTTTTTTTTGTCTTTTGTTGTCTTGCTCTCTCCCTGCCGTCCTGTACGTAGCATTTCCTTCCCTAAAGTTTGGAGGTAAGATTACAAGACAGACTAAGTAATCAAGTTGATTCTGTAACCAGCTTTTTAAATAGCGATTGCTGGTTGTACTAGGATCTTACTCCCTTTAAGTTTATTTTCCCACCATTTGTGTTTAGCTGCTCTCGCTTCCTACGCAGTAGTATCAGTCTTCTGAGTATTCCCATGATTTTAAGCTAAAGAGCCATGATAAGAAAAGTAAAGGGGGTTTTGAATTTGTCCTCCCTGTTTAGAAATTTTAATCTTAGTATATGGCAAGAATCTGTAGGGAAAAACTTTTCGTTTACCTTGTCTTCACTAATAATCAAACCAAAGCTCCTTTCATTGTAGGTTCTTAGAATATACCAGACAAGCATAAAGGTGATTTTTTTAGTTTGAAGTTTTTAGAGCGTGCTTTTTGAGGAGACCTGGTCTTTGAATTTAGTAGATGCTGTTATTCAATGTGGCTTTTTAGTAGCTGCCGGCTGTGTTTCCCTGCATTCTGTGGGGGACTTCTCCTACTTCCAAAGTATTGGCAGTTGTACACCAATGCACAAATCACTGGCAGTCAGGAGAAATTCATTCAGACCAAATGAGATCTTATTCTCTGAATTTATAGTGCATACTTCAAATTAGAAGATCAACATTCATATAATTAATGCCCCCTGCCCCACTCCCAGGTCATACCACTTTAGTGTATTTTAGGTCCATCAAATGATGTTTCATGAATTGGCAGGTAAGAAAATGCATATTAAATTGAGCAAGAATGAATGGATTTAGGGTTTAGGGTGGAAAGGCTGATGGACTTGGCAAGGAATTTACTTAGGTAAAGTCAGGTGGGTTGGCAGTAAGCAGAAACATATTTTATTTTTTGGCAGGAAAGATATTATGCTCAGGGAATATCATACGTCTTGTTGACTGAGGTGGAAAATTTTGGAGAGATCCTCTTGCAAAAGTTCTGGAATTATATCACAGCCTTTGTCAAGATGTAAATAATTCAGTATTGCAAAGTCATCTGTAGAACAGTCAGGAAAAAAAAGCAGGGATTTTTTGACATTGATGCTTCTCTTATATTCAGAAAAAGCTAGTTCCTTGATCCCTTTTATATAAGCACAGGGGACTGTGCCAGCCAATGAGATGCTGCTTTTAATCCATAAAACAAAATGCTATGCAAGTTAGAAAGAAGACTGAGTCATTAATCCATATAAAACCAAACAAAAAAACCAAAACCCAAAAATAAAACAAGAAGAAAAAAGGAAAAGGAAAAGGAAAAGGAAAAGGAAAAGGAAAAGGAAAAGGAAAAG
>VZRO01004900.1:1338259-1371155 GCA_013397915.1 Daphoenositta chrysoptera | reverse complement strand
AAGAAAAAGAAAAAGAAAAAGAAAAAGAAAAAGAAAAAGAAAAAGAAAAAGAAAAAGAAAAAGAAAAAGAAAAAGAAAAAGAAAAAGAAAAAGAAAAAGAAAAAGAAAAAGAAAAAGAAAAAGAAAAAGAAAAAACCAAGCATTTGACTTATTGAAATGGCCTCACATTGTCTTCACCTTTCATTTATCTCTTTAATAATGAACAGTATCATTAAATTATGTCTCTTCAGTTTGTTCTTTCCTCACTTACTTTTGTTTGGAAACAATGTTTCAAGGAATTTTTAGTAGTTTAATTATTAAAGTAGAAACAGTTTCATCATTGTGAAAACCTAATCTGATGCAGTTTAGCATAGCCTGTTGTTTCTAACACTATGTTATGCATGGGTGCAATTAGGCATCAAGACTAACTTTTGTAAATGAATTATTACACAATAAGGGTCTTTTAAATTAGATGTGATTTGGGGTTTCATTTGATACCTCTAATGGAGATACATAAAATACTTCTATTTTTAATGATTTTAACCTTTTTGTTTGTTTGTTTGACTATGTAGAGACTGATTTTTCTAGAATGCTTACTATTTATTTGCCATTTGATTAACCTATTGTTAGGACATCTATTGTTCAACACAATTGTATTTAATGTCAACATGTTACTTGTGTAGATATGGTTGATGTAACATAAATCTGAGTGATGCATACTTCCTACTCTGGGCAGGTATTTAATGTCCTGTATGCCCAAAAAACAGCTGAGATTCTCTGATAAGAATAGTCTAAATATCCTCTCTGGAAGTATGCAGTTATATGTGCATTTGTACATCTTTATTTCTAAGTAGTTGTGGTGACCTGTTCACTAGCGGCCTGTGTGTATCATTCCATCTGTGTGTTTGTAACTGTGTGAACAGTGGTATATGTTTTATGAGCATTATTATTTCTCTGAGAAAAGTGTACGTAGCAGCATACAACTTTACCCACATGTGCTACATACAAAGAAAAAGTTATGTCCCCATTTTCTTTATGAAAATTCTTATTATTTAGTGGAAACTGAGTTTCAGTATAGAGTAAGGAGCACTGGTAGTGTTAAATGGGAAAATTTTTATTTGTACAAACAAAGAAGTCTCTCTAGTTAATCACAACAATGATTTTTATGCTCATTTTACAGTTGCTATAAAATATTCAGGGTATGTACTGCATCAACTTTGAGAATCATTCTATTTTTCTATCTTTAAAATAGCTTTTCATGCATATTGGATATTGGTCTGGGACATGGTCTTTCACAGTTTTTTTCCCCAGGTTGCAATTAATGAGAAAATAAAAACAGCTTCTTGATGTAAGCCTTAAAAATGTTGATTTACTGACAAACCTGGCCAGAAATCCTCAGTTAGACTATTTTTCTATAACAAAAAGTGTTTGATATGCAAGTCTAAAACCTTTGGAATCTTTTCATATAATCATCTCTTCCCTTACTTTTTTTTTAAAAATTTTTTTTAAGAATAGCAGATTTTTATTTTCTAGTCATATCTGACACAGTAAATGAAATGAAATATAATTTGTCTGTGCCTGCTGTGCCGCAGTCATATTTCTTCCGGATTGCAATGATTTCAGTCTTGTGATGCACCAAAATGCTGTCTAGTCAACTTTATTTTCTTCAAAGACAATACAATGTTGTGGAGCCATTAGACACAGAAACTTCAGAATATTAGTTGGGAATTCAGTTTTGTTCAGAGTCTGCTAAGCAGAGAAAAGATTGTGCATGGTGATATTGTTCAAACTCTGCTGTGAACAAAAAAGTGTAAAAGTTTCCTAAAGAGGTCAAATTTAAATTGCAGGCAAGCAAGCAATTTGTTATGATGTGAAATGCACAAACATAGGTCTTGTAAATGATAAATGCTGAACTATATTTTCTTCTTAATAGGCCAACATCAGTATACTGGTTTAAAAAAGAAAAACTGCTTCAGCTGTGAGAGCCAAATATATTTATTTTAGTACAAACTAAATAGCTTTTAAGAACATCTCCTGTCTTTCATAATTGCCATGAAAATTCTGTAAAATATTCCTGCAAACGAAAAAAAGGAGTAACTGAATGAAATGGTCTGGAACTCGAAATGAAAAACTATGATTTTCAGATTTCATCTTTTACTTTTTTTCCCTCTCTTTCAGTCTCTAGTCTGGGAAATAGAACTTCTGTGGATTTCTGGGCTGTAGACTCTCAAATATATAATGCTGCTTTAACTTTAGGGTTTTAAGTTTTTTTCTTGAAAGAAAAAGCCCCAAAGCTATAAACATGCTGTTAGCTCTGTTATATCTCTCACAATGAAGACCTCACCTGAAAACACCTCTTTCTTTTCTATGATTCAGTAAAATAATTAAATATCAATATTTATAGAATGCTACATTGTTTAAACAGGTGTCGTTTCACTGAATGAAAACTGACATATGTAGCACTAACTTTTCAAAATAAAATATTTGAAAACTATGACTGCATGTCTTATGGTTTTACTGCTATTCTTTACAAGCATTACAGTAACACATGGCTCACTGAGGAGATGCTGAACTGGACTGACAGCTCCTATCCAACACACCTTTACATCCATCTGTTTTTGGATAAATTCTTATTTTTGTGTTTGATGTTTAGGAAGTGAATAAAAATGAGGCTGAAAAACAGAAGTAGTTTATTCTTTTGTAAACAGCTATTGCAAGAAGTGTCATAATACAGGCTTAGATCCGCATCTTTTTCTGTGTTCAAGTGTTGAGTGAAAAGCTGGGGAAAACACATCAGGTACAAAGAAGAGAGAGCTAAATACAGTTTTAACTCATATACTGAAAAACATGAAAATATGACTTAAGTCAAAATTGGTCCTGCTAGGATGTGTGATTTCATGACACATTTCTCCTATATCACCTTTCCCTGCCTGGATCTGTTTCTGCAAGACCTTGCACACATGAGTGCTCTTGCTAAACATGACAGGATGGCTGGAAGACTTGGCAGACCTGGAGCCAATACATGTCACAAATCCCCAGCATGCAGTGAAACCAGCTGGGTGTCAGGGGACATCGGTAGTTCAGCCTCCTTCAATGTTGTTTTCATACTGTTTTGTGTGTTTTAAATTGTATTCTGTCACCCTCAAAACCCACGGACATTGTTTTGCTCTTTACCTACTTCAGCTTTCTTGCTCTGTCTCCTTTCTTTGTTTGGGGGAATAAAAAATAGAAAAACTGCCTTGAGTGCAGTACCTGATATTATACATATAGCACATAAGGCAGTAAAGGAAACTGTAATTCCTGTGTATTTAATGATCTTCCCTGTGCTGAAGTCTGAAGGGATTTATCTCAAGCCGTTCCCAGCATGGCTATAACCTAACTGGTTAGCAGTGCATGCTCCGTGAGCATGGTCACTGTAATACACTCTGCCACCACTCCTTTGGGTGTTGGTAGTAAAGATTAAAGATAATACCACAGTGTAATTGTTACAGAACTTTAAAGATACTATAAATAGATGTCAATATTGGTATCACTTCATCCGTTATTAATATGGATGGGAATAGCCCCTACCCAGAAAGTGGATGTGTGAGATGGGGTTTGTGGCTCAAGATTCTCAACGAAAGGTCCCAAGAAATCTAATAGCAAACAAATGGAAAGAAAAAAAAACAGTTCCCAAAAACAATGAAGAAAGCAAACCTTTATTTGGGGATAAGATGAATTCAGAAGACTTGAGTTAGCGCAGATATAAAATATTGAATTGTTCTCTGATTTTGCTATCAGACTAGTATTTGATTAATCTCATGCTCAATAACATCTTACATTAGAATGTCAAGGGGAGACAGCAATTATATGTAATAATACAAGACAACATCTGGAGAGAAGAGATACTTAGTTTTCCAAATTGTCTAGTGCAATGGAATGGCAAAAAAAGCATTTCTAATAAGCATTTCTTTTTCATGTAATTTTTTCCATTTTTAAAATACTTTTGAAGAGATAGTCTTGTGTCATGTTAACTCCAGTGTTAAGTTTGTTTGTTTCTTCTGTGTCAGAATATCTGTTTAAAATCTCTCTGTACTCTGTAGGTGACAGCGATTTTGCGGTACCAAAAATGCAGGAGGAAATTAACTTGCCCATTCATATTTCCCGACTCTTATATTATTTTATTATTTCTTTTTTCATGTATCATGCTGCTGCAACATTAGTAATGTTACAGCAATTAGCTGAGAATGTGTCTAATATCCCATTTACCTTGTCATGAACCATACCTTGTTGTGCAGGGATCAAGATTTTAGCTAACAAAACATTTAAGAACTAGGAAAAGCAAGTAGCATCACAAAGAGTTTTTGTTAAAACACTTCTGTAATTTGAGAACACACTGTTGCTGGAAGAAAAATATTTCTGTGCTAACTTTCAGAGACATTTCACTTTTTTCCATCCCCCATACGGGGAGTGAAATTCACGAGTCTATTTTTTCCCCATGAGATGTTCTACAAATGTTTTCAGAATGGGTTTCTTAATGCAGTCTCTTTGGGGGATATTGGCAGAAAAGCATATGTACAAATATAGAACAATTAGAGGCAGAGTGTGAAATCAATTCAAACTCTTTTTTAGAGACAATTAATTATTTATTTTTTACATTGCACAGAACTTTTTTTCTGCCACACTTGCTGAAAAGCATTTTATATTGCGGTTTTGTATGGTTATGCAATCGCACACCCTAGCATTTGCACACCCTTCTGGAGAACACATCAGTAGACTTTTTGGAGTCAAAGCATCTCCTGTTTTCAGGAGAGAGCGATGGCTGCATGAGTTGTGAGGGGTTTTGGCACAATTTATTTTATTTTTAAAAAATGCTGACATTAATTTCATGAACGTCTTTGCATTATTCCTCAAGCATTTTTTCTTCCTGTACATGGTCAGTAACCCAAAAGACATATCTTTTCCATGAAAAAAAGTAATAGTCTTATCTTACATAAACTAATGCAAAAGTGAAATCTCAATCACATTAAGTAATTTATTGTTTTCATATTTGTTCAGTGCTAAAAGCAAAAGGCTATGGGAGGGTTAAAATTACTGTAATGTTTCTACCTCAATTCCACTCCTTAAGACAAGGTTGTAGATCATGATATTTTTGTTAGATCTGCACCTTTGGTCTAATCTGAACACTGGTGACTTGAAATTGTGAATCTAGGGCAACAGCAGCTGCAGCCCAGGGGAAAAAAACCAACAAAAAAACCCCACCACAGAACCATAAAAATCTGTGTGAATAATTCATGTGTTCACTGTTCACTGTATGCAGAACCTGACTTTTAATAATGAGGGAATAGTATAGTAGTGGACTTGGTTGAGTCAGTTTGAGGTGGGAGAACTGTAACACTTTTTCTCACTTCACTGACTTCCATCCATAATGTGATCATAAACTCACTAAGGTTATTGTAGGCTGTCGATTTTTATGGAGGGCAGAGGAAGTATTTAGTATAAAATGAGTGGTTGAAGTTCTCCAAAGTCTTAACCTTTCTTCACAAATGGTTGAAACACCAGTCTTCCAGTGAGACTTTTTTTTTTTTGTTGGAATCCCTTTTTGAACATTTTTCTTTCCTGATCACTGCTGTCATTTCAGTCATTTATTTCCAATCTTTTTCTCTTGCATCCCTCTCCTTGAACAGAAAATTAGGCTTTTCAAAATTTCTTGTGACTAGGTAGGATCCATTGGTGTATTTTATTTCCCTTTCCATTCCCTTCTCCAGAAAATTATTCTCTGTGCACCTTAATCTTTGCATCTCTTATGGTGAGAAAAAGAGTCAATAACTTAAAAGCCAATGGGAAAAATAAAATCTAAGTACGTTAGCAAAACATGAATGTTATCCTTTATTTCCTAAATCACCATTCATGAGACTGTAGAATAATTTAAGGGCATCACACCAGCAGCAGTTTTATAGATTGTGTAGCATTTTGGTTTGTCCATAGTGAATTCTGATGTTACTGACATTTTTTACTATTCAACTGTGCATGCATGCAGTGAGTGCAGAAATGAAGAATTTTGTTTTCTTGCTACTTCACAAAGTCCCTTTGAAATAATTTGACATTATGCATAAACAAAATGGGGGCAGCATGCAGAATTGCTTTCATTTCCTTTACACATTGGCCATACAGTTTAAAACAGTCTATATATATATACAAACTGAGAAAAAATAACACTTTGATATGAGTATGGTAATCTTTGCTCCATTTATATATGCACTGCATAAACAGCTTTTAAATATGCTATTATAATATGCAAGAGTCTATTTCTGTCTGTGATATTCCTGTGAGAATATCACAGATATTCCTGTGAGAGGGAAAGACGATCGGCTGCAAGGTGCTGTTGAGTGGGAGAAACAGTCTTGCAAATTACTGTGGATAATGAGGAGGTGAGAACCATGTTCTTGTTGGTTAAGAATAACCTCCAACAAGCAGTCTTCAGTGTTTTGGCAGCAGTTGAAGGAATTGTCTCAGCTTTCCAGGGGTCTGGCAGGGCCAGCAGTAGAATTATGGATGTCTATGCCTATAGTAAGTTCCTTTCAGTCTGTTGCCCATGTTGTAATGCATAGGTTAGACCTGAGTCAGCATTCATTAGCACATTGTATGAAATTATGGAGTGTTGGTATCCAAGCTGGACTGGTCTTTGGCTCCGTGAGACTACTTTTCTACATGGCAAATTTTGCTGACATTTAACTTGAATCCCAGTTGAAATTATCTTTCAGTGTGTGGAAGTCTTGTTGAACCGCTGCATTCCTAGTGAGGTGAGGCACAGCTCACAAAAGTCCATTACACAGTCTGTTTTACACAGTGCTTTCAATGTGGAGGGCTGGTTCTCCAAGCTTGGCTGCTATGACCACAGCTCCAAAAGAATATCAGGGGTTTCTCCAAACTCTCACCTTGGGCCATAGTATTTTTCATGGAGGACCACTTAGTCCAGATTTGTTAATGATATTCTAGGGCTAAGAGTTCATCTAGTAAGCAGTTCATGTAATTTCCGATTTCATCATTCTTCCAACAGCTGTGGGGGTAAATAAATAAATAATCAATCAATTTTCGTTGCATCTATTGTCCATATACCTGTAAAAGGCTGAATACCCCTTATATGCAATAGAGAACATTACTAAAGTATGCTCTTTTTTAGAGGGCACTGTGTCAGAATTTAGTCAGTTTATGTAGGGAGCAGATTTAAGTTATAATAATGTCAGTGAAGACCATCAACAAACGTGTGTTAGGGCTGGTACTGGTTTTAACCCTAAAAAAATACTAGTTACACTCCATGGTTTTAGATGGTTGTAAGAATGGCATTTACAATATATAAGGTAAGAACATCCATACTGCAATATTGCTTAATACTGCAATCTTTGCTGGTTTTACGTCAATTCTGACTCATAAACCCATTCCAGTGCTGCAGTCTTGCCATATTGCATCTTATTATGTCAAGTGCCAAGAGCAATAACATAAAACCTTTGTTTTTCCTACATGCTCCATTTAATCTCTAAAAGCAGGACTCGGCTCAGTGGAGTGTGTACATATACCAGCATTACACCAGTCCCATTCTAGAACCACAGCAGCCTTTGCTCATAAATTTCTAGACCACAGCAATGCACAAGTGAAGCATATAGGTGAAAACTATGAGAAGTTTAGTATCTAGTAAATCTAACAGTCACTTTCTGTAGCATTTGCAGTAAACCTCTTCTAGATGGTTGTACATTAAAGCTACATGCTCTGAAGAGATTTAGTCTTGTCTTGGCACCAGCTGAAAGAATAGGATATAATGTGTGCAGAACTTTATATTGCATTTCAGTAAGCTAATTTATTTCTTATTAGTTCTGGGCGAGTGTATGTGGGGGAAGAAGTAAAAGGGAGGGTGAACTTAGTTCTAAGAATATAAATTTTAAAAAAGTCAAACTGTAAACATGGTATTTGGGTATAAATATAGAGTGCCATATTTTCAATGACACTCTTATAGTAATTAGCACTTTTTGAAAGTGTATTATTTGCCTCCAGAAGGGGAAAATATGGCTTTACTGGAGCTGCATGTAAACAGCTTCAAGTGCAAGTTGACATGATTTTTCCAAGTAAAAAAATCTAGAATAGACTGAGACCCAACAGTGCTTGACACTGAGACGCTACTGTTGATGCATAAATTTATATGCATACATTTCTAGAAAGCTAAGCAATCCAGTGAAAAGCAAGCTAAGACAGGACTATGGGCTGCCTAACCAGAAAATTACAGTGCAGTGGGCTAGACTCCCCCAAAAATTATCATTTCAGAGGAGCAGGCACTTAGAAAGGGTAATGGATCACTTCCCAATGTACATGCCTACTTCAGAGGTAACTCAAGTAAAATGTACATCACTCCAAGTGACTACCATATCTATTTTCCATATATCACTAACATCTTCTGGTAAACCAACTATAATATTTTTTTGCTATAGAAGCTCACTTTTTCAACACCTTGTATACCAAACTTACAAAACTAACCTCTTTCAAACATCTTTCTTCCCATGTCCCAAATTTACTGGTGGAAGTTTCATATAATGATCTCCATGTGCTAGCAAGGAGGAGCTTGGGAAATGGGAATACAGGACAACTGTCTCTCACAATTGATTAGAATTAATGGCAATAGTCATGCTCCATGGTACCTGGAGTAACATGTGGCTTAGGAAGAGGAACCTAATGTATTTGTTAAATTATTTATTTTTAAACTTAGCCCCATGTCCCATCTGTAGTTTTAAATTACTGTACTTGTTTATTTGCTTTTACTTTTACAATGGTAAGCACTAGTTGCCATGGCATGTAAGATTCTGTGTGGTTTTGATTTGTGGTCTCTCAAAGCAGTAGTCCGTCTTCAGTGGGCATTTGCATGTTGTTTGGATTTCTTCTGAGTGAGCTTAATAAGTCATCTACCAACTTTTCTTGACAAAGAAAATCCACTTTTTGTCTCAGCATCTCCCGTTTTACCTATTGTTGGTTGACATTGCAGGCATGAGGAAGGCTGGAAGAAATGGAAACTGTAAAAATATTGGAGTAGTAAGAAAAAGCTACATTTATTTTTCAAATATCATCAAGCCTGAGGTAAAAATTCAAACCAGGCAGAGTAGAGCTGGTACATGTAATTTAAGTTTTTCAGCCTTATAGAGACAGTTTCTAGCTCCCCATCTGCATGTGCTCATTGTAATTCAAGAATTAAACATTTACATCCAATAATAAAATGTGATCCTAGCTACCTCATAAACAAAAACTCCTTGCCCTTTCCTAAACCCTGTTTTAAAAGTTAGCATTTCTTTAGATCATCAGAATGCTGTAAAGGAGAGAAGCTGTATGACTTGCCTTTCTACAAAAAAACCCAACAAACCAAAACCCTTAGAGATTTGTATAATTTGACTCCTAAGATAAATTTCCAGGGTGGGTTTTCTGTGAATTGATTAGCTGCCTTTTAGCCTCAAAAGTTAAAAAAATGAATTGACATTGATGAAGATCTTGCAAAGAATAAAGTAATTGAGGCTTAAAAGCAAAAAATAGGTTGGATTTTGTGATGGGTGGCAGTTGATCACTAAAACCATACAAGAAACAAAGATGAGAGAAGGGAAAAATTCATTCAATAATCCTGTTGAAAGTGTAAAGGAAAGAGATAAAATTTCCTTAAAGGAAGAAAAAAATTATTTCTCCAACAAAGTAGGCAATATTGGAGGCCTGTTTCTCTCAGAGAGCTTTCACTTTTGCTTTTCTAAGTTATGAAACCTTTTTCCACTTGAGGAATATATATAATCTTCTTTATCAATGTTACTCAAATGACAGGGGAGTATATTTTTTTTATTTGCTCAATATTTAAAAAAAAATATTGATATAAAAATGTGGTCATTATCAAGACAGCTAAAGAGAATAACATTTTAGCATGTCATTCAGTAAAAAAAAAAATCAAACTTACAGTAACTTCAGTATTTTATATATTTCATGCTGTGCATCTGGTTATGTATATTTTTTAACCTCTAACAAATGTAAAAACCCCTGCCTATCCAAGCTCAACAATTCATTGCCTTGTTTGATTTTGACCACAAGGGTAAAAAATTCAGTGTTTATTGTCAAACCAGACACTGTGGTGTGAGAAAGATAGCAGGGGAGTCAGAAAAAAAGTTGAAAAGAGAGCAAAACCAGAAATCTGTTAAAAATAGTTGAGATGAAGCATTTCTGTTCTTGAAGGTGATGTACTGTACTTTCTGTTATACAATACAAAGGAAAGTGATTACAGCAAATTGTCTGTAAAAACACAGACCAGTAACATTTTGTTCTTGTTTTCTTGTGGGATCAAATGTATTGTGGGCTCTGGGGACTTGAAAAGAAGTACACTGGGGGAGGTCTGCAGGAAGACATGGTTGAGAGATGAGTTTCCAACTAAAGAAAATATAAAATGAGCAAAGCTAAAAATAGAAATGTGAAGAAATGAGGAAGATGCACAACGGGAGAACCAAAGACGATGCACAACCAGTTAAGCTTCTTTCAGAATAAAAGAACAAGAAACAGTGTCAGATTGGGATGATTATTCAAATACACGTCTTTGCTCACATTTTTATTCTTCACATTACTAAGTGTGTTTCTTCTTATTCTCTTTTTGTAGAAATTTTTAGGAATAAAGTGTATGTTCCATTTTTAGGGTCTCTAAATCTGGCAATGCACAAGAAACACGAAATGTCAATAGATTCCTTTGTTATACTGAAGTTGCTGAAAGAAATAAATTTTGAAAGTAACTGATGAGATAGAAAATTAGTTATCATCTCCCCTTTAACTGATGGAAAAATGTATGGAATGGATATTGGCTGTCATTTTAGAGCAGAGAGCAACCTTGTCTAAAAAATTATGTTAGAATTTTAGAGAATAATAGAGCTGCTAAAGCTAACAAGTGCATAACTTCACATGGGATCACACACAGTCCCTTAAAATCCTGGCCTATCTGCATAGATACACAGTATCAAGTCCTCAAGTCCTTCACAATCTGTTAAAAAAAAATAAAATTAAAAGACTATGAAACACTAACAAAAATTTATATTGTCTTTTGACTTAAAGACTTTGGTTTTGCAGAAAAGGACATAGGGGTCCTGTGGGATATCAAGCTGTGCATGTGCCAGCAAAAAATGCCCTTGCTGTAAAGAAGGTTAATGGTGTCCTAGGCTGTTTTACCCAAAGTTTTGATAGCAAGTCAAGGGAGGCGATCTTTCCCCAGGGGTCAGCCATGGTGAGACCACACCTGCAGTGTTGTGTCCAGTTTTGGGTGCCCAGTACAAGTGACAGACATACTGGAGAGAGTCCAGTGAAGACTCACTGAGGTGATTAAGGTCTGGAACATCTCTCCAGTGAGGAAAGGCTGAGAGAGCTGGCACTGTTCAGCCTGGGAAGAGAAGGCTCGGGGGGATGTTATTAATGTATACAAATACTTGAAAGGAGGGTGCAAAGAGGACAGACCCAGGCTCTTTCAGTGGTGCCCAGTGGCAGGACCAGAGCCAGGGACACAAACTGAAACACAGGAGATTCCCTCTGAACATCAGAAAACATTTTTTCACTGTAGGTGTGACTGAGCACTGGCACAGGCTGCACAGAAAGGTTGTGGAATCTCCATCCTTAGAGATAATTCAAAAGGCAGCTGAACGTGATTCTGGACAACTCACTCTGGGTGGCTGGGCTGGAACAGGAGGGTGGGACCACATAACCTCCAGAGCTCCCTTTCAACCTCAGTCATTTTGCAATTCTGTGATTCTTCAGTTAGTTTATAAGATAAAGGTTGTTCTTAATGTTTTGGTTCAACTGCAAGTGTGTTTTCAAGGTGCTTGTTAAAATAACTTTTTTTTTTTCCCCATTCTATTCAAGGAATTCCTTTCTTCCTTCTTTGAGTCTCAGAATAATACCTTCTTCCTTTTAATTGTCACAAGTCCATTTGTATTCTCCCTGGTACTCTATATTGTATAGACAGGATTACAACAAACTGCTACAGCTACAAATTCAAAATCAATTTTTAAATTTTAAAAAAAGCTACAATAGCAAAATTACAAAACTTCTTGAATTGTAAATATGCAAAATGTTTCACATTCACCAACACGTTTCAAATCAATAATTTTTAGCTCCTGTAGCACAACTAATCCGTAAGTTTCCGCCATCATAACAGAAAAGTAAATACAGTGAAATACTGCACAAATTCAAAGCTATAGAAGCACATTTATATTAAATATATATGACTAAAATACTATGCATGTTGTGCCAAAGTTGCAAGAATGTTTTTTTCAATTAATTTTCTTGCCAGTTCTGCTGAAATACAGAATTTGCCTTTATAGCTGCAGAAAAATTCAGGCTAAAGCCCACGTTTCTCTATCTTGAAAAGGTAAAAGCTGAATTTTCCAACTATGAAATAAAGTTTGTCATTCAAATTAATAACTCAAAACATATGGCTAAGGCTCTATTTAATTTGAGCCAACAAAGAGGAAAAAGAAGTAAAATTATTATAGAATAATATAGAAACAGCAGAAAGATATATATTGTATTAATACCTTCTTCAAACATCTGTCTATTTTAAAAGGAAATTTATCCAGTAAGGGACATAGGTTTCTTGTCTTAATAGCTTTAACAAGGGGAAACTATCAACAATACAATTACTTTCTTACATAACAATAGTTAGATAATAGATAATAAAAAGTCTTCCCAAGCTTGATGAAATTAAGTTTATCATAATGAAATCACATTATTTTTATCAATTTATGTTTCAAATATACAGGTCTTCTTTTCCTTATTGAATGCAGTCTGCTGTCAACTTTCTACAGTAAGCATCTGTGGTTTCTTTTGGCCAGCTAGTATAAAAAACAATTGTTAATATAAATTTAAAGGGTTGACACTTTAACAAATTATATGGAGTTAGGAAGAAGTGTCCGTATTCCTATTGTTTCAAGCCTGTAGATCTGTAAGTGTTTTCACATCTTGCCTTGGCCTTTATTGTTTGTGCTTAATTTGGACATTAAAAACCCCCAACCAACCCAGACAATTATTTTATGTTTTTTATAATGTTAGAATCATGTAATGGAGGTCTAGTAATAAACAAATTGAATGAGCTTACCTCATACAACCATATGAATGCTGGAGTCTTTAGTTTCACTGCCCTGTCAAAGCAGGGCACTTTCAGACACTGTGCCACCTCCTTGTGTTTTTTCTCTATCTGAGTCTTGGAAAGATTAAAATTTCACGATGTCTGTTCCAGCTACACACTACTGTACTAGTGAAAAAGTTCTTCCTAAAATGTAGTTTGACTGTTGTGCTTTCTAATACTGCTTGCTCTTATTTATGTCTCTGCTGCTCAAGTAGGCTGTTGTGACTCTCTCCTGAACTCTTGGTCAGAATAAATGAGCTCTCGATTTCTCCTCTTAGGTCTTCTCACCATCTTTCTAACCCTTCCCTGAACTCAGATCTTTTTTGAATAGCCTTCTTGAGCTTTGGTGGCCCAGAACTCAACTTAGAATGTGCTACTCAACTAAGTTGCAGTCTTGACTTGAACACTTAGGCTGACTTGAAGGAGAATATTTTATTTTGAGGCAGGTCATGCAGTTTTAATAAAATGTGTAACAGATGTGAAAGTCTAAGGTGAAATGAACATCTTCCAAGTGCTTTGTACAGTAATATTTAAAAGAAGCCAGATACTTTTTCATGTGAATGATCCAGGTAGACAAATTCAATCTTATGGGGCCTGTGATGTGCTGTCTCTAAGTACTGATAAGTAAGTCAATTTGGAAGTGCATTTTCATACGTACTTTAGCTAAAGTACCTCTGAATTTTCATACAGGATAATTAAATATTGCATATCAGAATCTTAAAAGAAAAGTTTTATTATTAGCCTTTTTAGAATTATTTCAAAGCATATTTCATCTTAACCACATACTTTAATAGTCTAGGTAAACATTAGGTTTCTTTTCATCCTTATTTTTAGCTAGTGTATTGCTTGTGTGACTGTGAGAGAGAGTTCTTACTTTGATTTCTCAGGAGGCTGATTTCAAGTCATGTTACTAGAATTCATTTCTCAAAGTTCACCCACAGACTACTGAGATAATATGGCTTTATCATAAGTGTATGCCATCAAAATTATATTAAAAAGTAAGATGAAGGGAGAAAGACACTAGAAAACACTTTTTTTCGGGATCCATATGTGAAATCCCTGCTGATCTACCAATATTCTTACTTCAACATTTTTCTACTGAACTGAAAGTAAGAATCCAACATATGCTAAAGAAGTTGAAGAAGTAGTGTTTTTACTGAACTTAACCAGTCAATTCAGAACATGAAGCAGTGGTGTAAGGACTTTGCATAGAGAACATGTTCACATTCCTACTTGCTTCAGCTACATTTTACTGATGCAAGTGATACCATGAATTGCTGATTAGGTTCTATATTTGATATCGTGCCCACTTTTCTTCACGTTACCAAACCAGAATGTGTGTGCAGTGAGTCATTGCTGCCTTGAACTTATCTGCCTTGCAAGTCCTGAGATTGCCTTAAAGGCTACAGTAAGTAGACTAAATTGGGTCACACATAATCTCTCTTGATTTGAAGTACTTGGGTAGGGCTATTCAGTAAATTTGATTGGCATCAATAACTTGACTAGTGCAAAAGGACTTGGGGAATATATTATCATGTTTAGAGAACTTTGCTATCTAAAGAAATGTTGAGGGAAACTTGTAGTAGATTGTTTCATCAAAACAAATAGTACATAATTTTGCCCCAAAATAATTGTTACATCTTGAAAACTGAGCCTAGGCAGGCCTGGGGCAAAAGAAAAAAAGATATTTTCAGGAAAATTCATCCAGTAGTATGATTTTACTGTTGGTAGTAGTGGTATCACCTATTTTTAATGGGTGATGTAACTTCGCTATCTGAAAAATACTTCTGGAGCGATATTCAGTTCTTATGCCAAAGCCTCTCATTGACTCTCCCTAAAAGACACAGATGGAGAAAGAGAAACATTACATTTTATGCAAGAAAGCATCAAGAAGAAATCATTACAGTGACCATCTGCTATAGACATTACAAATGGTAAATATGAATAAAATATATAAATTCAGAGAATATGATAAAAGTCTATCTCAAGAGTTAGGCTGTAAGTCAATGATTTTGATTTTATGTCTCCTGGAAGAATATGGTAAGGAGCCTTGTTGTGGTTTCACCCTAGCCAGCAGCCAAGCTCCACACAGCTGCTCCCTTACTCCTCCACCAGCAGGATCAGGGACAGAATCAGAAGAGTAAACACTGGAAGACTCATGGGTTAAGATAAAAACTGTTTAATAGGGAAAGCAAAAGCCATTCACACAAGCGAAGCAAAACAAGGATTTAATTCCCTGCTTCCCTTGAGCAGGCAGGTGTTCAGCCATCTCCAGGACAGCAGGGCCCCGTCATGTGCAACAGTGACTTGGAAAGACAAACACCACCACTCCAAGAATTCTCTCCTTCCTCCTTCTTCCCCACACTTTATATATTGAGCATGATGTCATTAGGTCTGGAACACCCCTTAGGTCTGTTTGAGTCAGCTGTCCTGGCTGTGTCTCCTCCCAACCTCCCATGTACCCCCAACTTCCTCACCAGCATGGCAGTGTGAAAAGGCCTTGGCTCTGTGTAAATCTTGATCAGAAGTGTCAAAAACATCTCTCTGTTGTCAACCCTGTGTTTAGCACAAAACCAAACCATAGCCCCATACTAGCTGCTGTGAAGAAAATTAACTCTACCCCAGCTGACACCAGCACAAGCCTTTACCACAAATCCTTGGTGCTGCTCGCAATTTCTTTAAAGGGTAGTTATTAGACATCAGCTTTATCTTTAAATCCATTTTCAGCATCTACCTTGGAGATGCTCTTTGCCCTTCTGTGTTCTCTGAAGTAGCCAGGCAGAGCGCATGATCCTGCTCCTTACTGGTGAAGACTTCTCCTGGCTTCAGAAGTAAGTTCTGTCTGTATCCAGAAAGCAGCATCTAATATAAAAATTTGTAACTACTAAACAGAAAAAAAAGATTAAAAAGTGAAACTGTGGGATTTGATTGTCTAAAAAAATTGTTATTTGTTTTAATTTACAGGACTCTTCGTGTGCCGGTTCTGTATCTGTCAGCAAACATTCTCCTGTAAGCCACAGTCGCGTGCTGTCACTAGAGAGTCGCTGGACATAAGGCTGCTTGAGCAGTTCGAAAGGAAAAACATGAGGCGACAACTGTTCTTTGTAAAGCTCAGTAAAACAGAGAAAGCCTTGAAGCAGAAACCTCTGTTTCTCAAGTTATTTTCCTCCATCAGCATCCACACAGTTTATCTCAAACAGAGGTGTGTGTTGCTTCCCATTTTCTGAGACAAGCAGGTGTTATACGTAGATGTTAGAGGATGTACATAAAGGAGAACATGCCCTGCCTGCCGTAATGGACTTGAACTGATGAGAAAAGGACAACAAAATTCAACTTGCAGAGAAGAAGAAAAGCCAGTTCCAAACCCTGGAGCAATTATGTGACTTTCTTCCAATTTATACTCACATCTTCCTATCAAAATTTATCTCTGCAAGGAATTACTGAAAGAATATCTATGAGAATGAAGCTTTCAGAGGAATATCTCAGGTCAGTGAAGAAACAGTCAAACAATCAATTATCAATCAAGTTAACTTCATGTTTTTACCTATGAGTTTTGGGGGTCAGGGGTTTTAGCTAGTTTGGAAAAATTGAAAAAAAAAAAAAATATCAGCACATCTTGCATATTCCAAGGGGAATTATATTTGTTTGCCAATCCTATGAGGATTGCTGCAAGTATGTCTCATAGTTGACTCCTTTTAAAAAAAAAGGAAATAGCATGGAATTCATGATCATGATTGATGTAATTTTGCACATTTTATGCTGGTATTCCTTTTGTAATGTTATTTGGAAAAGCATAATAAAAGTTTTCTTTTAATTATGCCTTCTACGAGTTGATGTCTTTCTATCAGGCCCAAAATAAGTAGAAAAAACCTAAAGTCCCTTTCTTTCAGAAACTCAAAGTTTTCCCTTAGATGCTCTTTGTTCATGTTCTTCTTTCAACCTCTCCTGAGGTATCCCAACAGGAAAGTATCTCTATTTAAAGCACAATGAGTATCAAATAGCAGATAAAAATTAGCAATCACAGACTAAACCCTAATGAATCTATTGGGAAGGCATGTGTCTTAGAGTCAATTAATTGTATAAGAAATAGATGTGTGTTTATGTGTGGGAAGAACGACAGAGAGAGAAATTTTGCATGTTGATCTGTTGGAAGGAAGAGGTGGTAAAGAAGAAAGATTCAGAAGAATTTCTCAGTATCATAGGTAAACTCTTATCTTCAAACTTCTATCCTCATGATAAGGCCTCCTAAGGAAAAAGAATTTACGAGGGAGAAATTTGCTTTGAAGCTTCTTACCAGAATCTGAACAGCCACAATGATGCTATTAGACAAAGTCAATCTCATTTGCGTTTTGTGACAGGATGGTTACATAGAGAAAAAAGATAAAATTTTCCTGTGTTGAAGTGGGGTTTTAATTTTTCTTTGTTCTGTCTGTAGTAGTGTTAGAGAACATAAGATATGTACTTTGCATGATAATAAAAAAAATCTACAAAATAAAGCCTTACTCCTTTTGCATCTAACAAAAACTCTTATTTTGCTGTCCTCCTCATGTAAATGCAATATAAAGTATCAGTGGTGAGAAAAACCTCTTACAGTATACTAGTATCCATAAAATTCAAGATGCTTAATTGAATGCTGTCCCTCTAATAAAAACCAAAAAATATTGCTGTGATCTGCTTTTTCTACAAAGCCCCTTTGTTATCTGTTGTCTTTGTCTGAAATTTGTGATAGTTAAAATTCAGTAGGGTACTGATGTATTCTGAGGGAATATAAATCCAGGAAAATATTGTCTTTGCAAACAAGCCATTACGCTAAAAAAAAAAAAAACCCAAATTAATTAATGCAAATCCTTATGAGTTTATGTTTATTATTTTATTTGGAGAATAGAAAACACTTTATGCTGAAAGCTCAAGATAAAAACCAAACTAATCGTTTACATGTAAAAATGTTAGGAGAATATTTAAAGTGTTTAGAAGGTGGTGAATTTCCTCTTAATGGAGCTTACTGTAGAGATAAATGTTAACTTGCTGAGAGTCACTCTTACAATTACTGCAGCTGGGAAGACTGCAAATTTACTTCAAAATTCATGGATCGATAAAGGAATTCCCAGCCTGACAAGCTGCAGTTCTGAAAGGAGGCAGAGCATCACTTTTGTGCTGCTGAGGCTCGAAGCATGAAGGACCAGAGGTGTAAAAACAGTAGTTTGTTTTCCCACTGATAAGAAATGCAAAGAGTCAATAGACAGGATAGCACAGCATATCACACTGGTACTGTGGAAGAAATAAAGCAGACATGAAAAAAGCAAGGGAGTGTGTAACAAAACAACCAGAGCAGAGATGTCAGCTTTGAGATTTAGTGAACAACTAATCAATAGCAACAGATGGACTTAGATGTGTCAGAAACATGAAATGTCAGTGAAGTCTAGGGTCAGTGTTTTTTATATCTGTTGCTGAACCATATATTTTATCTCTATTTACTCAATCAGTGTTCAGAATTAAATAAAAAACACTAAACCTTTGGACTTAGCTTGTGTTTGATTGATAGCTAAAAGTTTGGCTGATGTTTTTAACCTAGTTGTTCTTTTTCTGTCCCTCCCACGTGTAGGACCTGATTGCAGTCTCTAAAGGCTAGAAAATTTGATGTGAATTAATTTTAAAGGAGACCAAGCCTTCTAGTGCCCTAGAAAATGTGTCCACATTTCTTTTTGGTGGGTCTTATCAGCCCAGCTTAAAACCAGCACATCCTTTGCTTCAACTGTGTGGTGTTTTACTCTTCCTGATGTATTTGGGAATTACAGCTGACTGAGTGTTCACTCAGTTAAAGAGAGAGAGAGAGCCTTCATTTAGAATAAACCTTTGCTTCATGTTTTATTTGTCATCCTTAACTGCTTGCTGCATTATTTAGTGGAATGAAAACACTGACATAACATACAGGCAAAGTGATCTTATTTCCTCAGTTTTGAGGAAAAAGTTGGAGGGGTTTTTTTTTGTTTTGGTTTTGGTTTTTGTGGGATTTTTGGGGGGACGGGGTGGTGTTTTTTTATTTTTTTTTCTTTTGATCTATTTTTTTTTTTATGTTTGTTGTTTGTTTAGTGGCAGAAATCTTATTCTTAGCTGCAAGTTCAAATCAAGTGTACCTTGACTTGTATAAGGCAATTGATGTGGTCCAGCACAGCATCCTTGTCACTGAACTGGGCAGACATTGATGAATGGACTGTTTGATGGATAAAGTATTGTCTGGATGGCTGCATCCAACAAATTGTCAGTGGCGCAGTGTCCATATAGATAACAGTAACAAGCAGGGTCCCTTAGGGGTCTGTGTTAGGACCAGAACTGTTCAGTATCTTTATTAATGACACAGAGAGTGGGATTGAGTGCACCCTCAGCAAGTTTGTGGATGATACCAAGCTGAGTGGTGCAGTCAACCCCCTGAAGAGAAGGGATGCATCCAGGGGGGCCTTGGCAGGGTTGAGGTGTGGGCCCATGTGAAGCTCAAGAAGCTCAACGAGACCAAGGGCAAGGTCTTGCACCTGAGCTGGGGTAAGCCCCAGTACCAATGCAGAGTGCATGAATAAATCAGTGGAGAGCCTTGTGGAGGGCTTGGTGCAAGGGGAGCAAGAGCTGGCAGTGTGCACTTGACAGAAATGTGCAGTGGACAGGCAGTCCATTGTGTCCTGGGCTGCATCAAAAGAGGTGTGACCAGCCGGTCACGGGAGGGATCCTGCCCCTCTCTCTGTTGTGACAGCCCGTTTGGAGTACTGCATCCAACACTCACTAGAAATCAATGGATCTGCAGGAAAACTGGGAGCTGGTGCTGCAGATCTGTTTCATGTATTCCATGGAAAGGGAAAAAAAAAAGATCCAAAATTTTACACAGTGGAACGCACAGTGGTGTGATAGAGAGGGAGAGTTCCTCAGCCTGTCTCAAAGTAGCAGGGCAGTTCAATAAACCTTACTGGATTTCCTTGTGAATATTTTATATTTCAGTATGGTTTCATTTTTGTTTGCACAACAATAGGGCTACTGCTGGGAATGCTATCTCAGGACATAGGGTGCTAGACTAGAAAGAAAAAGAGTATTGCAAGGAAACATTGCAGTGAGTGTTATATTCACGGAAATTGGGACTGCTTTGTTTGTTTATTTGGGAAAATAGCTACACCTGACCTAATATATGCATGAAATCTCCATCTTTTCAACATCCCATATATTTTATATGGTTTCTGCATGTGTCAATAATGTTGAATTAATGGAAAATGTTCTATAAATAGAGTTATTAGTTGATAATAATAGTAAGTATAAATATGCAAAAATTCTAAAATTGAATAGGATGCTAGAGAGGAAATATTTGGACCACAGGAAAGGAGACATTTAGTCACTGTACCTCTTTTTTTTTCTCTACTACTTGGATATTACCATTTTGTTATCTTCTTTCCCCCTGCCCAATATGTTTATACACAGACTTAGTGTTTGCTTTTAAAAGTAATAAAAAGTGTATTAACCATCACAGAGCTTTGTTTTGGTTTTTTATCTTTTTTTTTAAATTGGAAATGTTAAGTTAAAATTTTCCCAACAAATCAACACTGAGACATTTAGACCAACAGTTTTTAGCTTTTTCCAATGGAGAAATTGAAGAAGTTCAATTTTAGCACTCACACAATTTAAATATAACTTAGAAAAGAAGAAAATGTGACAATAATTAAAAGTATAAGTTTAAATGTTTAGATAACATTTACTAGAAAGTACTCATTTGGTTGCAACTTCACTGTAGAAAATCCCTGTAATGTATGAATGGAAAATCAATTTACTAATCGTACAACTTCAATTAACTTTCCTGTAAACATCTTTTCTTTATATACATCAGCTGCCTAAACAGTAGTTGAAGATGAGATTTTTTTTTTAACAGCTTTTTAATACTTTCTTGCTGGCTTCTGAGGAGTTAGACAAAAACATAATTCAGGAATTGGGAGAAATTCTGTTGTAGGCCTTGAGCTGGCAAGTGTGTATGTTTGCTTTTAATTCTCTGCATGTGGGGAGCTCTGTTACACTGCAAATCCTGTTTAAGTGTAGAAAGCTAATCACAGTCCTGTATGTGTGAAGGAATTAGACCTTGTTTTCTCACTGAGGTTAAATTCTACATTTTTCTCTGCTAACTCAGGTTTTATTAGCTTTGAAATATTTTAGATTAAGCTTTGCCTCAGGCATGTGGTAAGCAAGGTGATTTACCTTCCTTTATTTGTCATTGAAGCAGTTGAGGGAAATAATGTATGATCTAGAAGTTATCTTGCTGCTTAATAGCTTGGCAAGGTTATGCAATATGTAAATTACCCAAAAGTAGACAAGTTTTTTCAAGCAGCTGCAATATATATATATATATATATTTCTTCACTTTTTCTCTTATTTACTTTCCATTCAGGAATTCAAACCTCTAAAAGGTCTTTATTCCAAGGTCTACTGCGATGCAAATAAAATTATTTCCCTAGGTTAGCTGCAGCATCTCTGTTCAGAGCACCCATCTCAGCTCTTCTCAGAACTTCTTTGGTCTTGAGAAGCCTCTTGAGTACCTTCTTTTCTGACTCTTTTATCCAGGATTTGGCTTTTAAAACAGAAATTAAATAACCTGTATCCAGTGATCATTTCTCAATCTCTTAGTAATTTTCCTTAGAGATAAATCCTGCCTATTAGGAAACAAACTTCTGTCTCCTGACACCTGATAAAAAGAGATTTGATTTTCCATTGCTTCTATGTAGTCTGAGTTTTAATGGGTTAACAAGACAGGGTGTCTGATAGTTCTAGGGTTTTTGTTTTGTTTTGTTTTGTTTTGTTTGTTTGATTGTTTGTTTTTTCTTTTGATCCAAGTAACCTAGACTTTTTTAGGTGAAGTTCATGATAATGTAGTTTCACCTTGAGACATTTGGAAGTTTTCAGAGTCCTCCAATATTTTCCAAGTAGAGAAACTTACATTTAGGGCACCTCTACCCTGTAAGACCAAGTGTAGAAAGTCTTGCTGTAAAAAATACAGGTTTGATGGGAGCTGTTGGATTACTTCCATGACTTTCCCTCACAACAGCCTCTGCTCTTATTTCCTTCTTACATCTCAGACAAAGCATACTTAAAGTGGCAGCAAAATGATTCCCTAGTAATTTAAAAATAAACTCTATTCATATTGGAGAATCTTCCGTAGACTTATTCTATCATGAAATGCTTTATTTCTTTTTGTTGAAAAAGCTGTGCCTCGGGCTTGTTTAAGGGAAGTGCCCTCATGAAGGCAAGGCATGTTGCACTTGTATGAACACTTGTATGAACACTTGTAGAACTTGTATGAACAAACATTTTCAGGGAGAGAGTGCCATACCTCTGTGCTACTCTTTAGCAATTTGTGGGGAAATGTTTCAGTAAATAAAGACATTTTCTCAGGGGTCATTGAAGTCCCACAACCTAGAACTGATGAAATGCTACATTAATTTCTGCAGTGTCAAAATGAACAGGAATGAAGTAAGATTGAAAACCTATGGAAAAGTAACAATTTGACAAGATGTGAATACTAGTTTTTTTCAGCAGTGGGCTGGCACTGTGCTGGGTGGATGGATGACAAAGAAAAACCTTTTTTTTGCATGGTGTGGGTTTGATGCAAAGAGAGCAAAAGGTCTTCAGGAGGAACAGTGCAATTTCTGAAAATTGTAAATAATGTGTGGCAAAACTGAACTGGGAGGTGAATAGGTTGCCTTCCAGCCATCCTGCAGGTCCTAACAATTATTTTATTTCTAATCCCAGATTTCCCATAAATCTTTCCACTCTCTTATCCATATAGGCATCGAATCAATTACTCACATTACATAAAATTAGCCTCAGCAAGGAATCGACCTTGTTAATTTTAGCTTCTTATGCTTATGATTTTGACTCTTAAATAATATTAAGTGATCAAATTATAATGTACTGAATATTTCATATGTCAATGTATCCTCTGAGTCTGTCCTGGTGATATTTTAATTAAGGAATTATCATAATTCATTAATAGAATAGCCAATATGTTGCTAACAGTCCTTTAGAAGCTTTAAAAGTCCCTCTCAGCTTGTGGGAGCACAGGATGAGCTTTCTTTTGCAGAAACCTGGAAGTTTAACTACTAAATCTGATCAAAATACTTTCTCTGGAAAATTTTATGAAATATCATATATTTTTAGGCTGAAAGGTATGTCAGGATGACCCCCATGTACCCATGCTCGAAGAAGAGCCAGCTGTGAGGTCAGACCAGGGACTTTGCCCAGATGGGCCCTGGACCCCTTCAAGGGCTGGAGCCTGCCACGCCTGGGGAACCTGTCTCTGCCCGCTCCCTGCCCTGCCTGTCCTCATGGGGAAAGGTTTCAGTTCCCAGCCTGAACCCCGCTCACTTCAGTTCATGCCTGGTGTACCTTGACACACCCAGCTCTGAAAAGCCCGTCTGCCTCTCTGCATCCCCTCCCAGTAGGCACTGGGGGGGCTGGGGTGTCCCCCTGGAGTTGTCTTTGCTCCAGGCTGGACAAGCCCCACTGCCTCAGGCTCTGGGACAGAGCTCACAGGACACCCTCGAGCCCTGAGGGTTGTGAGGATGAACTCACTTCGGGTTCTTGGTGTTTTTCCTGTGCTGGAGGGCATTAAGCTAGCCAGGGCATCCAGATGTGGTCTGACAGAGCGCTGGGCAGAGGGAACAAGTCCTGCCCTGGGCTCTTGGCAGCGCTCCTGCTGGCACAGCCCTGGATGAATGACACTGGCCATCTTTAATGCCAGGGTTCACTGCTGGCTCCTGTCCAGCTCCCAGGGCCCCAGTGTCAAAAGCCTGGCTGAAGTACAGAAAAGACATTCCTGGTCCTCTCTTTGTCCACAGATGTAGTCATTTTAGGACATAAGGCAATCAGGTAATATTTGCGTGATTTATGCCTGGCAAATCCATCTAGACCATTCCCAATCATCTTGTCCTTCTTGTGTCAAAGCAGTAGCTCCACCAAAACAGAAGAAGGTAGGAGAACAGAGAAAGCAAATTCTGGCTTTCATTACATGGTTAAATTCTGATTTAGAAAAGTGAGATGTAACTGAAAGCTTTGTTCTATTGATGTGCAAGGAAAAATTTCTCCTGCGGATCAGGCAGCCCAAGGACTTAAACTGACAACTTTTTACAAAGTCACCCCCAAATTCTTCGGAGGACGTTTTTTTCTGACAATGCTTTTTTTCCTGGAAAACAGTCCCCAGCCAAATGCTGTTTTAACTAAAATGTTCAAAATGCCTCTGTTCCACTAAGAAGCAAAGATGATTCTGAAAACTTCAGAAATTGCCCAGAAAAACAATTTCTGTTCTTGGTTCAGTTCCTGTGAATGTTAAATGGATTTGGTATCATGGCACCTAGCAGAGGAAACTATGACACAAGGCAGCAGTCACATAAAGTAACACTGACTTAAAAGGAGCCTGGAGCAGCATCGATTATTAGAAATAGATGTTCTTCTGCAAAAGTGCTTCAAATAGGTTCCTGCTGAAGAGATCACAGACGCTTTAATATCTGCTTCAGTTAGGGGGACAGCACACTTCCTTGATGGTTTATATAGTCTTTCTCTCTGTTTAAGCGGCAAGTTTCTCCAAAGAGCTGAGGAGCAGAATGCAGAAAAGTATTTGGCCAATACTTACTGAAGCTGTAGTAATGGGAAGGATAGGAAAGAAATGTGAAAAAAAAAAAATCTTGTCAAATATATACTTTCAAGAGAGTGGTCATGAAAACGTGATTTCAATTTAAAAATCCAAACACTTACCTAAACCCCCAAGCTAGACCACTGCATAATAGATCTAAGGAAATTATGAAGTGGCTTTGGCTCCCTGAGTTGAATAGCGAGATGTAGAAAAGAATAACTGTATAGTCAACTGTTGTTGACTCAGGAAAAAAGGCAGTACTTGTCAATACAAATTATAAACATGAAAAGAGTACAAGATTTATTGTCATTTAAGATTTGTGGATCAGTGAAGCTCTTTAAAAACCTGCTGCATATTTCCTGGAAAAGGGTCAATGCTTGTTATTCGACATTTTTTAAAATGAAAAATATTAAGGAAATAATTCCAGGAATTTTTTGTGAAAAAGTAATATACACACGTGTGTAGATGCACGCAAAAGCTTTGGGTGTTTTAGTCACCGCTTGGACTAATGCTTTAGAAAATCTTGCAAACTGACAATAGAATTTTGGATAATGGATGTTCCCTAAACACTTTACCTTGATGGGATGTTTAGAAATGCTGTTTAAAAGCAATTTTGGGATGTTCTTCCATGAAGGATTAAAAAAATTGTGTAAAAATATCTCATATTCTAAAAGAGCAAATAAAATTACCTGAACTGCACAGTCTTATTACTTTTTGAAATGTAAAATAGTTTTGCAAATTTATTTTGGCTCATTATCTCTTCGATTTGTCCTGTTCTTGCAAACACATTTTTATTATTATACATTTAATACTGTGAAACATCTTATGGCATGTTACAAGAGTGTAACATTTCACAATCTTTCCAAACACAAAATAAGTTAGATAAAGGACCACTCTGCCTAAAATAAAATTGCTTAACAAATCTTTAGTGGCCTAAGTTTCAAAATGATGTGCTGCAAATCAGTTACTCTGTCCACTTGACTTGGTGCCAGTGGAAAAGAGCAAAATCACTCAGATCAGCTTGTCTGCCCTGCCCTAGACACCTGCATGCCTTAGTGAGAACAGTAGGAGATGCACTGTTAAATACATTTTAGAGTTCAGATTGCCAGCAAATCGAGCTATAGAAGTGCAAATGAAGTGATTTAAAACATCAAATGATGTATTAAGAAACTGACCTGTACATGAAGCCTGGCCTTTTATCTTTTCTGCTCTTTTTTGAAATGAGACGTCATGTTGGATAAAAGCAATAGGGTACTATTAGACTCTTAATAGGCTTTCATCAATATGATTTGAAAAAAACAAGTCTGTGATAGAAAAGCAGATGACACAGGTAATTTTCCTGTTTCCTTAAAAAAATAATAAATCCAAAAGAAACAAACACATTAATTAATTACTGCATATTCTTGGAACACAGGTTTTTCTTTCAGAACAGTGTTTAAAGTGTGTAAGGAATCTGGACTGTCAGGCAAGTTTTAGTCTCTTGTGTTTTAAATCCAGCTTTTCTCACAAAGGAGTATGCTAACAGCCTGAATACCTCCAGCTATACAGGTGTTCGGTGACAGATTTTTATCCATAGAGAAATACACCTTGTGTTCAGCTGCCGTGCAAGCTGGGAGAATCCATAGTGCTTCATGGCATGGGCTAGAGCTGAGAATTTAAACATTGCTATACAGGAAGAATAAGTAAGCCATGCTTACTTTATACATGTGCACAGCCAATTTCCTCTTCTTTCTCTGTTCTTTCACACCCCTGTCAACTTTGGAAAATCAGGTCAATGTAGACTCATGAGGTCCGGCAGGAGGCCATGAAGACAATATCTTGCTGTTGCTCTGCTTGTTATACCTGAGTATATTGGAAGTATAATTAATCTTCACATGAAGAAAAAGCAAAAGCATCTTGATTACTTTCATCACACACTGTTACCTCAGTTTTCTTTTTAGCATATGTTCATGCATGTGTATGATTTACTACATTGTAAATTAGCAATTAAAAATATGTCATCTAACTTGATGCTAGGAAATTATGTTTATTGGTGGGAGTGAGAAAAAGGGAAATGTGAAGGTGTTTAGGCTTGTCCTGCAGAACCAACGGAAACATAAGGAAGAGTCAGAAACAGCAATTGGCAGGAGACAACATACTTAGAATCATAGAATCAAAGAACAATTAAGGTTGGAAAAGAACTCCAAGATCATGAATTTCAAGCTTTGACCAAACACCACCAGGCTAATTAAACCTAAGAGCACTTGAACATTTCCAGGAATGGTGACTCCATCACCTCCCTGAGCAGCCTATTCCAATGTTTAACAACCCTTTCAGTGAAGAAATTCTTCCTGATGTTTAACCTGAACCGCCCCTGGTACAGCCTGAGGCTATGCCCCCTTCTTCTGTCACCAGTTTCCTGGGAGAAGAGGATACCCCCAAAGCATTGCCTGTGACTGGCAGGGAATTAAACAGGTCCTGCTGCTCAGCCAGGACCAATGCTTGGCCCTGCTTTTCCTTGCATGTGTAAACAGGCACCCAGATCCTCCTATCCCATGGGATGCTTGAGATGTGGTAGGTGAACATCACTAAATAACTAAAAGTTACCATGAAACTCTACACACTCTCTAGAGATATGAATACACACCTCATATTCCTTTCTCCCCTTATGCTCTGAAAAAGTTTTTTATTTTACTCTGGAGTTCCATGATTTTAACCTCTCACATAAAGTTTTAAGAAATAATTTTGCATTATACATTAAATTGCTTCCAACTTCTTGCAACAAAAATTGCAGTTTGTACTGGCTAACCAAATTTGACTTGACTCAGGCTAAACTCTGAAAAAAACCAAATAACAGTAAATAACTAGCAAATTATTAAGTCATCACACAAAGTCTTGACCTTCAATATAAAATTTTCTAATTAGTGTCATAGTAAGTATTACAATAATAAAAAAGGAGCCTGAGTATTTGCTTTCATTTTAATCAGACAGCAGCTGAGAAATTATTGTAATGGAATCAAGATGGTTTCATCCTTGATCTCTCAAGGTCCTCATTTCCCTTCATATCTTCTCAAACTCACTTCTTAAATCCCATATGCCAGAGGAAATATTCATATATTCACTATGTAATTAGAAAATTTCAGACCTCATTTGGTTGTATAAAGCATAGTAATTAGCTCAGTAAAGGATATTTCTTTTCTGCTGTTTTGGTTGTTTTCTTTATGTGCTGCCCAAGTTTTACTGAAAAGCCCCAATATGCTTTGAAAAATTATAGACCCTTTGATTTCAGAAAATGTTTAGAAATGGGAAAAAAGACATATGCATACATGTGTACAGAAGGAAGAACTATTATGAATCTTTGAAGGATTGCTAGAAGATTTTATTAGTATGTTTGAGCTTATTCTGTCTTGTCCTATTCTTGTTATTTTCTTTATAGGTCATGTATCTTTTTGCTAGCAATGTAATTGAAAAATGTTGAAAGGTGAGAATATGTGGAGTGTTCACTTCTGTATGTTTATCAGCTGACTAAATCTAAAAAACATTTTGTAAATGATTTTGTAGTTATTTCTTTAGAAGCTCTTTGATAGGAGGTCAAATGCACAAGTTGTGAGACATTTCCGTAGCCAATCTTCATCTTATTGCAGATGAGTGAGTTCAGTGCCATTCAATAATGATTCCTCCAGAAAAAAGAAAAAAAACAACCAAGCAAACCAATACAGATTACCTTAATAAAAGTGTGTGCACCTTAACAATAGTACTTTTTTTATATATGCAAATACACTTCTTAGTTGTATTTTCATTTATAGTGTAGATAAAAAAGAGACATTTTTTTATTGAGGGAACACACCTGTTTTTGAGTTACATTGCTGGTAAGCCTACAAGCTGAATCACTAGAAATCTAAAAATCATTGGCTTGAAAAGAAACTGGAATAAGTAACTCCTAATGCATGTCTGGTGTGTGAGTCATAATCCAGTGTTTTCAGTATCTGTCTTAACCAGCTCCTTCGTTTCTAGATAAATGATTCTATTAGTATCAAAGAGTAAAACAGAGTATTTAGTATTTAAATATTGAAACCAAGTTTTCTATGGCTAACTGAGCATAATGTCCACAAGGGAGTAAAAAATCCAGCAGGTGTTTCTATAGATGACAAATATACATACAATACTACCTTTTAAGAGCTAAGTAAGACAAGTAAAATAATGGTATTTACGTAGGACATATATAGTGACAATTGTAGCTTAAAGTTAGCTCAGATCTAACTCTAAATTTCCTTTATTTCACAGTTGAAGATGGCTAATTTTCCTGAACAGAGAGATAATTTATGCAGTAAAGCTTGTAATCAGCGGTCTAAAGTTTAAAAAAAAAAAAAGAAAAGAAAAAAAAGATTTAATATATATAATGAAGAAAGGCATATTTAAATTCAATAATTCTTACCAATGATCCAGGCAAAGTTGAACTCTCTTAGAGTATAAAATGCAGCTCACTGTTGTTGGTATGGATTGAGACACCTAGACTCTTGTGAAACGGGTGATGAGTTTTTCTTTGGAAAATACACTAAAGCTGTGCTGAGGCAAAAGTTGGTCAATAAGTTGGAAAATACCACAAACGTAGAGTTTTAACTATGTTTTTTCATTCTTCCCACCAATCCAATTCCTCACCTAGACTATTTTTGTGTCTATTTAAAATGTGAGCAGCATTATTTTTAAAATGTTTTGCATCTCTTGCTCTATAGTTGGTAAATATAACTCTTCTTTAGATGGCAAATTCCTTGTGGTCAGAAGTCTTTTTTCTTTAGTCAGGTACGTACAGTCTCAGACTTCATACATCTGTACTGCTGCTTTTGCTACCAGCTGTAGCATTGTTGTTTTATAATTTAGAGGCACTTCATCACGAGCTTTCAATTTTCCTTATTTTGGTGATGTTTAAGGTGTCTGGCTATTTTTGATTCAGAATAACGTGGTTGCATTGCCATCTTTTGTTTGAGAACTTTGTTCCTCATCCAGCCTAAAAGACCCTTAGACGTCTAGGTGGTGATGCTAGAATAAATGTTTGCTGATTACGTCAGCTTCCGTCCCATGAGAAATCCTCTGAAGTGGGAAACCTGGGCAGGTTGTCTTGATTAATGCCTTTAGTTCTGTAGGCAAAATGTTTCAATTCTGTGCTATGTACCAGATGTGCATAGAATTGTGACTGAATCATTTTTCAAATTCCTTTAAACTCCTCTTTGTTTGCTACCATTTTTAAAGGCAGAGTGTCATCTCTTCTTTCCTAGCATGTACTTAATTGAATATAAATAAACCATGAATGGCCTCACTCCCTATCTGTAAATGCATACTGAAAACCAAATGCAAGAAATACATTTTGTTAATGCAGGAAACATAAATGCTGTAGAATTAATTTTAGCAGCTAAGTGTTCATTTTCAATAACCTCTGTTTCATAATTCTATAATAATTATCTAAATAATGTCCCTGGTTATTTAGTGATTAGCACATTTTAATGATTAAAAGATTCATTCATTAAAAAGAAATGTGTGTTTTTCCTTATGGCACGGTTCATCTCCCTTCCTTGGTTAGAACGGATAAAAAGAATAAGAAAATTTAGACAAGTATAGCACTGTTCAGCAGAACAGACAAATGTTCATGGTCTCCCATTACCTGCTTCCCTTCCTTCACATCTTTTTAACAACTGAAGGAAAAAACCTCAATCCTAATTCTGTCTAAAATACAGAAATACATGCTAAAATACTATTTGGCCTTAGCTGTTCTCCCAGTCTACACCTCTGTATTTGGAGCAAATGTAGAACCTTTCTATCTCAATGGGGTTTGGGGAAGTTTCATGTCAAATAGAGTGGAGTATGGAATCTGTCCTACTTACTCCATCTCAGGTCACTGTGACACAGAGAGAGTTTGAACAGTAGATTACAGCTTAATGAATCAGCTCATAGGTACCATTTGTATCATTTTTGATCCCACAAACTTCCTTGGTTTAGTTCTGCAAAGAGAAGGTTCAAGTGGATATGAATGTGTGTCCTTGTTAGTTTAAATTTTTAAAAGCTGGGAGTTTTACAGTGTCTCCCCTGCTTCTTATTTTTGCAATTACAGATCACTATCATTTTCTAGTTCCAGGAACAGGGTCCAGCAAGCTCCTGCCAAAGACCAATCTTCTAATTCAGGTGCTAAAACCAGAAACAACTGCACCTGTTGTCCTGCAGCTTGAGCATGATAATACGGTAGAGAAAGCTCTTAACCTTAAAGAGTTAAACACAAATTCATTTGTATTTTAAATTACAGTTTCAGAAGACAAGCAAGTGGCATGACTAAATGCAAACTCAGAAAACTAAACTCCTTTGATTTGAAATTAGAGTTTTGTAAGCAGCTGCACCCCAAAATAAATAAAATGAACCACTGAAAACTTATTAACAGAAATAACAACATTCATCATAATACCAGTCTTAAATCATTAATTCAGTACCATTGTAACTCCCAGCTGTGTTAATACATTATATTAACCATATAACTAGATAACCATTAACCATTTAACTATTACATACTTATTTTTACCTGGTCTTCAGCTTCTAAATAAGCTCTCTGCTCCCCAAATATAATACACCTGTGATTTTGCATATCATAAATAAAAATGAGGTCACATTTTCCTTAAGCTGCAGCAAAAATTACCCAATTTGTAATAAGAAAAGTTTTCTGCATCATTATATAAAAGAAGTCTTGATTTTTTAAGACACTTCATGTTATCCAATTCAGAAATTTTTTTTTTTAAGTTATTGTAAAAAAAAAAGTATGTGTGTCTCTACCTGAATTTTTAAACAAATTCAGGGTTAATGCTAAGTAGATGACCAATTTTCAATTGAGCAGGTAAAATATAATTAAGGAATACAGGGAATTTCTTGAACTGTAACTTTTTTCACTAATATTTGTTATAAAAATCTACTACATTTTCCACAAAATTGCATTGGGTAACTGCAGAGAAAATTCTTAATTTCATTTTATTGCCTCTTAAAGTATTTTTGCAAGATAAAAAAATATGACTTCAAAAAATTTTGTTTTGTAGTTTCAAAAGGAAAAAAAAAATTGAGACGAAATTCAATATTTCATTTTGAACAAAGATACCATGAAGTGGTTTTAACATTTTCAGAAATTATATTTGTTCCTCCTTTTTATGAATGAATCTTCTGCAGCTGCTATTGTGAATTAATGCTAAAAATGTTTGATATTTGGCCTTAGATAGAGTACTTGTGTCTAAAGCACAGAGCTTGTACTTAAGACACCTGTTCTGTTTTTTTTATTTTTCCTATCAAAAAGTCACTCTTTCTGCACAGCCCCTTCAGGTCCAGAGAAGTTTTTGTATACCCCAGTGATTTATTGTGTTTCTGCTGTTCAATTAATACTGTTTTCATTGAACTGTTTTCCTAAAATCTTAGAAAGAATGTTTTATAGACAAGAAATCTGGGTTCACCTCTGCTGCTAGATGAAGTACGTCATAGATAATTCTTCTACCTAGAAGTCAGATTTAACCTGACACTAGGGCAATGTGCTTTTTACAAAACTCCAGCATCTCCTTGATACATTTGGGAAAGTGTTACTTCATGCTTAGAAGTTTCTGAAAATACATTGGGAAGGTAGGATTCTTTGCTTGTTATACTTGAAACATAAAGACTACTGTCTTCCCATCCACTAATAGACATATCTCTATTCTTTCTTCCATGAGAAATGAGGGTAGGCTTAGATATATCCAATTCAGTAGACTGCATTTACTTGAAATAGTTTTGACAATGTATGAAATGGAAAAGATGTGGAAGGAAAGAAGTCAGCATAGTTCATATTGTTCACAAGTTGGTGAATTAAAAACTTATTTTCTTGTCTTCCTCATTGTTTTTTGAAATCTCTCTATCATCCTGCATGTTCCTGATGCCTCTGGATTTTGGGCTGGATTATGTGTTCATTTCATGAAGAGAAGAGAGAACAGCCAGTGCAATTGCCAGTCCAACAGCCTCTGTCTCCTTTCTCTAAAGGGCATGAGCGATCTGGGGTGGGCATAAGCTGCTTGTTATCTGAGTTCAGCAGCAGGTCAGTTCTTTTCTCAATAGGTTTCTCTACAGCCAGAACCAGCTACCACAGTTTGGGTTTT
>VZRO01004900.1:1314066-1329683 GCA_013397915.1 Daphoenositta chrysoptera | reverse complement strand
TTTTTTTTTTTTTTACATCTTGAGACAATGTCGAGCTTATGCTTCTAGAATTTTTGAGTCTTAGGAGGCAAATTAAAAAAATATGTTTCTCAGATTATTTTATTCCTTATGTGGCTTCTTAACACTTTAAAACAAGCTTTTCAGTCTGTTATTGGACAGCACTGTTTCCTCCAAAATGTGCATAGTCATGGAGCTTTATATTTAGATAAAATTTAGGTGTAAACCATTTTTACTTCAGATTTAAATAAATGCATTTTTTTTATTAAGTTCAAGTATATGAGTTTTAAAAAATGTCTAAATGTCTGTACCTTCCATCACATTCGTATTTAAAAAAAACAAACCCTCGCCTACTTAGGAAAATAATCTTACATTTGTTTGAAAGGCTTTTTTTTTTTCTAGTAAACTTTCTTTTATATGCCATCTGTTGTTTTGTAAAGCATTTTAAGATGAATTTTTAATTAGATTCATATAGCATACTTAATTCATTTCCTCTACACATTTTTAATATATTTTTAATCCTTTATGCAAAATATTGGAAACAATAATTTTGGCTACTTTTGAGGTGAAAGTTTCTCTTCTGAGTGACAGTCTCCCTATATGAATTTCTCTTGATAATGAGGAGAGGAAGGAAGAATATGCTAAAAAACACTGGTATGTGTGCATGTGTGTGGTTTTGAATATATGTTTTTTATACTGTGGTGTTGTACTTGACTAGGTGGTAGCATCCTAGATAGGAACCAGCAGTAAATTCCTTTGAGTACTATTTCACTTTTCTTAGAAATACTCACTTTCTGTTTGTTTCCTTTTAATGTGTCCTGGCATGGCAACACCTTCTCTCATGCCTTATGAATTTTGCAAAAACCTTTGTAGGCCTTTGTGGGTCAGGATGTCATATGACAGATGTCGGTGTATCCTTCCCTGGGCCAGAGGTACACTTCATCCGTCCCCTTTTGGATGCATTTCACATTTTCTGTGCTGCCTTTTCAGACATTCATTTTCCTTTGCATTTGGCACAATCCAAATTTTTGCATACAGGTCAAGTGTTCATATATTCACCTAGTTTTCCAAAACCTTTATTTATGTTACTTCAGTTTTGAAGTCAAGCTTGAGTCACATTATAGGGATCTCATTTTCTGAAAGGAAGAGCAATATCTTTGCAGAAATATATACCTTGATTATTTACCTTTCTAATTTGCATCAATTTTTACATTATTGTATTGCTGCTGCCAGGATTTAGGTCTTGTAAACCTGTTCTGTCTGTCTCCGATCAGGCTGTCATTTCTTATTCCATCTGTGTTTGAGTTTCATAGCCCTTATTAGTTGGGTTTTTTATTTTGTTTTATTTTTTTTTTTTCCTTCTATGCTTCCTTCATCCTCCAAATAATTCTTTTAATTATTAATTATAGCTAGCTGTTAGTTTGGCTACTGATCACCTGGAATCTAATTTGCAGTCAACAGAATGTGTTAAATTTATAGATATTTTAGAGAAATTCCTGGTGCCACCTATTGGTCCAATTGTAGAAATGCATCTGTAACTCAAAGCGAAGTCAGCAGGGGAAATAAGAGTTAGTTACTCGAATTCTTATGTGTATACGAGCCTATGTCTGACAGCATAGAACATGTTACCAAGTTCTAGTAACTTTATAAATTTGTAGAGTATTTTTTTCTACTTAAAAGAGTCAAGTAAATATCAACACTCCTCCTCAGTTGAAAACTTCAATAAACATTTTGAAAGCGGGATATGGCAGCTACAGATCCTTTCTGATAATTTCTTCCCAGTTTATTTGGCATGTTTTAAAGAAGCATGTATGAATTTCAAACACATTTCCCATAACAGCGGTCGTGCAGACAAACTTCATTATAAAGTATAATCTTTATCCTAATCAGTGTTTTGAAATAGACTTTTTTTTAATGTGGATATAAGCATACATATTTGTTCTTTAATATGTAGGCTTACCGGAGAGACACAGAATTGTGCAGAAAGATTTTAAATTAATTATTTATGTAGGGAATGCAACTTCATGTATTTTACTAGCCAGGTCAAAGTAGATAGCAACAAGTGTAGTGCATTTCTGAGTACAGATGGTTTTACCTTACAGTCACTGCAGGAATTTACAGACCTGCAAATACACTTCCATTGTATTGTACTGTCTAGTCGCCCTGTCATATTTACAAGTTAAGTTGGATTTGTGTGATTAAATCTGTGTTAATGAGAAGAATTTATGCCTAATTGTCGTTGACAATTGAAGTCCTGGCAAAGATGATAGATGATTAATTATTATTAAGTACCTCTCTTGATATACCTATGCTACAAAATCAATTTTGTTTCACAAATATGTAATACTTAATTAAGTGAATTACCTAATTGTTTCATTCTCATCTAGAGTGAAATCTGACTTAATTTCTGAGCTTGATTTACCTCATAGAAAGATCTGCATGTAGATATTACATCTGTCAGATAGTGTGCTTCCTTCTAAGACAGTATTTTAAAGTTTAGCTGAACAAGAAGTGCTATTGCAAGCCTGAGATAAAGCACTACACAGGTTTTGCTTCTTTAGAAAAATCCATAAACAAAGCAAGTTCAGAAAAGCCTTACTCTTTTATCCCTTTTGATTACTTTATCTATTCTCATTATAGAGAATAGAAAATTCCAGCATACTCAATTTTCAAATTTATTAGAACAGTAGAGTATCTAACTGTTGGACCCTTTTTGCTTTACAGATAGGAAAAATACATTCACTGCCGATGTGTTTGTAGTTTCAAAGCCAAATCAGCACAGGTTTAGAAAACAGGGATCCTGTTCTGAAGTTTTGAACTTGTACGTTTTTGAAGTCAGCCTCCAGCCCAATGGTCTGTCCTCCAAAATGGCTAGTGAAACCACATAACATTTACATGAGCAGTACTCCATAATTATAACAGTGGGATTACAAAGGAATAGTAGTGGGATGAAAGGTCCAGTAGAAATTTTATATATTCTTGAAACCTACACTTAAACGATATATATTTTAATTTGGGAGTATTTCTTTTAATCATCAATCTGTATGAACACCTGGGCTGCTCTATTTGCATATCTTCTGCATGATATGTTCACAGAATCAGTCTGGGAGCTAAATAGGATGTTAAATTCTGGTGCTTATCTTACACACACACAAGAGGACACATTTCATTTCTGAAGTCACAGACTAACTTATCTCAGTGAAATGTACTGGATTTTTTTTTCCCAAAATGGATTGCAGAAACATGTCCTTTCCTCACCTAGCAGGTGAGGGCATGATGGAGCAGGCTGGCCCAGTCAGACTGTACCCTCTCCTCTGCCAGAGTAAAAGCCTGGCTCACTGAACTGGCTTTGAAGAGCAGTATCACTGAGAAATCTCAAACATAAACCACCATAGCACCAACCTGAGGTTTATGTTTTCCAACCAGAATAATACTTTAACCGCTCTCTGTGGGTTAACTGGGGCTCAGGATAATTGCTTCCTTTCCTCACAGAGGTGTTGTGAGAATTAATTAGTTAACGTTTGTATGGCGCTTCCAACATACTAAGTGCTATACATGTGCTAATTAATTCAATTATTATTACCTGTTTGTCATTTGCACTGCCAGGAAATCCATACATGACTAATCCAGCCCAATAGTTCAGTTTTATATGCTGAATCCTAGTCCATGGATTAGAAACACCTCTCATAAAGAAAAACAAACAACAAACCAACAAAAAACAGAAGAAATAAAGGTGTGTATTGTGTAGTGAAAGAGATTTGCCACCCAAGAGTACCATTTTCGTCTTGTAAACATTAACAAAATACTGCTCTAGTGAGTGTTAATTCTCAAAACAACCATGAAAACCATTTTGCTACAATAGGCATTCTGGACGCCAGATCTTCAACTACAGGGAAAATTTAAAGGTGCATAGAAAGATGGCCTTTGGATAGGAGGCAGGGCGCCATCAGCTATGAATGTGTCTATAAACAGGCTCCTGGATTGGGATATAATTAGGCAGTTGGCAGAGAATATCTCAGTTAGAATGTGTTTCCAGTAGTATCATGCATAAGGCTTGAGGCTAAAGCCACTTTATGTAATGACCTTGCATACCTAAGAAGAGCTAGAGGTCTCTGAATGTATGTCCCAGGTTAGCAGTTCTGCACTGCAGGAAAAATAATGTTTTAAAAGGAAAAGAATGAGCTTTCATGTGAATTATGACACATGAACACTTCCTAGAGATGTGTTTTATCTCAAAGCCAGTCATGCATCTTTTTTAACAAGGAAAGACTAAAAATATTATAGATATACTAAGTAAGGAAAAAGAGAAATACCTAATATAAAATACTCCTAAAAGCATGTCTGTCAAATGAAATTCTTTTAATAGGTGAGAGTACCCATGTTATTCTCTTGCGTGAAATTTCCGTAATCAGTGGGAAGTGCAATTTATTCCTCTCTCCACCTTCTCTGGGTTTCCCAACATCTTATTCATTCACCTTGCCGTGTCTCATCATCTCTATGCAACCCTTCAATATTTCTATTTTATCCTCATCCTGTCTTTATTCATCCTGCTTCTTGGTGTTGCTATGCTTTTCCTTTTCTTCTCTATATTGCCTTTTTTATACAATTTTCTGCTATTCATGATTTCTTGAGACTAAATTTTAGCCTTTTTCCTTGTTTTTTGTATTCTTTTCCCTGTACTGAACCCAAATATTTTTTTTCTTTTTCCCTTCCCTTTTTTTCCCTTTGCCTCTTCCATTCCCTTCCCTTCTCTTCCCTTCTCGTTCCACACATCATAAATAAGATGACTCTCCTGTAACAATACTGTATTTCATGGAATATTAATATCATTGTGAGTTATGTTTTTATGTGTTGAAAGCACTCAGAGTTGTGGGAGGAGAATTTTTTCACAGTCATAAACCCCCTGGAGCCGGGAATATAATTTATTTCCCAGCTCTGTACCAAAGATGCCTCTGACTTCAATCAGCACAACCATATGCTTAACGGTTGATGTACATGTTGCACTGTTCTGCTCATAAGCCCACCTCTGTCCAAAATTTTAAAACCCTAGTGTGTTTGGGTGATTTATGTAGAATGAAGGATAACTAGAGTAGTAAGAAAGTGTTTTAGGTTGTGAAGATTTCTTCCCAAATAGTCCAGATGAACCTGTTACTATACAAACTGCTCATCCTCAAAGATATGATCTTCATTTCATAACCTGTGCTAGCAGCCACACTATTACTCAACTTCAGGTCATGAATAGCCCTTATGAAAAGGAGGAGGAAAGATTGAAAAGGAGCTGGTGACTTCTGTGGGCACTGTTAGTAAAGCTGATTTACTTTCAGTCATTCAGTGCTAAGATGCTTCATCATCTGGAAAGTGATACAGTGCGGTGATCATGGTGGAAATTCATCACCTGGAGCTGGCTGCTGCCATCTGCCCTGTAGGGAGCAAACCTCTTCGGGAGCTGTGTTGACTCTCTAAGAGGTGTGTGGTTGCAATCTGACTTTTCAGTTGGTTCTTACAAGCATGTTGAACATTTTCTGACATACCAATCAAACCTTCTTTCTTTCTTCCCTGCCTTTTTGTGTTCCTGCACTTCCACAGAGCTGGAAAGAGAAATAACATGAAGTGTGTCCTTTTTTATCTGATCATGAAAGTGTGCATGTGTGTGTACGTATGTGTATATTATATGTATATATAATAAATATATTATATATATATTTAAGCATGGATATATTCTTATATACATGTATGAATTCAGCTGCTAGAATGCAAGATCAGGATCTGCTTTAATATTCAAGTATTATTCACAGTACAACGGAGTAACTTTTTATTGTGGTTACTCTTAGAAATACTCAGTCATTATTCTCTTTCACCTTTCTTCTTAGCTCAGGACTCTGCAATAAATCCTTTTGACTTCTGCCAAAATGGGAGAAGAATATGATGAAGTAGTTTCTTTAAAAATGAAAGAGAAAAAAAAAAAAGTGACCTCAGACTAGGTGCAAGTCAGTATGTAAGTCCATACAAATGAAACAAATTATTTTTCCAGTGACCAAGTACCCTAGAAGGTTTCTATGGAACTCTGTTCATATAAGAATAATCTTCAGGAAATATTTTTTACAATTTTACACACCTAGTTACTGAGATTTCTGCAAATGATCTTTGTTTTTAGTTTTTCAACTGGTGAGTTACAGTCTTTGTAGTATTTATTTTTCAGTGTAAATTCAGGATGCTTATACTAAAAGGATAGAATTATGTTTGTATGAGTTCATGGTTCTTTCACTTGCATAGAAACCTCTTTTCTTCGTTCATCAGCAATTTAAGCCACATTAAAGCAGATATGAATGTTAAAGACTCACTCTTTGTGTTCAGTTGCATATCTTTTGTGTATGGTTCTGTGTCTAAGAAGAAAAATATCCATCATGTTTCCCATCTTGTGAAGTAAATCTGAAATATCATTATAATAAAATGGAGACTGTAGGGGTAAAAAAAAAGTGAATACATTGTTAAAAATTAAAATAAAGTAGTGGTACAAAAGTTGATTAGCAACAGTCACATCCCTGAAAGTCCTGCTCTCTACAATGCCCGGATTAAGCACCTTCGAGACATGTGAAAAGAAATTCTACATTTAATAATCAAAGAGCTACCTGAGCAAAGGAATAGTTGTGCAAGACACATGCATCTTATAGAATCATAGAAAGTTTTGGGTTGGAAGTGACTTAAAGATCACCCAGTTCCAGTCCCTGCCATGGGCAGGGATGCCACTCCCTAGGTAGGGTTGTTCAGGACCCCATTTAACCTGGTCTTGAATGTTTCCAGGGATGGGACGTCCACAATATCTCCAGGCAACCTGTTCACAAGGAGACCTCTCTGGGCAACCTGTTTTCAAAGGCAACTTCTTTTGCTACAAAACCTTACTGGGTTCTTTTTGGAAGGTCACCAATTCAAATACCTTCCTAGTGCTTGCATTTTCTAATTTTGTTACCTTTATTAAAATAGATAGATCTGGATTATTTTTCAAAGAACAGTCTTAATAGCATCTTCCCAGGGGAACTGAACGGCAATGAATTGCATTTGTAAGTGACAGCTGAACAAGGGCCAACAAATAAAAGAAAAAAAAAGGAGAAAGAGAGAGATATAAATAAAAACAAAGGAAAAATGGCAAACATAAAGAAAATGATTGAAAATGCTAAAGCCAGGCATTTCATAGAAATGAACAAATAATACACAAACAATGAAGACGCATAATGGAAAGTCTTCTAGAATCTGTCTTCTCATTAATACTTTAGAAAAAATCTACCTTCAACTTCAACACTTCCCATAAAGTAGAATAAAATGGAAGCTATTTTAGAGAATAATAATCATTAAAAAGAGTCAGAATAGAATAGGAATTTTAGTAAAACATGAAATAAAAAATTACTAAGTAACCCTGATCAGTGTAGCTTTTATCCCGACTTTTGTATTTTGTAGGAGTTCTGCCTGAATTAAAAGGTTGGTAAGGAAATCAGGATTTACTGTAGAATGAATGCATATAAAAGGCTTATTTTTTAGAAGTGAATGCAGGCAATTAGAACCTGTGGATATTCTATTCTCAACTGTGGCAAAAGCAGTAATGGTAATTTTGAGGTATTATACACCACACTTCTTTTATGAGTGATCAAGTATATTGTCTTGATCATTGCCTTTAAAACCTTTCTATGAAAAATGCTGGCTAGAATGGTGAGGACATTTGTATTTTTTCTTTTTCGCTGTACAATTTCAAAGTGAATATGTAATTGAAAAACAGAAAAGAACACATTTCAGCCTGTGAAGTTTTCTTCTGTTTTACATTTTGTGGCAAAATCATGTATCTCCGTTTTCTTAGTGGAAATTATGAAATATTTAGGAGGCTTATTCCTACTGTTCTCTACTTCCAAAAAAGAGTGGGGTAATTTGAAAAAATACTGCAATTATTTCATAGAGAATTATTTCAAGAGAAGTAGATTCTTTAGATTATGCACCTGTGGGTTATTCCGTATTCCTCTTGGAATTCATGCTGTTTCACAGAGCCTGCTGCTATTATTTTTTTCCAGGAAACATAGATCTGGAATTCCTCCTGAGTTAAAGACAATTTAAAAATAGTGAATAAATGCTTTTAAGCTGGAGTCAGATTCTTTCTTCTAGATGTTGTTTGCTTCAGGAAGGACTTTCCCACATATTAAATCAATTATGAGTGTCCAATATGTCATGCAAAGATACCACAAGGCAGTCAAGAGATCTGAAAGTGTTTACACATATCAATCTATAAAGGCTCTTAGAGGACCTTGAGTCTAAGGCAAATATGTTCCATTGAGCAAACACAGGTGGCCTCATGGTGGAAATATTTTTTTATTGCCTTCAATAGAAATGAATGCTCCAGCATCATTATTTTGGCTGTGGTAGATTACTGATCCATAAATTATCACAGACTCATAGTTCTAAGAAGTGCTATGCCCAGAGGGATGATACTGCTCCACATCACCACACATTTCTGCCACTTTTTCTGTTTAATGTTCAGACATGTGGCGAGCTGGACTGAGCATAAAGATTTACAAAATAAAGTCAATATTGTTTAGCTGCATCAGGCACTCTCCAGGGATAAAGGAGCAGGTTGTTGGGGGCTATTTTGGCTCTATAATGGCTGAGACTGACTTTGACTGCCTCACAAAACTCAAAAGAGCTTCAGTGAATGTGTTGGATGCTTCTAGATGTATAACTGGTAATTGAGTTGCTGTGCTGCCTTAAACTTGGTCTTTGAATATTCAAATTCTACAGCACCTCTCAGGATATTATTCAAACACACAGTGCAAAGATAGACGTTGGCATGTGCTGCAGTGAAAACAAGTCACAGTTTTCATTTCACCTCCCTTAAAGAATCAGAAAAAAATTGACCCATCATGCTCCTTCCCTTCCATGCTAATCTAAAGGATTTTGAGGAATACTTAGGTTTGAACTTAAAAAAGAATGACATTTCAGTTTGACAGAAGAACATTTCTCTAACCATTCACACACCCTCCAAGTTCAATTATTCTTAAATTTACGGGACTGAAATGGCTGGAATATTGGTCATAAATTGGATTTTAGCTTTACTGTTACACACCATATTGCATACATGTTCAAAAAATTGATAAAATAAATTTATCTTTAATCTTCTGCCTTTTTTCCTAAAAAGCTACTTAAGTACTAAATTCATTACAAAATTTAGACAGCAAAATTCTATAGCATTTAGAGTTGATGGATTTTGCTACAGCTATTTGAAATTTAGTCACATAGTTGATGAAAATTAAAATATTTTTCGTTGTTGTTACTATTTTATCTGAACAAGAATCAGTCAAGCCACTCCCAGTTTCTTGTACTTTTTAAAAATCTCCCATAATTTTTGAAGTTTGAGGAAGGAATTCCTGTTCCAATGGCTGAGTAGTTTTTTCTCCTTAAGGAAGTTCCTTTGTTTGATAGTTTTCCTTATGTTGCATTTCTGCAAATTAATATAGTGACTTTAAAACGTATCCCATGTCCCTTCCTTACGGAAGTCACGTTCTTTAATTTAATCACTTTTATTGTATAAAAGATCGTGATCTGCTCCTTGTTCCACTGTAAATTCTCTGGTTTATCTCCTCTGATCTGTCTAATCTAGCCTGAGCAAAACCTAGTGGAATAATAGAACACCATGTAGGAGGTTTAAATTAATGTAGTGTACATGCAGTGTGATAGCAGCTGTTTTGAAGGACATGTGATATGTTTTCATGCCTTACCATCTGATATATTTACATTCTTTAGTCATAGCATCTGGGGGTTCGATGACTCCAAGTGAGAAGTACAGTAGTGGAAAGAGCATAGAAAGTAATGAAACAGATAATAACTGGAGATGATGGACACAGGAGAATTAGCTCATGTGAAGTGGCAGGGCAACAAGGGTATACAGCAAACTCACTACCATTGACTTTAGGAGAGCAGATTTGTGGGCTTTCAGTCCAGAAACCCAACCATATCCTGGCTGCATCCAAAGCAGAGTGGCCAGCAGGTCGAGGGAGGGGATTCTGCCCCTCTGCTTTGCTCTGGTGAGACCCCACCTCGAGTGCTGTGCCCAGCTCTGGGGTACCCAGCATAAGGGATGTGGAACTGTTGAAGTGAATCCAGAGGAGGCCATGAAGATGATCAGAGGGCTGAAGCACCTCTCCTATGAAGACAGGCTGAGGAGTTTGGCTTGTTCAGCCTGGAGAAGGCTCCAGGGAGATCTTATAGTAACTTCTAGTACCTAAATGAACCTACATAAAAGCTGGAGAGGAACAATTTATATGGGCATGTAGTGATAGGAGAATGGCTTTAAACTGAAAGAGGGTAGGTTCAGATTTGATATAAGGTAGAAAGTTTTTACTGTGAGGGAGGTCAGGCACTGGAACAGGTTGTCCAGAGAAGCTGTGAATGACCCATCCCGGGAAGTGTTCAAAGCCAGGCTGGAAGGAATTGCAAGCAACTTGATCTAGTGGCCAATGTCCCTGCCCATGTCAGGAGAGTTAGAACTAGGTGATGCATAATTGGATTATGGCTGTTCCATGATTCTGTGATTCTATGACCTTCTATTAAATTGACAGACAATTTAATTTTTTTTTCTTAGTAATAAGTGATTTATGGAAGGAACTTTGTTATCCGGTTCAAGTTATATCACAAAGTTTTGTGATAGCTCACAGTACTTCAGACTTCATACCAGTGGTAGAGGAATGGAAGAAGTAAGCCTCAGGCTGTATTTACTTTCTTTGTTCTCATGAGGGGTCGCTCTGTAGCTTAGAGTTTGGCAGAGCTGCTTATTTGTGCCTTGGCAGCCTTCACAGGTATTCATAAACTTCACAGGGAAAGTAGATATCATTCTTTCTCCCAAACAAAGAAGATCTTAAGAAATCAAAACAGCATATTTCTACAAGAATGGTGTATCCTGCTCAAAAAATTATTATATTTTCCATAGTTTTATTAGGGTTTTTGGGTTTTTTTGTTTTTTTCTAATTCTGCTAGAATTCATCTTGACTTCTATTTGATGTATCTGATGCTTTCATGTATACAAATTTTATGTTATTATTCGCAGCCTGAGGCCTTTAATTCTGTCTGCTGTTCTCTCATTGCTGCAGTTTTCTGTGTTTTACGATTGATTGCAACCATAACAATACTATAAATGTCTAGTACCTTACTTACTAGTACCCTGAATTTTTAAACCCTTCAAAAATTTTAAAAATGTTATTGTTTATAATCAGGAAAACATTGTTTTTTGAATAATTTAATCTCTATTGTCTCCAGAAGCTTCCTTAACCCACCGAATTCTTCTTTAAGAAAGACCGTTTAGAATAATTCCTTTTATTTCTACTACTTTTATGGAATATTACTAATTAAAAAAAATTAAAACTTACATTATTAGCTCAAGTAATAAATTAGTTAAAATTAAAAAAAATAATAATAATACCCTGTGGGGAAAAGAGAAATAATGTTTCGAAGTGTTTCCATAAAACAAGAACACCCGAATTATGCTTTGTTCTGTTTTGAGCAGGCTCTGACCAAAGGGAAGATGTCAAACAAAAAACACTGTAATATCTTCTTATTTTCACAAAATCCATGTGTATCTGGACTATCTTTCCCCAAGGACTTCAGGTAACAGTTCCCTTCACTGTGCGTAAAGGGACTCAGACAATAACTGTGGTAAAGCTCATTTGCATCTCCCACTGAAAACACCCAAGAACCAGGACACTGGGTGGGTTCTTGCACTGCCTGTGAGATGGTATGGCAGGAGCAGCTGTGCTTGCCACAGCTGCTCCTGCACAATGCCAAACAATCTCTGCTGCAGACCCCAAACAGTGGATAAAACAAGCAGGTATTTAGTCAACTACTACTGCTTGCCATAACTTTCTGCCATAATGATAGGTTTGCTGCCCAATGAGACATTGTTTTACCATGCTTTTAATAAAGACTTAATTCTTGGTATCTCTATAAAGCATTGGCTTTCGACATGAAGTCCTCCCTGGAAGTCACGTACCTCTGTGCTCCCCACAGTGCATGGGGCTGTGCCTTAGGCCTTTGAACATATAGCATCTTAATTTCAACAATGCCAGCAGTGTTTTACTCCCACAGGTGAACAGTGGGACTGACTTTTGCAGCGGTGAGGTTCATCATCTGTCTTCAGCCCAGCCAGGAAACCACTGAAACACGGGGCTTGGCTGTTTGCATATTGGCACATTGTTGCTATGTTGCTGTTGCTGCATTAAAACAGATTATGTTTCTGTTTTGAGAAGTGGCAGAAGTGACTTCCCCTCTAACCCCCTCTCTCAGTTTCCAACAGATGGAACAGCAGTCCTCCTGTTCTCGGTAGGAGACAGGGGAATTAGCAGAAGTCATCTAGCTGGTCATCGGGGAATGTGCTGCTGATACTTGAACTAGAGCATCAATATTTTTTGCTCTGCTGTTTGCAACTAGCACTTCTTTTGCCAGTGGCTGTTTTTGTGTTTGTTGCTGAAACTTTAAATTCCTTCCATCCTCTCAGTTTCCTTTAGCAGCAGTAGAAGCTTTAACAGGTTCATGAGAAGCCTGTCAGTTCCTTGCAGCAATGATAAACTTTTCATTGGTGTCTTGGAGATTTCACCTTCATTGGTACATGGGCATGTTCTAGAGGATGAAATAATGCTCAATCTCACGATCAAAAATATTAAATTGTACACATGTAGAATTGTGTTTACAATTTTTAATGTCTAAATAGAATTTGAAAGGAAAAGTATTTGCACTTGGCACCTACAAGTAATCTAATGCTTTGAGACTGTGAACACATAAAATATGTGTTGTCCCATTGGATTTCCATGCTGGTTGAATTCATGTTATTTGTGACAGGCAGGTTTTCATTTGTGCATAATATAGAGCCATGACAAAAATTAAGTTATTTTGATGGGTTATTTTTTTTTCTGCTTTAGGTTTTTGACTTCCAAGCAATTCTGAACATGATGTATTGTTACAGCCGTGTCAGAGGAAGTTAAAAGATTTTAATGCCCTCATTTGTTCTGAAAGAATTCAGATTTTATGTGATGTGAGATCTGTAATGATGCTGTGCATTAAAATGAAAGTGCAAGGAGATTCCTTGGGATGCAATTCCTTTACAGCTCACTGCCTCTCATTGATTTGAAAGGCTGCTTCACACATCATAAATGGATTTTGACCATAGCAACATTGCATTCTCTACTACTAAAAGCTGGATTGCCTATGCAGTGGCAGCTTTATGGCTTGCCAGAATGACTGACCTTGGGTGTGAATCCATATGTCAACCTACTACAAGATGATAACATGCATAGTGAAATAGGAGAAATTTCGTGTCAAGAAGTACTTCGACTGATAAAGGACAGAGGGATGAACTCAGCTGTTCTTAATGATCAGTCCCCAGAGGAATGGTAAAAGTCAGAGAGGACTGACTGACCACTGAGGGGAAGGAGATCAGGGATATTATTTTGTGTGGGTACCTTTTTAGCTATCATTCATTCATAATTCACAGTAGGACTCATCTTATGAAATGCTGTGAAAACATAGACTTTTCACCAAATATGTGCATCTCACTTGTTGACACTGGTAATAGTATAAACATTGCATGAGGGCAGGAAAAAACCACAGAAACAAACAATTTCATATTCTAAAAAAGAGGTCCAAAATATCTTGGCAGTGACTGGCTTGACGTTTACTGCCTCTGTTGTCCTCGCCAGCATTTAAATTAAGCTGGACTAGAATCAAATCAGTTCTATCACTACCCTGCTCTAACCTTTGGTTAAGCTGATAATTTCCAGCTTGTTAAAATGTTTAATCTGTATCAAAAATGCATCACACTACACTTCTTGGCCCATTTTTCTGACTGGTGAATAGGACCGTATTTTCTTGGATGTTTACAGAATATTAATTCCATGGTCTCTTTATATGAGACACTTGGTGCTGTCAGTTGCCTAATGTAGAGATGAAAAACATTTTTTCTCCTCCTGAGAAATATGATTTATTAGATTCTTATCCAAACAGAATGCCTTTTCAATAGTGCCAAACGTGCACCATTCAAGAGAAACATTCACAGAGAAAAGATCTTCACCACTACAGTCCAGCAGTATGAGTCTCCTGTCTGTGACTCATAATTCAATTCCAACACCTTCTTCTAGATAGATAAAAGAAATGTCTGCATGTGTTTAGTCCTTTTGCTCAGTGTTGTCACTGGTGACATATTTGTCCATACCTGATGGCTATACTGAATCACTGAATAATGGCCAAAGGCCAGAAAAGTTTTTGTAAGTCTTTCCCCAGCAGTATTTTCTACTTTATTTGACATGCTACAGCTTCATCCACGTCTTTCAAAATTTTAAACTGCATGAAAAATACTTTTCCCGGGAAGTTCTGTTCCATGAGAAAAGTTTAGATTCTGAAAAAGATTCTGAAAATCAACAGATAATTTCACTAAACTGTTTATAAAATAAAGTGAGATTTCAGGTATCCAATATACCAGATACCCAAACCCATAAATTAAGGAATCCAGTCAGTTATTTTTATTAGTGTCATACAACTCAATCACATAAGAGGTAATATGGAAAAAAAAATTAAATTGGGAGAGAATATTGCATCCTATGAAAACACAGCAAAATGTTAAATAAGTTGCGTTTTTATTTGTTTCAATATTATCTATTTGTTTCAATATTTTTTATTTGTGAAATTGAGTCATAGAAGAATATGTGATCGCTTTCCTTTTCTGAAAGCTGTGCTGTAAGCTCATACTTAACAGAAAAAAAATGGCTGGAGAGGAGATCTATTTTGGCTGTAATGTGGTATTCAGTATACCTGACCTCAAAACAAACCTTTTGGAAAGGAAAGCAAAAAAAGAGAGACAGATCATACTTCATACTAGGTAGGCTTTGAAAAAAGGGTTAAATCAAACTTACAAGAGTGACGAATTTGGAAAAATTATCAAAGAAAGAGTTACAAACTAAAAATGTCAAAAGTTCCTGTGTATTCCCCTGAGTATAACTCCGGCTCTTTCATTTGTTGCTATTTCATCTTCCCTGCAGCTTGCTTCTCAGGAGGTACATTGGAAGGAGATTTCAGCATCTCTTCCTAGTCTCACTTCTCCAGTTCAGGTGTCCTTGTCCTGCTGCCTTCACACTTGATTGTGGATTCGATGCATTTGTTTGCTAGGGGCATCAAGGAACTTCTTGAAAGCATTTACTGAAAATTTTCTAGGGAAAATTAATTCATTGAACTGTGGACATGATTTGAGGATAAACTAGACACCCTTTCATAAGGTTTTGGTGGTAGACTTTATAAAAAAACACCCTCCTAAGTCATTTCACCATGATGAGAAAAGAAAGCAGTGAGGAAGTTTCTACTTCTGCTGTGTAGATTGTACTTTTGCTGTGTGTTGTGTGTCTACCCAGAAGAAACATGAATATTTTATCAAATACCATGATTTTTTTGTTGCAAACTATGCAATGACTATTTTTGAAGGAGACAATAAATCAAAGGCAAACATATCCAATTCATTATAGTGACATGCCTTCACTTTTATCTTTGGGAAGGTGGATTTGGGTTCTTTGTAAATAAGTCTTCTACTGTATAACTATTTAGCTGGATTTTTT
>VZRO01004900.1:1291443-1314036 GCA_013397915.1 Daphoenositta chrysoptera | reverse complement strand
TTTTTTTTTTTTTTTACATGTATGCCCAGACAATGTCTAAAATACTTGCCACCTTGTTGTACAGAAGAGCTGTTACCAAATTTTCATTACTAGAAAACATAGGAGAGAAGTATAGTGAGGAAAGATCCATTTATTGTCCCAGATTTTTTTGTTGGTTTGTTTTTGTTTTGCTTTTTGAGGTTCTTTTTGTTTGTTTGATCAGTTTTTTGGTTGTTTTTTTTTTTTTTAATTTGCTTTTTGTTTTGTTTTGTTTTGTTTCAGAAATACATAAAATTTTCAGGGGACCAATGATAGATTAAAGACTGCTGCTTCAAATATTCTGCCAGCTAGAACTTTTTTTGAATAGGGATACTTTAAAAGAAAGCCCTTTCAGCACTTTTTAATAGAAAAGTGAGGCTTTTGCTTCAAAAATTCTTCATCCTAAGTTGGTGTTTGTTACGTCCGTTATTTTCCTCCAGTACAAATCCTTTTCTGTTTTCATCAATGTTTTATGAGAGAGGATAGGAAAAAGACATGGAGAATAATTTTATCAACACCTTCACAGCTTGACAAGGAATACATATTAGAGAAAGCAGCGAACAACTTGTTAGGTAAGAAACAGCAGTAAGACATGAAATTCTCTGCTCCAATCCTGTCAGTCTTGTCCAAGGATATTAATAGAGCCTTCTCACATGTATTATACAAAATTTATGCTTAAGAAATGAGGTATTCTATTGAAAAATTTCTCCCTACTTTTTCCCTGTAATTCCCTCACCATTGCAGCTCCTCCAAGTGTGAAGCTGTTAGATGCCTTTACTTATATTGTGTTTGCATGAAAATTACTTTTAAAGTTAAATTTTAGCAGTATTTCAAATCCAGTTCCATTCTTATTGTTAGCTTTGCTTAAAACGGTAATATTTGAGCTAAAAGTTTTCATAGGCACTTTCTGATTTATTTGCTTGCTCTGAAAACTATGAGCAAAAGTATGTGTCTATTATTAAAAAGTGAAGATTATTTTGTACTATATACCTATTTCTGACATATGTTGTTAGTAAGTGACACAACAGGGCAGTTGGGGGTAGAATTTAGAAATTTGGGCTCAGGAGTGGGAAGGATTCTTATCTGTTGTGATGATAATGAAATTTTCTTTGGCTTGATCAAAAATCTCTCCATGCATTTGACTTGTGGGTTCTTTGGTTGTATTGTGCTTGTATGACTGCATGTATTGTAAGATGAACAGGTAGGTAAGTACACAATTGAGAGGGTCATGAGAGGAGGGTTTGTACTCTCTGATCTTCTTTTTAAGGTATCCAATCATGGGCATCAATGCTGTGCTGGGATCATACTTAGAAAATAGTCCCTGTGGCATGCTGGGATGCAGGCTGCTCTTCTTTTCTGGGTGTCCCCAGACTTCTGCAGCACATGGGAAACAGGGGGAATTCACAGTGTGAGGAGTTCTGAAGAGCCAGCCATGTGTGATGCCCTAATGATGGTTTGAGATTATCAGGTAGCACTGAGCAAGCAGAAGGATGGCTGTGAGTGAAGAAAATTCTGAAACTTCAGTTATTTTTAAATCCAAATAAGTACTTTTGCTGTGCCTTGGTTGAGAAGCTTTAAGTGAATAGGATGTATTTAAATACACAATGAACTGAGCAGAATGTCACCTGACAAAAATCTTTACATTTTTCTAAACAGAACAGGTCCATACAGAGTAAATTTTGGCTTTGAATTTTCTTTTTTTTCTCTCAAATACTCCCCTTAGTTTTAAGTATACATACAACATACCGAAGAGATAAGAAATATTGACAGTTTCCAAATACCTTAAAATTTTTCAAAGAACATGATTGAATTATCTATGGGTATAGAACAGTTATGCAACTGTGCCTGTTCTTGGTAAGGAAACACTAGGAAAAAGGGAGACTATTAAAGGTGGTGTTCTTTCCTAGTATTTTGGTGACAGGAAAGCTGTCCTTCACGGTTACCCAAGAAGAGATGGCAGAGCCTGACAGTGAGGTTAATAGGGCCCTGCAAGCAAGGAGCAGGCTATGATAAATGATGGTTCGTTTCTTATAGTGGAAGGGCAGTCCAGAAGGCTTTGGGAAAGTGAATAGACACTGGAATAGGATAAAATATCATCTGAACAATCTTCTGGTTTTTGGGGAAGGTTTGTTACATTTTGTGTTTTCTTCAAAGCATGGAATGGTCTTAGAATTTTTTTCCTTCCAACTGTATTAGACAAATAATCTTTGCTCCTCTTAGTTAAAATAAGAATAATTACAGGGTTATTCAGGAAAACAGCCCACCATTATGTTTCAGATAATTAATTTTTTTAAAATTTATAGAGAAGGAAGGAGAAACTTCAGTTTTAATTAAAAATCAAGCAAAACCTCACACACTCCGGATGTAAATGTATACTAGATCAAGAAAAAAGAAGTGTTTGGATATTTATGAATTTACTTTTATTTCATTAACTTTTCAAATAAGAATTAATGGAAAGTGTGTTTCACAGTTGCTGGTTTTTAGTGTGGTCGACCTCTCCGTACTATTGATTCTGAAATGTTGATATTGAGACTTTGTGTGCACAGTGCTGACTTAGTTTAGTTCATTAAATCCAAGCTCTTTAACATTTTAAATGGCAGAACTGGAATATAGGTATGACCTGCATTGTCTAGCTTATTAAATGAAATTTATTTAATGCCAATGTCCAGAAATATAGTCATACTTGAGGACTCCCAGAGAAGGCATACCTAGAAAAACAAGCTTTAACATATATAAGCTTATTGAGCAAAGTCAGGAAAACCATAAACAAGCTCGACACACAAAAGCAGACAGAGTAGCGAAGATCCCCTAGTACGTTAGACAGTTTTATTCTTACCTTACATTAAAAAAAAAACAAAACCCAAAAAAAAACCCCAAAAAAACCACCAAAAAACAAACTGGCATAAAGCTCTTCTTACTAATTCAAGATATCATTTTAAAGAGAAAACTAATGAAATTTTTCTGTTTTTTTTTTGTTTAGTTTGCATTTCAAACAAGCTAGCAGTCACCACACATAGAGTAATTTAGAACAGGAGGCTGGGGCTGTCATCCCTACACAAAATGTATGAAGAAATGAGGAATAAAATGAATGAGCAGAACAACTGACTTTGTGTTAGTTTTATCAAGGAAGCCTGAATTTGAATAATTACATTCCAGTCACTTCCGCTGCCTTGTTTATATACAGTCATGCACCAAGCTTCCCCTGAAATAAATGAGGCTTTAATTTTTCTTGCTAGCTACATTAATTATGCTGCTTTTATGCTTTTAACTAATGTGACTGTTCCTGTATCAGGTAATACACATCTGTGTTATAAGCTAGCATTCACAAATACCTTCATTAGGTGAGCACTTTACAATAATTAATAATGAGAACCACCATGATAATTTATTAGGAGATATCATGCCACAAGGTTCACCAGTTTCCCTGGTACAATCAGTAATTTTTAAAGTGGATGTATTCGTTGTTTCCTAGCAAACAAAAGGAAATTGTGGTACGTTCAGTTGAAGATGTAGTTTGTAATCAAAGATGTAATATGTAGACGTAGATGTACTTTTGCCCACGTATGCAAAGTACCAAATCTCTCCAGAAGTATTTGGGAATATGTCACAGATGTGCTCACCCATCTTTTAAGTTTTAAAGATGAACTGGACATTTTACATTCTTTGTCATCACTCAAGACAAAACTCTTCTTCTTTATCTCCCATGTTGCAAGCAGATTGGGAGGAAAATTATTGTTAGAGTTTTTCCTACCTACAATTGTTAATTTTATTATTCAATCTGTATTTCAAAAGAACTAACTCTAAATTGCTCTGAGAATAAATTATGAATAGAACTATCCAGAATGAAGATAGGAAATGTTTGGCCATTTTAAATTTTATTTTGGTCTAAAGGTTTTTGAGTGGAGATCTGTAGATCCAGGACTCTCATTCATGTCTTGAGAAGAAGGTCACCCTACAACCAGGGACTCCAGTACCTATCACTCAAGCTGGATCCAAAGGAGACTCTCAGATGGGAAATTTCAGGGCTTGAGTACTGCAACCAGATGTACTGGATGAACACCTTGGAATAAGGAAAGCCAAAAGCATTGGTTCCCCAGGCTTAGAAAGTTATCCAAAACACATGGCAGAATTTTGCTTGAAATACTGCTTGGATCTTGTAAAACTGAATTTTGCCAACATGATTTCACATAATTTCTGACTAAACCTAGACCATAATGGCAAATATAAAGTGTTTGGCAGGCTTTTGCTCCTGGAAAACGCTTCAGTTTGACACCTGACTGTAGCCACTTGTGCTCACAGATAGAAGCACCATAAATCTGTTGTGGATACAACATTGCTATGAATAGATCTAAATGCTCATGTGTACTGTTAAAAAATATTATGTGATTATGAGACAGGAAAGAAGTCTCTCTTTTCCAATAAGCATAGTTATTATCTAACTCAAATTGTATATTTAAGATATAAATGCTGGTTAAAGGAATCATGATCTTATTGGTTGTGCTTTAAAAATTCATGGTGGAACAGTCCACCTTAAAAGATATAAGTTGTTTGTTTCCCATATATTCAGTGAAGTGTAACAATTATAACCACTCAAAGGGGTTATGTCTGTTCATGTGAATTTTTAAAGAAAAGTAGAAAAGTGTAGAGTAAATAGCTTTTCCAAACTCAGATTCAAAACTTATCTCAACATGAGTTAAAATGTATTTCTTGAAGACATATTTCATTTATCTGCTGTCACTGGTATCATGCCTTAGGTACCAGAGAAATTTACGTTCTGAAGAACATGGATAGTCTAGGGAAAGAAAGGTTCTTGCTAAATCTCTTCTCCAAGGATTTTATAAAATCTGACAAAAATCTAGAATAAGAAATTATAATCCAGTTAGTTTGATTCTTTCATGTAATGGACCTGGGACATAAAGAACAATTTTAAAACAACATATTTTAAGTTTCTTCATTCCTGTGGGGGTTTTTTTGTGGTTACTCATATGAGACTAGCTCTCAACCATAGTGCAAACCTCTCTATACCTCTCTAAGCAGTTGTTTTCTTGAGAAGGCTATGATCCATTGCGTCTCTTGAATGAACATTTCTTATCTTAAATAGGGATTATAACTAAAGGAAGGAAAAATACCTCTGAGATGAAGTAAAAGATCAGAATTTTTTGAGACTGAATTTAGAAGCATATTATTTTATAGGAGGCTTGGTTTAGTTCCCTCTTTATAGAATATCTTAAGTATTACAAAATCTGATTAATGCTACCAAATGTTCTTGTTGTATATGCCTATACATCCCAAAAGGTCCTCTCTCTTTCCCTTTCACTTTTTTCCTTTCAGATCAACATTGATTCAGCAAAAAATTGAGTATCTATATCCATTTAGGTGATGATGTATTTCCTGACTGCATAATTAATACTGGGATTCCTAAAGTGGAATGTTCTTTGATCACAAAAAACCTGTCCTGGGGAAAGAAGTCTTCTTTCTCATTTGGATGTTTGGTTTTGTCACTGTTTTTTCCCAATGTATCCTTTGATACCATTATGTTTGCTAAAGAATAATGACCTAGATATATGTCTTCAAATGTAAAAAGGTGATTTTACAAGACAGCACTTAAACTATATTCCAGAAAGCAATTCGCAGAAATGATCAGTGAAAGTTATTTTTGTTTTGTTGGTTTTCTTCCCCATAGCTGGGAAGTTGACTAAAAATATCCATGCTTGAATTGATAGAATGAAAGGTCTGTTCTAATAGTAGCCACTGGAGTGTTATCCAGCAGTAAAGGATTTCAGTACAATTTGTGATTCCCTCTCCTTTCCCAATCCTTGACCTGAGTTTATTGGTCTTCACATCACAGTTAATTGTTTGAATCTAAATATCTATTTAATATGTACAATACACATAAGCAATAAACCCCACTCTCAGAAAGAAATTGTCTTACTCTAGCAGTGATTATATCAAATCCCAAGGTCCCCGTGCTCAAAATTAAGGATGAGTAAGATTGTTCAGTTTCTCTGTACGAGCTGTTTTCTGAATTTCTAAGTTGCTGGTTAGTGCTATTTGCTCCCATACTTACAAGCCAACCTAATAAAATTACTTGATATTTCATGTCAGGAAATAGGAAACAATTTTCCTCTGGGCAGATGGGAGGAGATCATTAGGGAAGTGACTGCATTCACTTCTGGATAACAAACTGCACTTCAGCAATTCAATGCTTTACTGGCAACCTTCTTATCTCCTACTGTCTTGCTGATACCTTGAGGCATATGGTCCTTTGTGTAGAAGTCTTAAATGTGGCATATTTTACAGGTGTCTCACATATTTATTGTACAGAAGATAACAGTGCAGCTGTTCTGGAGGATGTTTTTGAGTTCAGTCCCTATTGAATTTGTTTCCCACAAGTGAAGGCGACTGGATCTGGTGGCTGATGCAGTCTTTTCAAACCCTGAGTTTAATGTCTTGAGGCATTAAGGAATTTGGGAATAGAAAATAAGAATACCAGGGTACAGCTCCTACTTAAGCAACATACAAGATTACAAAAATGAAATGGTCTCGGTTTTGGAGACAAAATTTTAGGAGGAAACGCTCTGGAATGAGCATCTCCTCCAAAGGGAAAGGACCTCCCCCTTTCCTCCTCCAATGAGGCAAATTGGTAACAGCAGGTGAAAGTGGAAAAAAACCCGAACTGTTTATTAACACAGAACGAAACAGGGCAGAACAGAAAAACTCAAAAGATAACAAATCCCTGGAGACTNCCGATGCCCGCCTGGCAGCAGGCGAAGCTCGGAGCGCTGCGCGCCCTCGCTCAGCGGCCCGGCCCGCCCGGGCTCGGAGCAGCCGGGCCGCCCCGCGGGCTCCCGGCCCGGGGAGAAGGGAGGGAAGGCGGGGAGGCGGCGGGAGGAAAGGGAGAAAAGCAACAGAACCTTTTTTCCAGGTAGCGGGAGCAAATAAAAGCAGCAAGGAGCGGTGCGGCGCCCCCGGGGCGCTCCCCCAGAGCACGGCCGAGAGCCCTGGGGCCAGAGCCGCTGCACAGAGCCCCTGGACCGACCGCACCCGGTCCCTCCGAGAGATACCAGGTCCTGGGGCATCAGGCAGATGGGAAAGGAATAAAGAACCCTCATAACAGCACCCCAGGACATTATTTTAACAGACCTTTATACCTCACTGAATATTAACTTTGATAACATTTAAAACTCCAAAGTTTTGATCCTGCATCCCTTGAATGTGGTGCTGCAGCCTTTTCATGTTGAGATTTCAAAATCTTTTTCAAAGGAAAACAACTTAATTTTGTAGGTGTTGGTTGTCTTGCAAACATTTTAGCTGGTGTAACAAAATAACGAGCATTTTTAGCCTCCAGCAATTTAAACATTTTAAAAATAGATGGCAAGATATGAAGCATGTCTGTGATTGTTCTGGACATTTCTTATATACAACAAAATCAGTAAGAGCCAAGGTAAAAAGAGAGCCTTAGGGCACTGAATAGTAATGTTTAGATTGCAAGGGATATTAGAAAGCAGACCATGTCAGAATGCTGTACCTGTATTTTCTGTCATGACATCGCAGGGATGACACTCTGCAGTATTGCTTACAGGAATTGTCTCATAGTGTTAAGAGTGTATAAACACACTGACAATATATAAGTATGAATGTGAGTATTTAACACTTGAGTGAAATATGTGAAATGTCTTTTAACAAAGTCAATATTGAATTTTCTCTCCTTTCATTTAACAATCAAGCTTCTTCACTGGAATTAAAACAAAAGAATTTCAGCTTTGGAAGTTTTGGAGAAACTGCCCACATGCCTAAAAGTTGTTGAGATTTGTTGGAAGAAAAGGAAGGAGAAAAATCAAATCATATGGCTGTTTTTGCAAATGTTAGAAACTGATTAGTGAGAGATGCCTCTGCCCAAATTAAGGTACAAATGAGACCATATGCAGAAGTCAACAATACAGACTTTTTTTAACAATAAATGTAAGATAGAGAGATAAAAAGGAATAGAAAAGGGGAGATAGAGACAGAGAGAGAGATCAAGCCGAAGATAGTCACCACCCATGGATCCAGAGGTGTCCCATTGCTTCTTCTTCACACTGGACTTCTTGGTGGTGGAGTTCCTGAGGTTGTTCAAAACTTTTCGCTATTTATACATCTTAGCAAACACAGGAATTAAAGCTCATTGGATACACAGTTCTCTTATTCTATTGGTTGAATGATTCTATCACTTCTAATGCCAATTAGACCTCATGCTCAGTCTTTCTCTTCTTTTGAGTTGGTTTCCTGAGTTGATGGGCTGTGAGTCAGTCATCATGATCTCCTCCTGCCGGAATTACCTTTTACCCATCAGAGCTGATTTTAGGACAGTCGCTGAGTTGGTTTTCCTTTTGTTTGACCAGTGATATGCGTATAAGAAAGTGCTTCATTACACTGTTTGCCACAGTGGGAATTTTTTTCTGGATGTGTTAACAAGCATGGGATGGCCAGATCTTGCCTCCACAAGGCCTGGAGTTAGCATCATCCTGTCACTCCATTCTGTTCTTATCTCATGGCAAAGTCCACAGAGACAGGCAACTGAACTCTTTAGCAAACAAAACCTGAGCTGTTTCATTAAGTCTATAGTACAGTTTTTCAAATTTTCCTAAAAGAAATATACTAAGGCAAAAATTCTTTTCATTTGAAATTAAGTCTGAAATCACGTAAATCTTGCAGAATTCTACTCAAGAAGGCAAAGAAATATTTTATTAGGTTTGTAAATGATTTAGACAAACACACGAGACATCTAATACTTTTATGCAGAGAACCTTCCTGTGAAAACTTGGGTCTTACTAAAGTGACAGATACAATTTAAAATGTTCTCCTACTACTATCTGCCCCCCTTTCAACAATGCTGATGAAAATCTGCAAGTATGGTAAACAGGATGCAGACTGGGGTGATCTTACCTCAGCTGGGGCAACACTGGTCCACAAGAGGTATGCCTGAGTTGGTGCCTCTATGCTAGAGACCTTCATCATTCCAATCATGCTGGCTAAATATATACAGTGGGAGGAAAACTTGGCAAGCAGTGAAGTTTGCCCTTTTTGTCTCTTAATTTTGTGGAAATGAGCAAGTACATAGATTTAGTCTATGAATGATTGGTGTTTCTTATGTGACTTTCTGATATGTGTCTATCTAAAAATTATGTGAAAATACTTTTATTGATGGAAGGGACATCTCAAATTTTAATGTATATAAAAAAATCATCTACTAATAATGTATCTTTGCAGTTTTTACCAGTGAAAATCCCCATGAAATCAAACTTTAATGGTAAATTTTGTGTATCTCAAAGCATTTCTCATTTCTAGCTATTTTAAGCAGCAGTGGAATGCAATCTTAATGATGCATTTCAAAAATATATACTTAATATTGTATGCTATATTGAGTTATTTTGAATCATATTTCAAATCTATTGCAAAAATCAGAGAAAAATCAAAAATAAAAATATCATTATTATAATAAACTAGTGCCACTTATTGATTTGAAACTAAAATGAAGCATCTGCTCTATCATGGGAAATATTTAGCACCAATGTTTTGCTTTTGGAAGCTTATTTAAGATTTTAATTGGAATTTCATACCTAATAACTTGTAGGATATAGCTCAAGAGTAGATTTCTAAAATAGTATAGAATATAATAAATGTTAATGAAGAGAAAGTAAAATAAATTTTAAAATGTTAATATTTGCAGCAAAAGATGTATTACATTCTACTCCTTTGTTCTTTGTCTTTCATTTCTTTTGTTGTATCTCTAGAGATTTCCCTTTATCCTTTTACTGTTCTTGACTTATTCTACCTTCCCTCCTTTAGTCTAGTTACAGATGCACAGAAAAAAGATATTCAAAAATCCTTTTTATCAATTAATTATTCTCCTTTGATTTAATTTTTCTTCTTTTTTTATCTTTAACTTTTCTAAGCCTTTTTATTTGTTATTATTCTGTAATATTTCTTCTTGCATTTTTCTCATTTGTCCCATGTAAATAATATTCTCTGACACTACCTTTCTCTAAGATTCCCCCTTTCCTTCTTTTTTTCTTTCCATTTTTCCATTGTCTTTTCCTACTTCTCATCCTCCCTCAATCTGTTGTGTTTTCCTGTACTTTTCTTCTGTTTCCTGTCATAAGTTGATAATTTTCTGTTGCCAAGAAATCATCATCTAAAAGCTGGGTTTTAGAACAGTGTTCTGAATCTACATCCCGAGCAAAAAAAAAGCAAAAGTTGCAACATCATTGCTTTCATGTTATATTCATATTGGTTGTAGATTATACTGCAACACTCCCAAATGCTTTTATTTTCTAATATTTGTGTTGTAGTGGAGCACAAACACCTCATTCTTAAATAAGAAGACTAGGACAAGTATTTGGACTACTAAGTATGGGACACGTACAGAATGAGAAAAAATTAGGAAATAAGAGGCAATAAAATTATTTTTCTTCAGGAACCATTTATTTTGCTCTATGGTGGATCATGCTAGAGAGTGATTAAAATAAATATTCAGGGAAATGGATGAAATACATTCAGATGCAATCACAGATTAAAGTGTGATTCACATTTCAAGTTTCTATTGTTGTCATTCAAGATGGTACTTAATATGAGCAATGCAGTGAGATCAAGATGAAGCTCTGTAGTCAATATCAGTGATAAGAGCTTTTTGAGTCTTAATTTGTGTATAATTGTGTCTGAATAGCAGCTTTTTTTTAACATCTTTTTTATTACTCTGATTCACTAATAGTACAGACAAACAAATCAAGAATGTGAATCTAGTGCTGTGTGGAAATCAGAAGGAACTGGAAATCACCAGTCAATTGAAGAGAGTTCTTCATTCACTACTTTTCTTTGCAAAGTCAAAGCTATTAACTGGTTTTAAAAATTAGTTGAATAGATATAATGAACCCCATTCCACAGGTCATATGCGTTTTCAGGAACTCTTTAGAAGAATGCATAGATACATCACTTTAAAATGTAAAAAGTTTTCCTACCATGAAATTATAGACAGATAATAAGGAAGAGAGATATGACAATGGATGAAGATCTGTCAGGTTCTTCCTTGTAGTTGTTGCCCAAATAAACAGAGAGCAGGGTGGAACGACCTGTGAGGTAATGCTCTTGCCTTCACAAGCAGCTGGAGAGCAAGCCTGCCCTGGTACTGTTCTGAAGTTCTGTAGTGGCAGCTGAATCTGGGGACATGCAGGACCCGTGGAGCTCCTCCTTTCCCAGGTCCAGCCCACTGCCCGGCTGAAAACAGCAGAGACACATGCACGATAGTAATATAGCTAGGTGCACAGACTGACAGAAATGTGTCTTTTTCAGCACAGCTCTCCTCCCAACACGAGCAGCACTGACTGTTCCTCTGCTCCAGTTTATCAGGATGGGAGATAATTATTGGAGTACATACACACACGCAGAGTACACGAGTCTCTTGCATACCCACATGTACATGCTCAGTCCACTTCCTAGCAGGTCCCTAAGCCTGATTCTCTGAGTTGCTAACAATGGGCACTCAGGACACTCCAGATTGTGGTGTCTCATTCTTTTTTCCTTAGGCCAGCCAGATTTGTCACCTTTTCCTTGGTACTTGTTCTCTCACAGCCACTTTGTTCCCTTCCTTTCCTTACCCTTCAATCTTCTCCTTAACATCACCTAATGTTTGTCACATCCTGCCATGCCCTGAAAACACCTTTTGGTAAGTTTCATGCACTCCCCCAGAGCTCTGCTCCCAGTAAGTCCCATGCTTATTGAGACAGCAGGCACCTTCAGTTGCATGCAATTAGAGGGAGAAAACTCTGACCAGACACAATGGTCCCATTGTGTTAGATAATTTAACAAAAATTACTCCCACATATCAGGTAGAATTCAGCATTTACTTATAACAGACACAGATAAACTACACAGATTATTTAAACTACTCATACCTGAGGAGAAAAGGGAAACACGTGTCTTGAGACACCTCTTATAGAAGAGAGGTCTCATATGTTCATGTACATATATTTTTCACCTCTAAAGGCTGTATCTCCTCGTTCACCATAAATATAATTTGAATGAATGGTTTTATGCAGATGTCAAACTTTAACATGGCTAAAGAAGATGTTGTGGCCAATATATGATTTAATATACATAGGTATTAAAAGGGTAAATAAACAATAGTTAAATAATTTAACGATTGATGGAAAATAATTGGATGTAAGTCTAGTCCTATGAGGAGAACAAATTGATACTTGAAGTTAGTACAGCTTTGGTTGTTTGAGATATGATTCTACCACCAGTTATTTTGTAATAACAAGTCAAATATCTGTAAAAATATTTAATTTATATTTTTCTAAAGAGGTTATCTCCATGAAATATTCAATATGGTTTAATTTATGCTTTTTATTTAGGCCAGGAGTAATAAAATAAATGCAATTACAATTATACAAGTAAATGTTATTTCAAACCCTCTAGCAGCAGGAAATAGCTTCATAACAAAATTATGTAACAGCTGCTATCACTAGTGATCAGCTTGATAATGCTTTCTCTCTCTTTTTCATTTATCAATAAGAGTTATTTCATGGCATTGTCTTCAACAGGTTGTTTAGTGAGGAAGAAATAAAGCAGATATAGGGTATACATGTGAATATGGAAGTGGTGAAACAGTCTATGTTCTTTTATTTTGACACAGAAATGTCTTTGGTCTTCTTTGTACAATAAAAAAGTACAAAGTTCAGTTCAGTTGTTACCTATTTGTTTTGCTTTATTTTTGATCACTAGAATGACAACTGATTGTTCAGGCCCTAATGAAACCAGCCCTTGGTTTACATTGCACCAATATTTGTGAAAGACTGAAAGTTCTGTCTGCAAACCAGAAATAAGAGTATCTCCTCGTTCACCTCATGTGGATTGTATGGTAGCTGCATAGTTAAACCAGCATAGTTATGCAGTTAGAATTCCTGGAAAGTCATCTGGGCTTTTTGAGTCAGTTGAGCTATGAACAAAACTGGAAATAAGTATTAGCTAAGAAAAAAAAAAGAAAAGAAAAGTATATTTTGCAAAGAACCAAAGAACATTGTGTGTACTGAGCAATGCTGCAAATATAATGTGATACAGTGAGGAGGATGTTAATGCATATCTTTAGAGACCTATCTGCTAGCAAACAGTGATATAATATGTGGAGAAAAAAGTTGCCCACAAACTTCTGTATACAATAAATTCTATAAAAACAGTTGCTAAAAGGAAGTAAAAAGCATATATAAGTTCAGGATCAGTAGAATTAATTTTAGAAAAAGATTGATCCTAAGACCTGATATTTACCAGGTACAACGAGGTATTTATTATTCTTTGCCCAAGTAGTGGTTTCTCAGTCCATGGGCAGCTCTGACTTGTGTTGGAGAAAGTCTTTATGTTATAATACCTGTATTCCACCTTTAAGCATGTTGCTCTCAATAACATGTATATTGATCTTGTTGATTTCCCAGGAAGTCATACCTCAAGCAACCTTTGAAGAGGTTGGCTCAGCTGCCATGAATCCATTCTAGCTGTGGCTATCAGAGGAATTTTCTATTTCTAGATAGCCCCCATATGTCTGGGAAAAATGTGCAATAGCATTTTGGCAAAACCAATTATGCTTACACCCTTTTCCTTTAAAAATAAATTAAAAATCAATTAATTCTACATGCCAGCTTCTAGTGAAAGTCAGAAGTCTGTTGTCATTTTCATTATTTTGCTTGGTACTAACTTAACATTTCCCACAAAATTCCTGAGTAGTATGTTACCTTACTTTTGAGAAGCACTATTTGTGCACTCCTGCAGCTGTTTTCTCACTGGAGAGGGAAAGAGGGATAGAGTCTGTATATACTCTAGCAAGTAACTTGTTTCCCTTTACCTATATTTTCAGTCTAGAATAAACAGAATTGAAGATAAAGGAAGGAATTTATAATTGATTATATCTACAGCAGCAGCAAGATCCAGACTACTAGGACCTAGCATTATCTAGACTGCATTTCTTAAGAGTGCAAGGGCTAACTTAAGTTAGAGATCAAGACAAGGCATAAATTCTCCTCTGTCAGATTTTTTTTTTGCCCTGGAGTCTTGCAAAGAAACCCCCAAACAACAAAACTAACCCACCCTAATCGGGTGGTAGCATTGTAGCACATCTGGTAAGACAAAAAATTCCATGTTTATTACAAAAAATAACATATCATTTGCAATTCAGCCATGTTTCAGTAATTGCTATCACTTATATTTGATTGTTTAGGGACCTTTCTCTCACCCTCCTCTGTCTTTCAATCGCCCCTTTTTTTTATTTTTTAAAAAGAGTGGTTCTTGAAATGAAATGAAGAGTTAGAGATGGCAGCTGTCAGGAGAAAGCATATAGCAAAAAGGATATGTAAATAATAGGCCCAAATATTCCTTCAGTCCCTAAGGAGCAGAAGCAATCAAAGACATTGTTTCTGACGCACTCAATTAAAAAATAGTCTAAGAAAAGCTACCCAGGTTGAGAAAGCCTGAAATGCTTTAGAAAGTTCTAGTTACAAAGAGAGAACACAGAAAATATTACATATGGTAATTAAATCAAATATGCAAGCACATTAAGAACTGATTCACCTTTAAAAACAGTATTCACATTCCTTGTGTCAGAAAAAAACCTCTCCAAAATATGAATGTGAGTTCTGACATGCAGTCCTTGATAAAAGTTCAAGGAATCAAGCATCCCTGAAACATGGTAGGATATCACAGAATTGCAAGAAAATTCAGATTATCAGAGACTCCTGGTATTCATCGAGCCCAGACACCTGCTTAAAGCAGAACTAACTTCAGAGTAGATCAGTTTGCTCAAGACTTCTGGGTCAGTTTTGAAAATCTCCAGAAGCCTTTCTGGATAACACAGCCTCGTGTATAAACACTTGCAACTGGATTCTATTTTTTCCCTTTTTTTCCAGGCAGGAATTGCCATGCTGCATTCAACCTGTTGCCTCTTTCTGTTTTCTAGTGCACCTCAGAGAATAGCCTCATTCTGTCTTTTCTATTCCCCCACTTTCTGCTGTGGGTGAATATAGAGTAATTTATAAAGTCACTGTTTGAGCATGCATGTAGGTGAATTTTATAGACCATGACCTGAAGGTCTGTGTGAAGGCTATTCTTCTTTCTCAGCCCCACCACAGTCAGAAGAGGATTTGTGATGAATATTTTACAATCATCTTATTTTAATTTTCCAAGAAGAAAATTTTAGTCTCCCCTCCAATATGCCCAAGCATCCTCCACTTAACCTTTTCCAACAATACCATTTCACTAATCAGTGAAGAAGTTATTTTTTCTCCCCTTCCCTTCTACTACACAACCATAGCATATAAAAGTTGTCCTTTTTTTGTCTCAAGAATTACAAACCCTTCATTTTTTGAGTCTCATGTGATCATTATTCGTACCTGAAATAATTTCAGTACTGCCCTGGAGGAAAAATGCAGTTGGCATAAGCTTTTCTCACAGCACACTGCAAGATAGAGTTGGCTCTGGTGTTTCTGATTTCCCAGCCTGCATGTTTGACTAATTAGATGTTGGGCTCTGTAGATGGTTTTGAAGTTGTTTATTCCCTGTCTAATGACATTACATGTGTCACAGCAACTGGTAATGTGAGGTGCTCGGCTTAGAAAATACACAGGAAACATCTGGGGTTGGACACTGCCAGTCTGCAGAGAGCCTTTTTTTCTCTTTGCCCAAAGAAAACATCCTAGAAAGGGAGGGAAAGAAAAAGATAAATAACAACATATTAATACCCAGGCGTCTGTTACATATATTGCTATTACATGTTCAATATATTGGAGAGAGGAAACAAAGGCACTACCTCTGCTTCTCCACACTTGCCCTATTCTGCAATGTTGGCTTTCATCATTTTATTCAATTTTGGGCAGTATCTACTTTTTAGTTTCTAGCAGATATCCTAGTAGTCTGTAGCTAAAAGTAAATCCATATTTGTAATAAAGAAACAATAGCTTTGGGTTTTCCAGTGGATTCTAGATTTATTCCACACTTTTCTCATAAAGTAGTTTCATATTCCAAATGATCACATCTGGCAGCTGCCCAAGTAAAAGAGCCCTGCCAGCTCAAAGACACACTGCCAGAACATTAATATTCATGCTGCATTTTGGTCTTCTCATTTGTGTACTTAACTCTCTGAGACACAGGGAGGTCCATGGGGAACACTGATGTGGGAGCTTCAGCCAGTTGTGCATCAGAATTTCATTAAAACAACAGGGAAAAATAAAAATTTTAGAAGCATAGGCCCACTCCTCCCCTTAGAGATGTTTATTAAATAATAGCTAGCAAGCATCAGGTGGGACTATAACCTGGAAGTTGCTGAAGCTGTTGGCTATCCTAGCTTTAATCCAGAAGAATGCTAGGATTGTAGGCTTGTGCTACAGCTTCTAGAAGATACTTGAGAAAATGTAATCCAGTTCCTACAGACATCTGTAATGAGGAAAGTGAAATACGTTGCACTTCCCAGTAAAAGGAAACCCACAAGCAAATCTCCTTTTTAACCCATCAGAGGTTACATTAGATGAACTTAGTGTGTGTTAATTTACATAAACAGATTCCAATACACATCTTCAAAATGAAATTTATTGGAAAACATGTTATTGGTTTTTTACGAATTTCTTTCAAAATACACTTTTTTATAATGTAATAATTATGAGAAATAAAATAAGCATGTATGTGTGATGTTATTACCATTCCCAAAATGTATCCGTGCCTCCTCCATACTTTTAGGAATATTTTTTGTTATGCTGTCTGTAAAAAGCAAGCCATCATGTAATAGCTAGAGGGCGTTTTAGAGGAACTTTTTTGTCTCTTATATGAGGAACAGTGGTTCAAACCTTCAAAGTTTTCCTAGAACTCCAGTTAAAACTGAAAGAAGTTGCAAAAGATCCTCTAGTAAAATAGCATAGACATGGAGAAAGCTTATAGTTTTCCTCTCCTTCATTCTAAATGGATTGTTTTCCAACACATACATAAATGCAGAGTGGGTTAGTGTGTTGTTTTGGTGCCAAGAACAGCATGGTTTAGCATGGCCTCACGTGATAAGAAAGGCAGGTACAGTGAGGGCCCAGCTCATTGCTTACTGATCACATTCAGCACAGTTCTGTTCTCTTCTTCAACTAGGTGCAGCTTATCAGCCAAACAATTTTTCTTTCCATCAGGTGAAAGCACTTGCCTTCCAAATTAAGGAAGAATTCAGTATTTTTAGAATATAACCACAAGATTGACCAAATAATCCCTGATTATTGCTCCTGTAGTCTATTACTTTAACTCCTTATTGCTTGTCACTTTAACTTCTTGTTTGTCTCCTTTATACAGAGATAAAATATTTAGCTAACCTTTACTTTAACTCTTGCTGTAGTTATAAAAAGGAAAAATAAAATTACAAAAACTAGCTTGTTGTGTAGAGGGAAGTTTGGAAAAAGGTTTTGATTACAACCAATATTCACTTCAACTGAAATGTGCATGGTAAACAAAAATGTTAGGAATGGGACCTGTCATGTCATCAAAAAGAAAAAAAATCAAAGGTCTTAAATAGATTTTGCCAAAATACAAACAAACAGTGGGGCGTTAATAAAATGGCATTTTACCAGATTAATCTTTTTTTGACTTCAAAATTTTGGACAGATTTAGCTCTCATAGATAGAATTATAGAAAGCATCAGACTTTTATTTTAGCAGAGGGCAAAAGGACAGGTCAGGGAACAGGGTACAGTTGCTAGGAGAAGGTAACACAGTCCCTCTGAGCCTCACCATCTTTTCTAACCAAGAGTACAGAGCAGGGATTTTTATGGCAGTTTAACCTCTTGTCAACCTTTATGAAGAATGCACAAAAAGTAACCATTAACTTTTGGATCTTGTGCATCACAGAAGAGCAAGTATTCTTTAGGATGAATAAACCTCTGCTAATTTTTTTTAGATTTTTCATCTAAAAATGCAGTGGATGAATAGCTAATACGACATACACAAGAGCATAGCATTTGCCCAATATTGCAGTGACAAATTCAGCTTATGTTACAAAACTAAATTTAAAGAATCCGTTTCAGACTCCCCAAATAGTTTGAAAAAAGAACTTGATAATTTCAAACTATTTGCAAAGAGAATTTTTATTCAATGCTGAACATGTAAATTTTAAAGACCCATTTGCTCTTCTGCTGTTGTGGTCAGTCACCAAAGAACACTTCTCCAACACACTCTTGGCAGAGAAGCCCTCGTCCTAGATCAGAAATTTATTTTTTTTTAAATCAAGGAAATGTATTGTGTACTTTCTTAATAGCATAACTTTTTACATAAACTGATAGAATAGAGACAGAAAAATCTAAGAAATGCTAATGCTAAAGAGTCTTGTCTCTGTACACACATACCAATATGCTGTGGAAATAGCTACAGAAACACAGGGATGACTTGACTCCTCTCAGACACATATGCCTATGCAATTATATATGCACTTTCAGATATTCATAGCATTCTCTAGACCAAGATCCCATTTGCTTGTCTTGAAATATTTTTCCAGAAGAAAATCCGACTTGTTTTCCTGTATTAGGTTGTGTTAAATAGATAGATATTTTCTCTTTGGCTACATAAAACTGAACACTCACTCTAGAGAAGTGGTATTCTTCTGCTGCTATAGCATTGTATGGGAGCACATAGAAGGGTTAATCATTAAATAAATAGGCAATTAATAAAATGATTGATTTATTTGCCTAGTTGGTGGCAAATGAGAAAATCATAACATAGCAATCATATTTTTAAATAGAGTGATTTTTCCAGTCCATTTCCAAGCTCTGTGTACCTGTATTATTAAAACAAATCTCTATTGAATAGCCATATTTATGTATCATTATTTGGTGTCTCCAGTGCTCAAAGCTGACAGTTGCCATTTCTTTTTGTCTTATTACAGTAGCTGCCTTCCTGCTCAGGTAGTCCACAGAAAGCTGTATGAGTGAAAGTCTGGCCTGCAGCTGCCTGATTTTCAGTTGTGAAAGAGCAAGGACCTCTACTTCATTCTAAAAATGGCAATACTTTTCATTTTCTTTCAAAATGGAATGCAACCAGAAGAAGAGAATCAGAGTGTTAGACGACTGCTAAGAATGTGGTGTTACTAACACAGACAGTGCTACACCACAACTCCATTTCAAAACCAGTACAGGTATCAGATGTGCTAAAAATGGGAGATTATATTTACAAAAACTTAATTAACCAAATTATGCCTTTTCCAAAACATGCCACTGACCTCACAAAATTCTGGTATATCATGATACAGTAGGCTGTCACCCACCGTAGTGCCAAAATCTCATGTTTTCCAAAACTGTGGAAATTACTGCAGTAGAAAACACATGAAGCCACTTTTTAAATGGCTAACCTCTCCTGGAAGAAATTTATTAATTTTCACTGCTCCGTATTTTACAGTAAAATGTATGTCCTTTGACTCAGTAGATTACATAAAACATGCTGCAAGAAGCAACATGGTGTTACAGTAAAAATCAGAGATAAATACAATAAGCAGCTGAACTAGTGGTGAGAGTTCAGTAAAATTACAGCATTTATTTAATTTAGAATTATATAAATTTGTGAAGCATGATATTTCTTAGGACTAGGAGTACACCAGAATCATTATTAAACAAATGTTTTCCAAATAAAATAAATATTTTTGTGGATTTGGCTACTTTTTTCATTCAGTCATCAAAAGAACCTAAACGCAAAACTGCAATACTTAAAATGACTCTTGTAAAATTAAAGCTAAAATTTCTTTCTCCTAACTGCTCTTGAAAATATTTGCATGACCAGTGAAAAGAAGTGTCTTTTTTTTTTTTTTTTTTAATCTTTCCAGGTTTCTTGGGAAAAGGCAGTTTCAGCTAGGCTTGCTATTTCTGCAGCTCAAATGCTTACAACTTAAATATTTGTAAAGAGTGAGAAAAATAACTCCATTTTCTATAGCTGACTCTGAAACCTTTGTTCCCTTTCTTTGAATAGGCGTAGGCAAACATGTAATTTGTCCTGCCTTTTGTCTAACTGCAAATAATAGATTAAGTTCAGCTGAACATGCAAGGGAAAAGACAAAAGCAAACATTGTCAAGCACTTCCCATTAGCTGGATTTTTTTTTTCCTGAAAATGCCAGAGTGCAGTGAAGATTTTCTTCTCTGTTTTAATAATCATATCCAGCGGGTATGGCTCTCAAGGAAATTGAAAGGTCAAGACATGTACACACCTATGGTTGGGGTGATAGCATAGGTTTGTACATCTGCTGGAAGCTTTTGGATAACAACTGCGAAAAAGATGCAAAAAAGTTAAATTATTTAATGCATAATCTAGATGGCTTTTGAGATACTGTTTCTTTCCGATATATAATCTAAAGCTAACACTCTGTTTCATTTTAAAGCCATTCCCCCTTGTCCTATCACTACATGCCCTTGTAAAAAGTCCCTTGCCAGGTCTCTTGTAGAATCCCTGGAGCCTTCTCTTCTCCAAGTTCAGAGGTAGACCAAGCAGGGGACAGCTGGAGTCCGCAATACTTTTGTGTTAGCTAGTGTGGATAAAAGTCTTGCACTGTAATGCTTAAGTGTGAAGAAAATGATAGAAAATTGTACTGCAGGGTAAATTTTACATGACAGAATCATACCCTGCATCATCCCTTGTTATGTAACTCTTGCTTGTAAAGCATAACAGCTTTTTTTCCACTGATTCCCCTGAGATATAAATTACACTAGATTTACTTAAAATTTACTTAAAATATACCACTCTGACCATTTTCCTTATATTTTGATTATGTTTTGTAGTAGATATCAGATGTGGTCATTGGCAGTCTGATCTTTTGATCAGATCATAAGTTCACGTATGTGCTACTAAAAATTCATGTGGGGGAAACAAACAGATTAATATTAAAATTCAATTAATTGAACCTGAAGCATCAAAGGAGTGTGATGTCTAGTTTTACTGAAAACCATAAATATATATCTTAATTTGATACCCATACACTAAGGTTGTTATATTGCTATGAGGTAGAGTTTCTGACTCTTGAAAAACTGTAGGAAAATCCAAAATTTCATTTAAAATAATAATGATCTTCAATCATTTATAGAACTTCTGTGTAAAAGTGTGGTTCTTATGAATTTAAGTAATTACAAAGTTCATCAACAACACAGGAAAGGACATTTCATTTACCTCCTCTGTTCTTTGGAGACATGCATTTAGCACTCTAGAGACTTAATGAACCTTCTTTTCAGAATTACTATACTTCTTATAAAAATGGTTTGTAATAAAACAATAATTTCACAAACAAAGTATGTGATTTTTAGCCCTCTAACCAGTCCCTGCCACATGAGATTTTAATTTTGTTAAATATTAGCAACAGAAAAGCAGATTTTTGCCCACTTGATTGTATGAGGAAATAATATTTTAAAAATCAGGTTTTTACTCTACCAATGATTTCACTTGGGAAAAAAAAAAAAAAACAACCAAAAAAACCAAGCTAAATCTAACTTTACTAGTTCTAATTTTAGTAGCAAAATTCACTGGTATGAAGAAAAAGAATCAAAAATCTGCTCTTAGAAATCTTTCTTAGAATGTTTACATCAGGACACTGTAAAGCAAGACAAAAAATGAAAATTGGCTTTCACAGTGATGGTGAATGGGACATGCTAAGTGAAGGGGTCACTCCTTCCTTCTCTCTGAACCTCACTGTATCTGAGCATATTCTTTTTTCTTAAGAATGAAATTTTATGATAATTTCAGTCAAATACATACAGGATTTTGTGTTGTCCATGGCACGCTTTGGAAAAGGCATACTTTGTTTAAGTGTTTGTAAATATAACCGTCTTAGCATATCTACACAGCAGATAAACAACCTAACAGTCAAAAAAATCTTCCCAGCATCTGTAAAGGAATATTTAAAGTTGTATCTATTAAATGTTATAGATGTGCACATTTTTTTCCAGTAAAAATCGCATAATTTGGAAGAAAAACATTAAATCTATTGATCTATTAATCTATTTAGTTGGTTTTCATAGTGGAATATGTTGGTATGAAAGGATAGGCTTGTTACTGTTTTGCTAAAGCAGAACAGACAGTGTGAAAGTGAACATGAGATTAAATGGTGTATTAAAAGCAGATGAGCTTTGGCACAAAAAGTGGCTTTCCTGTGTTCCTCATATCACTTTGATTCCAATGTTCAGCAGAGCTTGAAAGAAGTAAGGACAGAAATGTTGTGTTTTGTCTTGCAGTGAGCTGAATAACAGTTCAGATTTTGCTTAGCCAAACCCCCATCTGAATTAGAAACTACACTCTGTACAGGGAAATATGGATTCTGCTAATTAATTGTGTCAGTTTTGGCCAAATTTAAAGGAGAATATCCTCCAAGGGAAAGGCAGGGTACCACCACCCCTCCCCCCCACCAGGTTCGGGGAAAGAAAAGAATTTCCTTGAAGGAAAGTGAAAGGGATAAAAACTATTTATTTAAAAAATACACAGAGAAAAGGATAATAATGCTAAATAATAAAATCCCTCGCTGTGGAGGGAAACCTGGGAAGATTTCAGAGTCCTTCTCTGGGTGTGGCC
>VZRO01004900.1:1246866-1291406 GCA_013397915.1 Daphoenositta chrysoptera | reverse complement strand
TGTGTCCTTGAGCAATTGTTTTGAAAAGTTCGCTCAGTTTTTTCTCTCGCACCCAGGCTTAAAGGCACAGAATTCATCTTCTGGGCGTAGAGTGGTGATAGGACATACGCATCATAAAGTCACCCCAAGACATTAATGTATGGTTTGGTATAATTTAATTAGAAATGCTTTTAGAAACAGGAGGGTACTTGTTGATAATGCTGAAGAACAGAAAATCAGACAGTATGTAAAACTCCAGTTCAGGTTTGTGTGGTTGCACTGGGTTTGTACGGCCTGGTTTTTGGGAGCAGGGGGACCACAGAGGTGGCTTCCTTGAGAAGCTGCCAGAAGCTTCTCTATGTCTGGCAGAGCCAATCCCTGGTGGCTCCAAAGATGGACATGCCTCCAAGGGGGGCCAATTAAAAATGGCAACACCTCTGTGATTGCATATTTAAGAAATCCAAACAAAAGGTATTGCAAAGTTTTAATTTTGACCAGAGAAGAGTAGAATGAGAACGTGAGGAGAACAACACGGTGACAACCAAGGTCAGTGCAGGAGGGGGAGGAAGTGCGAGTTCCTCTGCAGGCCCCATGGTGAAGCAGCTGTGCCCCTGCAGCCCATGGAGGTCCACGGGGTAGCAGAGATCCACCCTCGGCCTGCAGGGGAGGTGCCCACACTGGAATGGGTGGATGCCTGAGAGGAAGCTGTGATCCAGTGGGAGACCCAAGGCGAGAGGGGCCCTGCTCCCATGCTGGAGCAGCCTGTCCTTGGAGGACTGCACCCCACGGGTGTGTGAGTGACCCACGCCCCAGCAGTTTTGGGAGGCCTGTTTGCCCCTGGGATGGACTCCTGCTGCAGCAGGTCACAGAGAGCTGTTGCTCATGACATGGAGCCACATTGGAGAAGGTCACAGAGAACTGTCTCCCATGGGAGGGACCCCACGATGCAGCAGGGGAAGGAATCCTCACCCTCAGTAGTGGGACAAAACGGCAGGTGATAAACTGACCATAACCCCATTTCCTGCCTCATTGCACTGCTGGTGTAGGAGGTAGAGCTGGAAGGAGGGAGGGGTAGGAGAAAGGTGTTTTTAAGGGTTTCTTTTACTTCTTATTATCCTGCTCTGATTTTGTTAGTAATAAATTGAGCCTGTTTTGCCTGGGATGGTATTTGGTGAGTGATCTGTCCTGGTCCTTATCTCAGCTCATGAACCCTTCATTAAATTTTCTCTCCTCTGTTCATCTGCACAGGGGAGTGAGTGAGTGGGTGCCTGGCATTCAGCCCGGGTCAACCCATGAGAGTGGTGGATTTCTATCTGAAGTTTCTCACAGTCAGGTCCTGCTTATTTCTGAACACTTAAATAAGGGGAATTTCTTGAAAAACTCTGAGCAAGGACGGAATTTCTTTTGATGTGCCACAAAATCCATTGTGAAACTCATTTGGGAAGACAGGTAGCTTGGAAACTAAAGCATTGAGCAAATCCTATACTGCATGAATGAGACTTTTCAGGACTGCCTTAGCAACCACCAAGCAACAATCAAATGATCTTATATCAAGGGTAGCTGGCAACATGGAACAGCTTGATAGCAGCTGAGATCTGATGGTTTGTAATGTGTAGGATGTGATTACTAATTCAAATTAGAAAGCATTGGCATGTGCTTGTTAAAGATAGGAAAAACACAATGCTAGCCTAGAAACCATTACATTTCATAGACTTGCGTAGCAGCCTCACCAAATAAACTCATTGCATCAACTGTTGCCACTACAAGGAAATTAAATCCTACAGGAAATGATGGGGTGAGTTCTAAAAAGTCAATAAGCATTTCTGTGTCTCAGTATATATGACGAGTGTTGTGATTTTTTTCTTTCCCTCAGCTTTAAAGGCAAGAAGTTCCTATAACTGTTTTGCTGCAGGACTCTGTTAGAGCCTGTCAGATGCTGTTATTGCCAGGCTTTGTTTCATATAAACTTGTCACACATACCCAACTACTTTGACTGTTGCCATTCCTGGAAGGTGAGTTCTGGAAAAGAAAATGACCCATGAAAATCCCTCTTCATGACTGCACCTGCCTGTGCTGATTCTGGTAAGGGAGACCATCAACACCTCACAGCTGTTTCCTGCATCCTTACCTTCATGGCCTGTTTTTTATCCTGACTCTTGGGTTTTTGTGTTTGGGGTCTGTAGTTGTATAAACGGGATTTTCTGTTCTCAAGATGGACCATGTTGGCATTAGGATAGGAAGAAGCAGGAAGGTGTCCCAAGCAGGGATGGAGAATGAAGTCCCAGCAGAAGTTTTGCAACTTGTGATATTCTCTTCCATTTTTTCATTTCTCCCTTCCTTGGTGAAAATATTTCTCTCTGTGACAGCAAAGTTAACAGGCAAAGGCTGACAAGAGATGAGCAGGGAAGCTGCTTACAACACAGTCTGGCATGTTCTCCTTGTATATAGTAGTAGCTGATTCACTGGAACACGGATTTCAAGAAAAGGTTGATCAATCTAAAGCACAGGAATCATCTATCGAGAAATTCTAGAGCTAAGTTGGTTTTGGCTTTCTAGCAGTGATAGGATAACCTCAGCTGCAGGCTACTATTTATCAGCTAACCTTGCCTTTTCTATTGCATACTTGAAACAATAATATATTCTTCTCTGTTTATAGAAAAAATAAATATTTTACTTGTATGGGGATGTCAGGTTAAGCCATTTTGAGTTAAAAGACGGAACTGATCAGAGTAGATCAATAGTTTATAAAATTGAAGTTCAAACATGCCTACTAATCCACATGCCTGCATGTTCCCAAGTGTGCTGTTTCTTTTTTTCCCTTTATAAATGATTTAAAAAAGAAAAACCTCCATTCAAAGAAAGTAATTTTCTCAATGGACAGTATGTCAAATTTTCTGGCTTTAGTTCAGTCAATTAATTATATTGTATTGTCCATAATTGTTATACTAAGGATGGGAAAACCAATATTTGAAAATGTATTAAAATATCTTAATGTATTTTTTACAATTTAGGTTTAAAGACATTTTTACCATGAGTGTGATTCACTAGTGAGTTGATGACTTGCTTGTACTTCCCTTTCAAAAATTTTCTGTGGACCATTATTGAGTGGGATTTGTACCATAACTGGGAGTGTAATGACAGCATCAATGTCGACTAGCACTTTTAAAAATCCATCATGCTTAAAAAAAAAACAAAGCAAAACAAAACACAACAGAAAAATGCAAAAAATGCTCAGCAGTATGGTGTTCACTGTAGACTAATATTTCTAGTCTCTGACAGGTTTGTATAAACTTATCTTGACACATTATTACAGCATTTGCTTCTTAAACTAGAAAGAATAAATTTATTATAGTTATTAATTATATATTAATAACATGTAATTAATTATATAGTTATATTAATTAATTATAAATTTATTATAGCTTCCATAAATGCAGTAAGTACCGTTTATACATAAGGTCATCTACAAGACACTAAACTTTCTGAACCCTCTGGTCTGATTCAGTGAGATACTAATTTTTTGTAATCTTCTTTGGGGAATGAGTGCTAGGTCTCTCAGCAGCTCTGTCAGTTAAAAAATACCGCTCTGAGTAATTTAGACATTACTGTAGTAAAAGAAAATTAATTTGGATTGTTAGTAAGTTTTGTTGCTGCATAGTAAGTTTTCTCCTGTTAAAATAAAGTTAAAACTCTCCCAGAGTTTTGGGAATTGCAAATTGTCAATTACCTAGCTATTAAAAGTAGGAGTAGCAGCAAACATCCCTTCACCTTGATGGGTACCTTAGTGCAGTCCACCCAGCTCAGTACCTGAGCAGTTGGAGAGCCCCCTGTTATTGCATGTCTGAGACACCGTTTGCCAGAAGATGCTTTGCTGAACTGAAGAGTTCCTGAGGGATTCACTCAGACTCCTTACACCTCACTAAAGAAGGTTCCAAATGCAGCAGAAAGGTGAGACGGTGAAGCAGCGAAGCTGATACACCACTGTGAGGAGGGTGTAGTAAGAGCACAAAACACAGGGAAGGCTGAAGGGTAAGAGTGGTAAGAGCACACCATGGCTTTGTGTCCGAAGCTGCAGAGCAGTACAGCAAATCTGGGGATGTTCAGCTGTCGAGGCTTTGGTTCGCAGCAGCAGTCGCAGATTTTTGGCTCAACACATCAAATCGAGTTTTCACTTATCTAAGGTTGCCTGGTCAGGTCCGAGCACATGTGCTATGTAAGGAAGGACATGTAAAAAAATAAATATAAAGCAGAATATATGAGTTAAAGATAATATTTATTGGTTTGATATTTAAAGACCGGTTAATCCAATTTAAATCTGTAATTAAAATCTTTTTTGTCTACTTAATTTAAATTTATCTGCTAACTTTCTTTTTTAAATAAAATGGGTTCTTTTTAAAGTGTGTAATTATAATATGAGCTTTTTACCAACATTTTACTTCATGGAAAATATTTATATCCAGAGGTGGCTGGAAGTTTTAATTGATTTTTCACACTTCAGTGCAGTCAGTTTTAGCAAATACTTCTTGTGCGTTCTCAGTAGTGTCCCAAACCCAGATTTAATTTTGATGTGACAAGGGAGTTACTGTGCCTAGAATTCCAACATATTATTTAAAATATTTTTCAAGTTTAATGTCAAGTAAACTTGTTTATTTGTTTTGCGGGTGTTGAGTTTCAGCTTGTATGCTCCAAGCATTTTCTGAGTTTTAAGCTGTCTACACAGCATGAATGGTGAGAGAGAATCTGCATTCCTGGCCTGAGTGGTAGTATCTTACTTTTCATCTCAATGAAATAGAAAGACTACTTAAAGAATAGGTTTTTGATCTTGAGACATCAAACTCCATTTGGTTTTAAGCAGGGCAATTCTCACTGAAATTACTTTTGATGTTTTATACATATAACCAATATGTGTATGAAGATTTACAGGATTTAGCTTACTCTATGCCTCAGAAGGAAAGCCTGATACAGTACCTGGTTAATGGTTCATGTTTAGTAGATAATCTGAAAGATAGTTTATATTTTCTACTTTCATCATAATAGCTGACTTGACTAAAATTTCCTGGGATTAATCATTAAAGTTTATGAAAAATAGCATACACGAAAATAACAGTATATTTGATCTGTGTTTGCAGATTTTCCAATTGATAGTGCAAACTGATAGTGTAATTGCTGGCCAATTAATATTTAAGTATGTTTATACTCTTCCTTTCTATTGTGTTACAGGTTTCATTACAATCAATACCGCTTACTCAAAGACAAAATCTGTGCATATGTACAAGATGAGCTCTGATATTATACATTGGCTGTCTTAAAGGGTACAAGTTAATATATCAGAAGGGTTTGGTGAGGGGAGGGTTAAGGGAAGATACGTCTTTTCCCTCAGGCCAATACTGTCACTGAGGAGAAAAATTTGCTCTTTAGACTGTGGCAAAAACATATGTTTTTCCTTACCCCTGCCCATCCCACTCTAGCAGCAAATTCAAGTAGAAGATCTAATCTTGATTGGCTTCATTTCTGCTGGGCAAATTTGAGTAGCATGGTTTTAAAACTGAGAAGAAACTCAGAGGAAATGTAAGGTGACTGTGACTGGGAAAATATTCCTTCACAGTTACCTGCATGGAAGTTCAGTAACCTTTCGTACACACGGGATTCAGCAGTTTATCACCAGAACCAGAGAGGCAAGGGGGAGCCCAGCTTTTGCTCCCTGAGGACATCTTCCTGTAGAAGAAGTTTAATTAAAATATGTCCTCCACTGTATTTCATCTTGTGAAAGGCTGGCCAGTATTTCAGTTAATACCCCTGTAAATTCCTTTGGCAAGTGTCTTTAATTTAACAAGAGCCTTGTGAAGTAAGGGGTCCTAAAGTCAAATATATTTTGCTTCTCTGGGAATCTGTGAGTGCCCTCAACAGCAGCAGCTGGAAGGTGCGGAGAGCAATGAGACTTACACAGATGATCTCTAGTTCTGATACAAATGATCCAAATATTGAATAACTGGGGGGGTTTATAGGATCATTTTCACATTTTAATCTCTATAAAGAAAATGCATTGTTCACCCTAAAAGGTCTTTTATGTCACCAAGTTCCTGTTTGGGAAAAAAAAAAAAAAATCTGGTTTTATCTGATAGACATGTATTTGTAGCAATGTTGAATTTTATGTTAAAACAAATTACATATCCACAGAATTCTATGTTCTCTTTATTGAAGTTAAAACATATGTCAAATGCCAAATGACAGTTAGTGTTCCAAAACTAGGGAGCTTCTTGTGCTCTTACCTTTGTTGCCATATCAGCTTACATTCTTTGAAACTTTGGAACTATGTAACAGTTCAGAAGCTGAGGTTATATATCTCCTCTGCACTTGGACAACTCTCATTAAGGTTGGAAGAAGACACTGATGAAAATCCAAAGTTTAGTAATGTCCTAACATGAAGCTGTTGTAATTGGGAATAAAATAACAGGAAACAAAAAAAAAAAAAAAAAAAAAAAAAAAAAAAAAAAAAACCCCCAAATTTTTAAAAGGGGAAAGTACGTCTAGAAAAAAAAAAAAAAAAAAAAAAAAAAAAAAAAAAAAAAAAAAAAAAAAAAAGAGAAAACCCCCAAATTTTTCAATGAGGAAAGTAGCGGAAAGAAAACAAAAGAACTCAGAACTCAGCCTGTTAATATGGATCTGTGCCATGCCTAGGGAAAGAAATTTTACTTTAGCCGTGGCACAACTTATTTTCTCTGGGTTTCTGCCCCTATTTGTCTATCCTCACAGTGTTCTTTATTCCTTAGGAATCCTGTGGAAGGGAGGAGAAACTTAATTAAAGATTGCCATTACTCTAAAAGTTAGTGAGCATGATGTATTTTAAGTGCTGCAAAATTATTTATTTCACTGCCTTTTACTGTTTCAGTTAATTTCCAAAATTTCATGTTGTCTTGCAAACTGTCAGAGCATTTAATTTTATTTAAGCAACTGAAGAAATAACCTTAATAAGCAATCTAGTTTCAGAGTTTAACTTTACAGAAAAAAATAATCTTTTCAACTTGTTCTCTATCTGTTACATTTGAAAAGTTTTCTTAGATTTAACAAGAAAAACTTATTTTTGATATGAGAATAAGAAATGGAAAATTTAACCTGGAACTAATAATTCATCAGAAATAAATGAGCAAATAAAATTAATATGGAATTCTTAAAGTGGAGTGAGAAATTTTTGAAAGGTGAAGCTGCAAAAAAAGGGCAAGAGACTTCTTAAAATATAAAAATACTCTTATTTTTTCCAAGTCTTGAGTCACATAATGTTGCTTAATATTTAAGTTCAAGTTTTCCAAGGATTTACCATTGCCCAAAAATCTGATATCTTTAAATGCTCATTAGAAAGGTTCAGGGAATTCATAATTAGACATAGGTAGTGGCAACCAGAAAATCAAATTAACTGATATCTTACTTAATGGTTTGATAAGAAAAAAATTACACAGTTTAGCATGTGAGCTAGCTAATACAGTAATACTTGGGTACTTACGTTATTTAAATTTGGTATAGTTTATTTCAATGTGTCAATTGTGCTGCAACTGTAAGATGATGAATTGTCTTTCAACTCTTCTCTCCTTGGGAAAAATCTCATTGTTCAGAGAACCACAATGGAGCCAGCTGGCAGCTAAACTAAGAAAGAATTGACCCCAAATGGACCAATGGATTCTTCAGATGATCCCTTTTCAGCCAACCCCTTAAACACATGCTTTAAATCCCTGCTAAATGTATACCTCTTGACAGAAACAGAAAAATATTCTGTAATAAAATGTTTCTCTTGACTTGATTGTAAAGATGTAATGAAATTTGGTCCTCAGAACATACTGAATGAAATGTGTATACTAAATCTTTAGTGAAGAATGTCTTACCAGTTAACAGAAATTTTTATAAAGGTTTTGTGTTATTCTTAAAACCAGAAACTCCATAAGTATGTGGTACACAGGCAAAGAAAAGCATATTTCACTTAAAAAAAAAGTGTGTGTGCACTTGCATAGATTAGAGCAAACTTGCTAAACTAATTTACTACAGGTAGAAATCTACATGTAAGGAACAGCAACCACATTCCCCAAGTAGGTATCTTACTGTGATGCTATTATAGTACTAGTTCTGTTGTTATTTCCGAAACCTGTTTTGAAGACAGTGGTATTAGACTGCTACCAGATAAAACAGTTGGCAACACTGTGCCATGGTCATTGCAAGGACACAGGACAGGAGATTGAGTAGCACAATGAAATTTATTTCCCTTTAAAGACAATTACTTATGCCGTATATGAATGACTCTCTCTGTGATCATATTCAGTCAAATTAATGTACAGCTATTAATGTAGGTCAGATATATTTTGACTTCTGCACCAAGCACAGGGGAAGACCATCATGCCAGTGTGAATATTCTCACTGGCTGCTGATTTCAATGCTTTAGCTAATTAATTATCCTTCTTCTGTCGCCTTGGCAATCAAATTGAGATATAATGACTATGGTTCTAAAAAGACTAAGACAGGGTATATTAGAACCAGCTTTCTCAACACAGATGTTACACTACTGTAGTTGGACTGAAAAGAATTATTTTCCTTGCAAATTCAGACTCTATAACCCGTTTTCCTATAAGCATGATGTTCAGAATGATGATTGTTTCTCATAGAAAATCGAATTCTTATTAGAAAATAAGATTCAGATTGCTTGTTTAAAAATCTTTGCATCACAGGTAAGACAAAAGTAATACACAGTTGTTAGAGATTCCCTCTTTGGGTCATTGCATTTGTCATCCAAATGATTAGATTCATAGAATCATAGAATGGTTTGGTTTGGAAAGGACCTTATAGATCATCTAGTTCTGACCCACCTTCACAGGCCAGGAACACCTTCCACTAGACCACGTTACTCAGAGTCCCATCCAACCTGGCCTTAAACGCTTCCAGGCATGAGGCATCCACAGCTTTTCTGGGCAACCTTTCAGTGCCTCACCCCCCCTCACAATAACAAATTTCTTCTTCATCTCTGATCTAAATCTACCCTCTTTCAGTTTTAAGCTTTTCCCCCTTCTCCCCTGACCACCTTCGTGGCTCTCCTCTGGACTCACTCCAACAGGTCCATGTCCTGCTTATGTTTGTATTCCCCAGAATTCCCACAGTACTCCAGGTGGGGTCCATCCATCAAATCCATATCTCTCCAGTTTACAGACAAGAAGTGTCAAATGCTGTCAAATTCTCTGCCCAAGTCCAGAGAAATTATGTCAATTGTTGTCTTACCCACCAGAGCTTTAAGCCTGTCACAGAAGACCGCCAAATTTTTCAGGCATGATTTACCCTTAGTGAAGCCTTATTTTCTGTCAACAACCACCTCTTTATTTTCATGTGCCTTAACAAAATTTCCAGGAGGATCTGGTCCATGATCTTTCTTGGCACAGAGTTAAGAATGATTGGATTGTAGTTCCTCCACAAATGGGGGAGTTTCCCATTTTTCATCATTATGAACTTCACTGGACTCTCATGAATTCTCAAATGTTCTCAAATATTCTCTAGTGGCTTATCCCCTTCATCTGCAAGTTCCCCCTGGACCTGAGGATGCATATCAGAGAGTCTCATTTACCTGTCCACCTGCAAGTTCCTTAGAAGGTCTTGAACCTAAGCTTATTCCACAGTGAGCAGCACTTCATTCTCCCAGTCCCTGCTTCTGCCTTCTCAGTTTGCATAGTGTGGCTGAAGCACTTTCTGGTGAAGACTGAGGCAAAAAAGTCATTGAGCACCTCAGCCTTCTCCATGTCCTGAGTAACCAGGTCTCTGGTTCAAAGACAAAAGTGTGATAAAAACTTAAGGCTTTTGAAAATGAGTTTCAGATATATCAAGAGGTTGAAAACGGTGAAATATTCAAGATACATTTTGGTAAGGCATTCAAAACTGTTGAGCTGTGGTTCAGCAAGTGGAGTATTGCTTAGTGTGAAGTTTCATGAGTGCTTAGTGATTTCATTTGGATTAAATGTAAATAAATAGCATGTTTAAAGCATGCTGTTACAGATTCAGTTATATATTAGATCTGTGCTTCAGGCTTAAAAAACTACTGTCGGTTATCCTAATTGTGAAAGAGTAGATGGCCAGGAATCAAATTCCTCTCCTGAATTCCTTCAGCTATAGAGAATAATCTTTCCAGCTCTAGGTTTGTTTTCGGATTGAGGCTGAGTGGGAGTTTTAAAGGCAGGAAGAACAGTGGATTACTGAGATGATAAGTATTCATTTCTCATGCTTTTGTCTCAGGTCATCTGGACAATCAGAAAAAAGATATGTGGAAAACAACTTATGGAGTCACCTCAATTATGTCAGCACTGTGCCCTCTTCAGTTTGACATGAGGTGTAGAGATCCTAATGGATTTCTGACACGTCAGGACAGATCCAGCTGGCTCTTGTAAAAGGCTGGGAAAGGGGTTTCTTACCAAAAAAATCTACCTTGTGGCACGCAGTATCCTAGTTCCGCCATGAAAAGTTGTAGTTGTCTCAAGGGTGTAGTTAAAAAGCTTTTTTCATGTGACATCACTAATGGATAGATGGGATGTTTCTAGGTAGTCACCTACAACCTGGTGATGTAATAACGTAAGTGGTCCAAGCACAAGTATTCACTGATGTTCTACTGAGCCTTTTTTCCTGAGAGAATGCGTCTTCTTCTCTAAGAAGTACACCTCGTGTGCAGCCCTGGGAACAATCATTATGAATGACCTATAAATCTTCCCTGGAGCTTGTGTTTAAGACTGTTCTTGATCTAGAAGCAGTCTTTATCCATACCTTATGTCTTGGGGATTAGCTCAAGTACGTGTCCAAATTCTGTACAGGACCAGGTTGCAAAGCTGGACTCTCTGGAAAATTTAATTTCAGTTTAATTGCACAATCACAGAAGCAGGAGGGAACATGTGAGTATTTCTGTAAATTCCTGCGCAGAGTTAGATACTGAATGACGAAAATGTCCTTAATCAAATAGTGGTTGTAGGAGTGTTCCTTTTGTTGTATGAAAACACAATTATTGAAAGAATCTTAAGTCAGAAGAAAATTTTGTAGAATTCTTTCAATTTTATTCTTTCTCTTCATTTTTTTCTTTTTTAATATTGCCTTTCAACATCTGCTAGAGAAATTTGTACAAAGTAGTTATGTATCTAACAATCAGTGAAATGGCTGTATTTGGACAAATGGCCTAATTTAATGCCACATTGCCATTGTGTTATTCTTTCTATTAATCATTTCCAATGCACTGCAAAGCAAATTGACCTCTAAAAACTAGGGAATCACTTTTATTATATTCTATTATCTGTGCTATGAATATTCCTCTTTCATATCAAAAAAGGAGACTCAGGAAGAAGGAAGTACTTATTACTGAGGAATTCTGTTCTAAAATACGGGTTAAGTAACATTCTAGCAATGATTCCAACAGCTGAATGCCAGAATGATGAGCTTTTATCCTATGGAAAAGCTTCTTAATTATGTATTCCATAATGCTCTAAAATTAGTCGGATGGCCTCTTTTCTGACTATGTACCATTTTTCAAAACATGTTCTCTAGTATAATTTTTGGTGTCATAGTGATCATTACTACCTTTTTACACAGAATTAGTGGAATAACAGCAGTTGCTGCCAGAACATTTTCTCACAACAACCAAAATCTCAGCGTAACTTTTACTTTTGTTACAGTAGAGAACAATATAGTTAGGAGAGGTACAGAGAAATGCCAATTGTTGAGAACGGTTGTGTGTGCAATGACTTTGTGCTCCCTAATGTGCAAAATTCTTTCTTTAGCATAGCTGGCATATGGAAGAGATACAGTTATAGTCCTTCACCCACTCCTGTTAAATATATTGCTTTAATCTATCTAGCCTATCCACTTCAATATAAGCATGCCAAATTAAAAGGAGATTATTTTCAGAAGGAGGGAACTGCCTTTGTATCCAGTGGAGATAGGAAAAGGAGTTGTGGCTAAACACTGCATCTCGTCCAGAATGTCAGCAGAGCTCCGACAGAGATCAGGAGGGTTGTGGCACCACCATCATGACACGCAGCTTGAAGAGGTATATCTTAGGGTATTTCTGATCCTGTTCTTCTGGCATTCTGTGTCTCTGAATACAGATTTACATTTACAGATGGGAGTAGTTCCAAACTCACCTTTTTCAAGTTCAGCCCTTTATTTTTGTGATCAAGATTCTGAACTGCCACTTTTGTGGGACAGAATCTTTTCTCCTCTTTTTCCTATATGCACAGCCAAAAGAGTTCTCTGAAGGTATTATGCTCTATGTTTCTCCAATATTTTTAATTTCTGTGTGTATTTGTCTATTTTCTTGCAATATCTAGAGCCCTCTGCCAGTGCCTGGTCACTTTGGGAATATTTACTGTGGTTTTGTTTTGCCAAACATTGCCTTTTTATCCAGAGGTTGTCAAGTGTGTGTAGTTGTTTGTCTGTATATTGTGCTGCATGGTGTGCTTCATCTGAATCTATAGCTTTTTTTTTCCCCCAGGAAACTAGGGATTATATAAGTTAATAACAGATGCTATAACATATATCCATACAGTCCACACCAAGTGTTTTGTTTGTGACTTTACCTCTGGAAGCACAGGTGAAGGGTTTTACTTCATTTCTACAATCACGAGGGATTCCCTGGCTGCCTGATTACTCCAGAGCCTTTGATTTGATCAGAGCTGTGCCTTTGCTCCCTGAAAGCCTCCTTAATGAAAAGAATATTTTGGGAGCCATGAAGGAACTCCTCAAGAAAAAAAAAAGAGATGGCATGGGGAGGGAGGAAATCGCGATGAGACAGTCTTGCCAAGATACCAAGGAGTGAAAGAGCCCTGTTAGGAGAGGGGAGAAATATGATTATGCAGCACCAGAACTGCAGTAGCCTCTGCAGAACAGAGAATAATAGAAGCAACACAAGAAGACAGAATTTTCCCTTTGAAGTCACAGATGGGAGACTCCCTACATGGGCATGCCGATCTTTATTTTATCTCTCACAGGTGAATTATTAATTGCGTTGCATTAGAGAAAGCTTTTGAAAGAAGGGGCATGAATCCTACTTTTATTTTTAGTTGATAAAATGGAATGCCCAGTAATTTAACCATTGTAATTTTTCAGTTAAATAATTTAAAGTTAAACCATTAAAATAATTAATAAATCCTTTACAAGTCTGTAATGCTGGTTTAAATGGCTAAATTTTGAAATAGTTTAATAATAATTAATACTACCGTTTTAATGGGTTTCCTTGTCAGACAGTTCCACATTTTACACTAGTCGATACTTTCAGAGTAGCTCCAGGTCTCAAGTATGAATTCCTTGGCTGACCTATATTCTGTTAAATCTGGAAAGCAATACATTTTGTTAATCATCCTATCATCATCAAAAGTAAGATGACAGTTTGTGATAGCCACTTTTAGAACAACATAAAGTCCCTCATTTATTCAATCAGTATAACAATTCTGAAAGTAGAGAACTCAGGTGTTTTCCCAAAAAATCCTTGAAACAACAAGAAATTCAGAGTGATACTTCTGAAATAAAACCAATAATAAAGAAAAGAGCTATTATAGCACACTGGAATGAAGACTTTGTTGTAGGCACATGCACATGCACAAGCATTACAGGCTTGATATTTTGAGTTCCTTTATCCTTTCCAGAAAATTTTGAAAAGAAATATATTTAGACAGGATGTCTACTTGGAAACAAATAACTGAATGGTAATCTAATATCCTGGCTATGTGGTATTACACGTAAGCTCCAGGACAGATGGTTGTTTGTTGTCTAAATCTTGCATAAGGACTGGGGCATGGACACTACTCTGGCAGGAGCTCAAGTGAGATATTTTGCCCCATGGGGATGCAAAAAATCTGTCATTATACAGAGGGTGCACAGCCTGTCATTCCCTCACTGGAGATGTTCTCTTTCTTTTGCAATGTGGTCATACCTTTGACTCTGGAGGCTTTCCATCATCACACTTTTTTCCTACCAGTTCTTAGAGACAGTAATAGCATGAATCAGAAAAGGGTAAGTTTCATTTCTCTACCACTATTTGGGAGTTGAGAGAAAAATATGAGAAACAACAGCATTTTTGCCCACATGTCCCTACAGAACTGATTCCTTCTACCTCTCTCACTAAAACTGTTATATACTGAAGCTCTGAAAAGTGGACAGTTTTCACTGGAGTTTTTTTCACAGTTTGCATATGTGCTAAATAAATTTTTATTTCATATATGAAGCAAGAAAACGAATGTGATGAGCTGATTTCTTCATGAAAGGCTGTGTTTATACCAAGTTTATAGCTTGAATCAATTGTGAGTATCCAAAAAATTGTCACAACCTGGTTTTGTAGTAGAAGTATGTTTTCTTCCTACTTATATAATCTGAAAAGGATTGAGCCTATTTTGTTTAAGCATGATTTTAAGGACTTTCTGTACATGTCTTAACATGAAAACTCTAAGTACCTGCTCGCTCTTCAAAACATGTGTTTTAATTTCTTTTTTTTTTTTTTTTTTACCTGTGAGAAGTTAAACAACACTCAAAGTACCTCTATGATATTCTTGTATTTTAATTTATGAATGTCTGGAACTTGAAGCTATGTGACTATGCAAAGAATATGAAGATAGAAAACACCAATATTTTTGTACTTACCTCCTGTGATGAACAAGATTGGCTAGTATTTTGAACTTCCAACGTATCTCTTTACTCCAGAAAAGATAGGAAAAAATGCCTATCTCTCCCATAAATGAGGAAAAAGCCCTACATAGATTGCAGAGAAGATATAGGAGTGAAGAATGTTCTTACGAACATCACAGATGTTCATCACAGACACTCAGGAAAACTACAGCCGAGAATGGCTGTAGCACATCCATTTTTGTTATCTATAGCTGGTAGCTTATCTGAACTTTACTCTTATCACTATATATTAGGAGTGAAATTTTCAATGCCTAGAAAAAGCCTCAGCTTTGCCACAAAACCTACTATATGCATTTAGAGCTTTCTAAATATCATTGCTGTCATTTCTTTTCTAAATACTTAGGAGGAAAACCATAAGCAGTTACTAATTTGAGGCAAGTAGACATATTTCAGATGCTTTCAATACAAGTTTCAGTGTTGGCCATTTAGACAATAGTCAGATATGGTTTTGTGACTCCATTTCTCAGAGCTGCTGCTTTGACTCTTTCATTAAACTGAGTGTGATAAAACATCAGTGCAGAAAACTCCTCAGACCTGGATTAAATACACTTATTCTTCATATTGTTTCCAGTTTTCTTATATTTAGTATTTTACTCAAGAAGAACTCGCAATTAATTAATTCATAATGCCCCATGAAAGTCCTGCAGACTGCCCACAATTGGAAAAGAAAGAAAGGACTATTTAGTTCAATTAAGAAAGATAGTGTTTGATCCATTTACTTTATGATTTAGGGTGTGGTCCAATGGGGATCCTTTCAAAGCAGTCAGTCTCGTCCTCCCCCACCTCTTCCTCTCACTGTCTCCAACTCACACATAGTTATAACAGTAGAGCTCTGAAAAGGTTACTTAAAATACCAGAAGAACAATCTTCTTAACTGAATTTGTCTTACTATTCTAGACACTACAGAAGTGAAAAAAATTGTCAAATATATGTGTGTAAACCTATATAAACAGGAGTTTATATCTAAATGAATATGCATATGTATGTACATACATATCTACATATAGCATTTCATGAACATATTTTAGCTATATATTTTTGGTTTGCTGTTCCCTGAAGTTCAAATTTAATAATTCTTCACAAATACTGTCATGGCTTTTAAAATTATTATTATTTTTAGTATTTTATAACATGTTATCTTGGATATACTTTCACAAAGTGAATTGGGTGATGAGTACCAAACATAAAGAAAAATATCTCATGGAGGTTAACTGGAAAGTTTTAAGATCTAATAGGGCTTTTACTTAATGCCCATGATGAAATGAGACCTGTCAAGTATTTTTGTTGTCCACTACGTCCAGCGGTCCTTGGTCTGGGCTGTCCCTGGGATCCAGGAGGCCAAGGCTCAAATTTCAGCTTGAGACAGAGATTTTGAGAATTACAGTTCTCCTGTGTCTGCTAGGTGAGTACTGATGGATGCTGCTGTTTAAAAACATTTGCCTCTCAACCAAGCCTTTCTTGACAAAATATTTTGAGGAAATAGTTGATTTCTATAAAAACTGCAGGTTAAGTAAATCATGAAATATTTGCTGACAACGTCAATTTGATCGAGAATTTTGCAGATAATTCAGATCGTTTTATACAGCACAGAAATCAACATCACAAAACTACTGGTTTGATGCGTAATTTACTGTCAATTTTTTTTAAAAATTTTTTTCAGAAAAACGTGATTGCTGAATGCTTCCAAGAGATGTCAAGTAAAAAAAAGTAACACTCTGATATATGAATTGGGGGATAACATATAAACTGAATTTTTAAGTAATTTAGTAATTTTGAATAATTGAAAAGTTGTGCTTAAGTGCTCAGAGTACAGTCCTTGCTTTATTTTGACCCTATTTAGAACAGCACATTTGAATAAGTCAATTTCAGTTGAAACCTGTCCTAAATATCAATATTTTAAGAAATTTTTCTGGCTTTGAGTCTGTCCATTGACAAATGTGGAGACTTAGCTTAAACTTTGATGCCTAACACTTTAATGCTTAATTTAGGATGAGTAAAACCTATTGTTATTTCTCCTTCCAGATCTATTCTGATTCTGGGTTAGACAGCAAAAGAGAAATATAAGATAGAAACAATAATCCAAAGGAAAAATACTGAGACCGAGGTTAAAAGTCCAGTAGTCCAAATGATGTTTTCATATATTGGTCCATTACCCAAACTACTAGAATCTGCTACAGTAACACAATATGATTGATTCTCAGTCTTCCTATTTGCATTCCTCACAAACAGAAAACCATTTAGAGGGTTAAATTTAATTTTTCAAGATTTTTGTTTCTTTATTAGACTTCAAACGTGATGTTCAAAGTTGATATAAGGCTGTCAGGGTGCACAAGATATCTGACACTAAAGAAATCCATTCATAAGATGAATCTTCAATGCCGAATCTTAGGAACAAGAAAATTTTCACAGCTGACTTTTAATCCTTGAAAAACTGGATTTACAAGGGAAATTATGACAGACCCTTAAGTATCAGGACATGTGGGTACCTGTATTTATTGTATGAAGCATAAGAGCACTAGATTTATAACTGTGAGTAGTTTCATTAAAATGCCAGATCTTTCTAGATTTTTCCTATTTCACTAATTCAAAATCGTCAGTATTCCCCAATAACACTTAAGGAAAAACATAATAATTATTATGGTAAAATTTAATAATAACATTTATATTATTTTTATTATTGTCCTTATTACTGAAAGTTAAAGTTATTGTCTAATATGAACTGGCAGGAAAATTTTAGAGAAATAAACAGGTAATTTCTGTCCTATTTCTGCATGCTGTCAGTCTCTGAGGACCTGAAATGTGGGATCAGTTTTAGTCTTAAAGTAGGTTAGTCAACATTTGTTCTCATTTTCTCCAGGAAATAGCTACCTCCCAAGCTGGTCTATAAATCTATCTGAAGAAATTCCTTAAGAAGTATTTCTGAAGTATAGAAGCATTTATTTATCAAATATTTTCTAGAATTTTCTTAATGAATTCTGAGCCTTTTTATATCTCAAGAATACTTATTTTCCAACATGAAAAACTGAAATTCTAGTGAAGATTTATGTAGCAAGGGGAGTATGAGCTGTGAGCATCTGATTCTCTAAGATAGTTTGCTCAAGCTGCTGGAAACAGAAAAGCAACCGGATACTTCAATTCAAATTAGATGAACTTATAGATACTAGATAAGTTACTGCAAAGCTGTAGGTGAATGTAGATCAAAAGTCACCATTTGTAAAAGACAATGTTCACAGTGTGTTTCTTGCTTAACCAGCCAACAGCCATCTTAGGTTCACATACAAAGAATGAAAAAGTACATTTTTCTAATCGTTTCGGCTTTATTTTTCAATTTTAGAATGATTCAGCCTAGGTTTGCCTTTGATGGGGTCTATGCGCATTATGATACTGTAATTGTCTAATTGTCTCATGGTCCAAAGCTAAAATTCTTTTGATTTTAAGGCAATACCATAAATATACTGAGGAAAATGTAGAAAAAAGGGAAGAGAGAGGGAGGAAATGATGAGAAAGGGAGGACAGGAGGCCTTGGAGACTCTAATAAACCCTGCATTAGTTCTGCATTTGTCACGGAAACCATTACTTACCTAATGCATAGGTATTATGCAAGAGCTCCCTATTGTCATGTTCACCTAACCCTTGGTCAGGTTGCACCTTTCAACAGTGAATAATCACCTCCCTGGTTTTTGTGGCCTTCAGTGATTTCAGTCTGTCTAGGGATTTACTACTTCTGTTGTATGTTGGCTGTGATTCTTTCTTCCACTGCCTTGCCATTCACATTTTAGCCAAGTGTTTTCTTGCTAGCTGCATCCTGTCAGCTCAGTACAGGCATTACCTTGGCTTCTATTCTGAAAAGCATTGATGTTAAAGTTGTGCTGCAGTCTGTGTTAGTAAAAGTCTCTTGTTGGAGAAGGTCAGTTCTCTGCCTGGGCCCTTGGTGAAAGCTCCTGGGCACCTGGAGCTTGAGATTCACTTTAGGTGATAGGTAGCCAAAAGCTTATCATTACATCACTTTATTCTACCATTGCTGTCCTTTATGGCCTCTACATTTATTCTTGGCCTCATGGTAGCATAGCAAGGACTTGCAAATCAGTTGTACTCCATTGTGTTAAGATCCTTCCAGGCTGCCTTCTCTTTTTCTGCCATAAGAGCTGTTTTTAGATGCCCTGTGAGGTGTCAGTATAGAAATGCAAACAGCATGCAGTTAAATCACTTTTTACTGAATGCCTGTTGGGACTGTTGTATTTGATACACCTCTGTTTTCCCAACTGTAGTTGGAAATGCTCTGTCTCAGACTTTGATTCAAATATCGTGATGATGATCACATTCCTGTCCCTTGACAAAAAGACTTCTAGAACCACAGATGATAAAATGAGAAAGTGGGAATAAACTCTGTGCGTTTGTCTGTGAGAGGTCGGGGGCACTCAAAACTGTCCAAAAGCGTCTTTGCCCCACACTTATCACAGTAAAGTGGAAGACAACCATTATCAAAACTAAACAGCAAGCAGAGGATTGCAAAAAGATTTCTGGCACAGCAGAAAAGACCTTGCTATAGGTCAGCGACCCCACCAGGGTACAGTGTTTTCTCACCAGGACCTGGGCCAGGGGGTGAAGAGCACAACAAAGGGCAACAAAAGATCAGGGCATCCACTTGTCCCACAAAAGGGGTGTGCACAAACAGGACCCACTCCTGGGGTATGGGCTTCCCCACAGCTGGGGGAAGCCTCACTGGTGTCAGGTGGGTTGGGGTGGAACTTCTTGGAATGAGATATAAATGGAATTTAGAAATCTGAAGGTATGTATGCCTCTAGTATTGTGTGTTTTGTTGTGTTTCTGATACTGATCCTGAACGTAGTGTTTGCTGATTAATTGCATGTCATTAGTAAATCAATAAATTGCTTTGATCCTGATTTGATTTAAAGTGTGTGAATAGATCAGTTTTCCCTGGGGTCAACAACTAATCCATTAAAAAAACTAGCAGCACTGCTTCAGATTTCTGAGCAGACTATGTCAGTGAGAGGGTTTACTGAATCATCTGTGGGGAAAGGAGAGAGAAAGTAAGTTGTTGTTCTGATGATGAAACAGGTTATAGTTCCGTGTAGATTATCATTCTAATTCAATGATGAAAATTAAGTATTTTTGTAATTATATTCCATGAAAGATAATTCGTGCAGCAGCAGTTTTTTCTTTCAAGAAATTTTATATATTTCTTGTAAGCAAATTTTAGATAAAAGTCTAGACTATTAAAATTTTATGTCTAAGTTCCAAGGTAAAAGTGCTTTCCCAGCTTCTTTAGGTAGGGTTTCTTAATCTCTGTTTTTAAAAATACAAGTTTGGTATGAATCTGCTATTTCATTCTCTTTGGACCATTTCAATGATTAATCATTAGGAAAAAGACCGCCTTCACTTCAGAAAAAATATTCCCCATTTGTAAGAGATCTGGAGTACCCTGGAGTTGACTTAATAAAATGTTATAGCTGAGATAGTGTAATAATATAACATGAAGATGATGTACAGATAACCATCCCTAGTATTCTCTACAGTAGCATTTTTATTGTTTATATTGTTTGCAGATTTATTAAAGTTCCTGAAAATCTTTGCTTTGACAGGTTATTTGATGTACCGTCTTGAAAAAGCCCACATAAAAAAAGAGATATGTTTCAGAACTTGTGGAAAAATATTTGTATAGTTAAATAAAAATGAAGATATGTAAGGTGGGATAGTTTCTGGAAAACAAAAATTATGGTGATCATTTCCAAGTTATTAAACACCAAAGTCTTTAAAAACATGTTTACCTCTGGCTTGTGGGTGTTTGTTACATATATTTCTCTTGTAAGTGAGTATTTCTTTTTGGATACCATATCTGCAGCACAGCCACATGTATCTCAAGATAGTTTGTTTTTTTCTTCATACTTGTCTCAGTAAAGTGTTCAAATTTGGTTCAGATGGTAGTAGTATCTTTTTTATTATGGACATTTACCAGACTACAGCCTACCATTTATTATTACTGACTGTGTAATATAGCGTATAATACATTATAATTATATATCCTCAATAGTCAAAATGCACAAGCACACAGAAACAGAGGCACAGCAAGAAGAAAAAATCACAGGCTCTCAACATATGTGTTTTAAGAAAAGTACTAGATATTTGATCATGTCTTCACTAGGGAAATGTGAGGTTAGATTTTTCTCATTTTCTAAAAGTGTGTGATTTTATTTATATTTCCACATAATGAAAGAAGTAAAGTCAAAGTTTGTCTGTGTATGAAAGTTTGCCTTTGTTGTATCAGTGGAAAGAAACTTGCTTGCAGAAAAGTGTAGCTAAAAAATTAATGTCCAGTATTGTTGGTGTTACTTTAGCAGAAAAGGCATAAGAGATAAAGTCAGTATTATTTTAACAAATAGTGAGACAGGTGTGCAGATAAAGCTGAAAGCTTACTCACAGTTTTAGAAGTGTTAGACATAAAGATTCAACAATAAATAGTGACTAACTTTATCTTTTCACTGCTGGTAAAAAAAACCACTATAATGTTTTTTCTGCTATGTCTTTCTCCAACACATCCTCAGTTTGTTATATAAAGTGCATATCAGCAGTGGTGCCAATTGGCTGGAAAACAGACTCAAAAAAATTACAAGGGTCTGTGTAGGTTCCTGGGCAGCAAACAGCAGAGCATCTTACTTCAAGTAATGCAGTGCAGCATGCTGAGTTCGTGTCACTTGCTGCAGGGTAGTAAGAGTTCATAAAATCAAGCCAGCTACGTGGCTATAGATCTTCTATAATGTAAAATTTATTTTTCTTTGCCATGGGCAATAGATTTTCTATTATTGAACATGAACTAATGAACTAGCAGGCCAAGTTCAAATTATCAGCACCTATTGAATGTGTTTCCGTGCTGTAGCAGACAGGACAGCTCAGTGGGCAGTGTTCCACCTGCCTCTGACACAGTGGAATTTCAGCTCCGAGAATGCTCTCTGTGTTTGTGCTGCTCACTGATGCTGCATCTCTTCTTTTGAAGCACATTGTAAACATTCCCATCATACAAATCTTCTCAGCCCACACAGGGATAGCTACTTAACAAACTCAGTGTCATTACACTGCAATCCAGGAAATAAATTTTCAAGCAGTCTCGTTAGATAACTTTATGGACTGCCTTTCCACAAGTAGAAGATTGGTCTGACCACCAAGGACAATATCTGTGGGCACCCTACCACTCTGAACTTTATACAGACAGATGTGCCAAGATAAAATGAGTCCAAAAGGACATAAAATCCCACCCTTCTGATCAGTCAGCATCTAAGCCAGTCAGCAGGGTCTCCCATAGCCATTGGAGACACTGCTGCTGGTCTAGTTCTAGTTAGGGGAAAAAGAGGGAGGTGTGTACATTGGGATATGTTTTAGGGAACACGGAAAAAATTGGGGCAGGTATATATGAATGAACTACCAAGTTTGTGGAGCAAAAGCAAGTGGAATGGAAAAGAGCATGGACCTATTATGGTGATGTGACTTAAAGATTATTGTTCATGTGCATGGAAAGACATTGTTTTTTGTATATCCTGTGTAATAAATTGCTGTGAGTTCCAGTTATATATCATACTTAGAAAGAGACCCCAGTTTGCTTAAATTATGTTTGATTAATGCTTATGTTGGCTACATACAGGCTAATAAAAGTTAATGTTTGAAGATGAAATGACTCAGGAATATAATTGCATTTATTAAGAGACATTATTAGGTAGAATTCAGATAGTGGCAGGTTTTTTATTATGCTACTTATGTATCTGAAGAAATCAAAAACCAGGATTAAATAGATTTATCTCATTCAGTCCTGCTTGCAGTCTCAGATAGTAGCCATTATAGGTGGATGGCACTGCATGCCAAGTTAAGACTGTTGGTCTGTTGTAGCCTTAAAATATAAGAAGGAATGATTTCTAAAGTTTCTGTATTTTAACCATCTGAAATAGAACTAAAAACCCTAATGGTCCTCGTTTGTTATCTTGGGCTTTGTTGACCAAAAGCCTGTCAGCAGTTACTGCTCTACATCCTGCAGCTACTTTCAGTGTCCTCCATGGCACAAACTTCATCTCTATCTATTATGTATGAGCCAAGCCAAAAAAGGAATCCACATTGTTCCAAATACTGCATATGAGCTGGCAAAGTTATATGGCAGATAATATTCAGCTACATGAACTGTGGAGAACGTGGTCCTTCCAGGTCTCCTCATTAGCCCAGTATCATAACCTCAATTGTAGAGTATAGGAGAGGAAAGCCCAGTAGGAGGACAAAATAAAACATTTCTTCTTCGGGTATCAAAACAGGCTCCTGTAGTACTGATTCAGGGTCAGTTAATTCATCTAATTATAGTGATGGTCTTTCATGAGTTAACAATTGAACAATACAAATGAAAAGCCATATGTAATCCTAGTTTCATTTAAATCACATTATTCAGATGAAATCATTGGAGTCTGATGTCCTGTGATGAAGTAGGGCACCCTAATCATTACCAAGATCTTGGGCACATCAAATTTCTGGACAGTATTGTATGCATTTTCTTTGCCCCTTTCAGTATTTTGAGGATGTATTAAATGTCTCTGCAGCAGTTTAGCGGGACTGAAATTAACTTCGAAGTGTTATGCAAGAGGAATGTAGAAATCTACACTGTTATATTCTATTTTTATAGATCTCTTTATTTTTTAGTGCTTTGGAAACATATAGGATTTCAACACATAAATGCTAAGATGGGTGTTCTCCTCCATGGATGTGTAGTTGTTTGCTGTATAATTTCACTATCAAAAACAAATTGTCTGTACCAACTTCTTTAAGGTGATGCCGGTGGCAAACAGGGTGAAGTTTGGTAATTTTTTGTTTTTACTCCTAGGTTTATTTTCCACTCTTCCAGAGAAATTAAAGATAACAGCCTTGACCTGTGTATTCATTTCACTATGGGTTTGGCTGGGGATTTATTTTGGATTCAGGGGAAAAAGCACTGGTGTGTTTTTAAAAAAAGTTTTCTTTTTTTTGTTTGATTTTTTTCTGGTTTGGTCTGGGTTTCTTTTTTTTTTGTTCGGTTTAGGGTGGGGTTTTTTGGGGGGAGAGGGGTTGGGTTTTGGGTTACTTTTGGGGGGCTTTTGGGGGGCCTTTTGTGGGTTTTTTTACGTGTTTTTTTGGGGTTTTTTTGTGGTTGGTTGGTTTTTGGTTTTTTTTTTTCATGTTAGAAAGGTGATACTTGGCTGGATTTTCTTTTTTTTCTTTTTTTTTTTTTTTTTTTTCCCCCAAGCAAATGTAGTCAGATGCTCCTTTTAACTCTCATACAGAAGTGGAATATGGTCAGGAAACACTGACACATACCTGACTCCCAGCAACTGAATGTACCTGTTCTTTGAAACTGCAATTTTACCCACAGCTGTGGGAACAGTACATAACACCAGCACTTTGGTGTATAATACCAAAAAATAAAAGAGTCTTTCATTCACAAGCAGACAATTAACCTGTCTTCAGTTTTATGAAACACCATGAGATATTATGCATGACTTTTTATGCTCTATGTCACAAAGAACATTGAGTCGTATTATTCTTCTTCTGAAAACTAAAACAAATCTCTTAAGGAATAAGTTCTTCTCTGTCCTAAATTTTTCTCCTTCACATGGTATCTTTTTGCTCATTTATTGCGGGAAATAAAGAAAAAACTCTTAGTTCATTGGAAGTGGAAATAAGCAAATATGAAGGCACAGTCATACCTTCATTGTAGTCTTAAGACCTATTCAATATTGGAATAAATGTTTCATTTGCTACCAAGGCCCTAAGTTAGAGTTACTTGCAGATGTTCTAGCAAATGTGACACAAAAGCTCTTTAGGGTCATTTTATCTTGCAGGCTTGCTGTATGCCCAAATTCTGAGTGCACCTATCCTGTTCAGAGTAGATTAATCAGCTTGAAAACATCCTATAAAATGATATTTTTTTTTTTCAGGTTTCAGATGCATGATTCAAGCACTTCCAATTTGATTCTGAATATGATTCAGCTGGTGAATTAAAGGGAATAATGAAATGCCACCATACCAATGAGAAAATGGAAAAAAGGATCAATCAAAATAGGACCTTTAATAACTATTAAATATGAAATAAATATGAAATATGAAATAGATTTAGCTCTTAAATTACTGAGAGAAAATGGCTGATTTTTAGTATGATCTTCATTCCAGATTCCCCCACATACATATTTGATAAACTTACTAAGTATGAGAATCTCCAACAGAATCTTGAGGGAACTGGTAGACCAACAAACTTTAGCTTCAAATTAGGGAAATGAAAGTATGCTGGAGCTAGGAGGCAAATTTAAAATTCATTGGATGAGCATTCCATGAAAATACTGAATCTACAAAAAAAATGGATGAAGATTCATTATGCATTTATTTAGATGCACCTAAAAATAATAAAAACCAAAAGATACTCTATACACAGTAACTTTTAATACTGTAAGAGAAACCACCTCTTCATTTTTCTGAAGTGCTTAGCTAGGTCGAAACAGTGATATTTATTTTTAAATAACAAAGGAATGGAAACAAGCACACGTCTTTCATATTCAGGGTTCACATTCAGTTAAGCCACTTTTGAAATAATACCTTAAATCTGGTCACAAATGCATTAATTAAATTATTTAGTTACAGATTTATTGGTGTTACAGTTTTGCCTCAGTTCAACTGTGAGAGTTTGGATTTTGTATAGAAGAGAGAGCTCCTGCCCAAAACTACTTGCAGTCTGTGGCTGTAATGAAAAACTAATGACAGGTAATTGTGATTTGTTGTACAAGCTTCAATCATTGCATAGCAATTACTCATCCACAAGCAAATATTTGACAAGCATCTCTACATCATGGCAGTATAGAAATGACTCTGCTGTTCCTGTGAAGTAGTGATTTCATCTTTGTGATGTCTCAGTGATTCTTCATATTTCAATGACTTTAGAATTAAAGTGTAATTTCAGGAAGAAAAACACATACTTTTTTTTTTCTCAGCTGGCGTTCATAGAAACTCAGACTATGAATCAAAAAGTTGTCTTTGGTCTTGTATTTTTCTATATGAATCTATCAATAATTATTATTCTAGCTTCATTCATTTATACCAGAACAGTTGATTTTTATGCAGGTCATATAGATGAAATTAAGTTGTTGTCTACAGTAATCTGCTTCCCCTATCGTTCTTCACTGCTGCTGCAATAACTGAAACAGTGAAAATACTCTTGTACTAATGAGGCTGACATTTAATCATGATGTTGTAAACCAAGTTAAAAAAAAGTCATCATTCTTAATTTTCAGGACTTTCCTGACTGATATTGCTAGAATGAGCTGTGTAATACTGAGAAATTTCAGTGCAGAAATATAGACAAGGACCAAATCAATTACAATTCTACCAATGGGTGATATAAGGAAAACTCTTGTCTGATTTCTTTATAAACACTACATTGTTACTGAGACTATTAAAAAGCAAACAGCAGTAAGAATGATGCTTTTTGCTATTATAGTAAGAGAAAGACACAACTCTGAGGGTAAATAAATAATTTATTTACTTAAGGAAAAATGTCTGCAGTCATTTCTTTTCTACATCATGTGGATTCCTTAAATAAACTTCCTATTAAAATTATAGTTTATCATACAAAAAAAAAAAACTAGCTATAAAATTATCAAATTAAAAGTTTGAGATTCACTGGAGCTTGTCTAAAGTAAAAACATAGCAAAGACAGAAATAACCCCCTGAGCAGACTACATCAAGATTCTTATAGTGTTTCTTCTATGAGGATGATTATACACAGAATATTTTTAAGGCTAGGCTTTTTTTCTGCTATAAAGATAAATAATAAAAAAATTAAGAGATATTTGAAATTTTAAAAAATGCCAGTAAAAAATCCAAACTTTTTGGTTTGGCTTGGGTTGGGTTGGGTTTTTTGAGGGGTGATTGGCAATTTTTGGGCTTTTTTTTTTAGATACACAAACACATATGAACTGGGGTACGATTTTTCTAAGGGACAAAAGAACAATTACTTTGCTGTTTAAAAAGTGGATATTATATATTGTGCTGAAATTGAGTGCAGTGATTTTGCTTTCCAGATCTGAACATCATTGATGTAAATGAAATTCGGGAGTATGGGTAGGGGGAAAGGGAAGAATGAAGCAAAATGCTGTTTAAAGCTAAATTTGTAAGCTCAGCCTGACGAGGAAGAAAAATGAAGCAGAACTGCTGAGCTTCCTGCAGAATCATTTTCTCCTCTTCTGCCCATTACTTCTCCATCTAATCCAGCAATCTATCTATAATTTGTACCTGTAAACCATCAGTTACTTTAAAGCTGGGTTCCAAAATTCCATATATGAAAGCTTCTGTGTCAGAAGTTTCAGCCTACTTCAGTAGTAAAATTATGCAAACTATATTCTCTGTTCTCTGGAGTAACACCCATCTCTTGACTGTGCCAAACAGAAGTAAAACAAAAAGGAAACATTAACAGAGGAGGTATTTTTGATAGTTAAGAAATAGTTTTATTTCTGTGTTTTGTACTTGGGCCTTATGTATGTCTGACACACTCAGAGGAATAATACAAGAATTCTTATGTAGGATTACATGCCTATGATACATTTGTCTGCATCTGAGCTAATTCTATAAAATAACTTCATAACCAACATAGAAAAGCACATACAACTTGAATTCAACTCACCTGCCTTGTAGGAATAGATATGATATTATTCCTTAATGACTACAAAAAAAAAAAAAAAAAAAAAGCAATATGCAATATGCAGTTGGGGATTTTTAGAACTTGGTTTGGGAGAAAAGAATATGTTAAGCCAAAAGCTTGAAAAATAAAACCTTGTACAAAATACTGCTGTTAAAAGGCATATTAATTTTTGATAATTTTGCTCCTTTCAATTGCCTTTTATTTTCACCAAAATAGCATTATGCATCTGTCTAACAGATTTTACAGAGTGTTGTTTGAGTAGTTTAAGTGATGAACCATAGTCTTAGAAACACACAGGGTATAAAGAAAAATCAGATCAAATTACTTGCGTTGCCAGGATTTCCAGGTCCGGGAACTGAAATCAGTAACTGGTCTCATGACTCTGGTTCTGGATGCAGGAAATGAGCTGCACTGTGGAGTGACGCTAAACAGGCTGTTAAATTGCATACATAAGGTGAAGCATAGATGTGTCACCTCGGGTTTGGCTGCATGAAGTTATATTAATTTTGCTGAAATTTTGCCTTTAACTAAGGTTCATCTTGTGCTGTCAAAGCCTAAGGCAGAGTCTAGAAAGTGGGAGGAATTGTTTCTGTCGTTGGACCGTGTGGGTGGCAATGCTTTACACCTCCTACCTGGCAGCCAGCCAGATGCCTGTGTCTCAGCCAAGGGTGTGCTTCTTCCTGGTCCCTCTACTGTTCCTGAGCAGAGGCTACCGGCTTGTTTTAACTTCCCAGTTAGTACTGAAACATCTCCATTTTGCACTGGACAAAGCTTATGAATTATTTATGATGTGTTATTTATCACATATTTGAAATATTTCTTTATTTACTTTATTCAGTTAACTGATGTAAACACAGCCAGAAATAAATCTGTTAAGTGCAAGCCTGTAATTCTATGTGCTGTCTTCTGTGTCTCAGCATTCAAAAATATTTACCCTTGGTTTAGTGTCCACTAAAAATTCTAGTTGAGGAAAGGGAAAAGCAGACAGTGAAATTTGAAGCTGTTGGATGACAATAAAATTCTTTCTCTCAGTCCACTGACTATTATCTGCTGTTCATGTGTGCACCAGCAGTACAGCCGCGAGCAGACTGAGGAGAATAATGAAGGATTACAGAGCTCTGGGAGTGGCAGTGAGGGAATTTGGAGCACAGGTTATTTTTTCATCAGTCCTCCCAAAGAGAAAGGCCAGTGAAATCTGTAGACTCAATAAATGGTTACAGAATTGTTGCCCCAGCCAAAGGTTCTTCTACTTAGACCATGCCACTCACTTTGAGAAATGTGGTCTGCTGGGGGCTGGTGGGGTCCATCTGTCAGAGAAGAAGAGGAACATCTTTGGTCGTAGGCTTGCCAAGATGGTGTTACACTTACACTGAAGTTGCCAGGGAACGAGAACCTCAATCCATCCTACTCCTAACAGCTGGATGCCAGAGCCAGCAATAGATGTGCAGAGGTTGGAGAGGGAGGTCACAGGTCAGCAGAAAAGCGCCTGAAGATCAGCACAAAGGAATTACAGCTGCTAACTCATCTTTACTGGGGACCTACTCAAATGCCTCTATGTGAAGCATATAGCTGGGGAGGGACTTTTGACAAGGGTGTGTAGTAATAGGCAAGGGGAAATGGCTTTAAGTTGAAAGAGGGTGGATTTATATTAGAAATTGTGAAGAAATTCTTCACTATGTGTGTGGTGAGGGACTGGAACAGGTTGTCCAGAGAAGTTGTGGATGTTCCATTCGTGGAAGTGTTCAAGGCCAGGTTGGATGGGGCTTTGAGCAACCTGGTCTAGTGGAAGGTGTCCCTGCCCATGGCAGGGAGGCTGGAACTAGCTGATCTATAAGGTCCTAATGCTCCTATGACTTTTTAAAGAGATTTGTGATAGGTTAAAAAAAAGAAAAGTACCCTAACATTTTTTAATGAAGGCTTACCTCCAAAAGAACTAGTCTTTGATTAGATCAAGTGATCATCTTTTGAATACTTAAATATTCCAAGCTGAGGGACTGCTAGTGGAGCCTGTGTTCTTTTTTATATAGTGTACTCTTGTTCTTGTCATGAAGAAGAAAGATTTTCTGTGATTGTGAACTTGACTGACTTTATTCACAATACAGGATGTGAAGAGACTGAGGACAGAATTCTGCAGTTTCTGGAAACAGAAAAAAAGATTGAAGGAGCCCACTGGAAGTTGTGCAGTGGGAAATCCAGGTCTGATCTGCTTTCCAGAGCTCCAGAGCTCTCAAGTTTAAGAGCAGGGGGCTCTAGGTGATGGACTCCAAGGGTGCCTTGGGCCGAGTCCAGCCTCCTACTACTGACTGAAATAGGTGATGGTGCTTGATTGCTGCAGAGCTTTGGTGTCTCGGAGAGAGGAATCCTTCAATTTCAGCATTGTTCTTTTTATCTGTCTTTTCTCCAAAGCCAACACACATGCAAGAATGCTTGCACAGCAACAGAATCCCTTCCCTCCAAAAAAAAAAAAAAAAATTGTCGTGTTTTGTTGATGGCAAATGTGTTAAAAAGATAGAAAATTACTTCCCCAAATAATAATACAGCACATATGATTTCTAATTTTCGTTGCGTTAGGTATACATGTGTATTCATTTATAAGAATAAAAAAACAAGAGAAAAATTAAATTAAATTAAAACGATAATTTTTAGACATAAGTTTGAGGGCAGATTGGTTTGGGGTTTTATATATAAAGCCTGATTTTACCTTTTGAGGCAGTAAAAGAAATTGCAGGTAACCTAGAAATCATTTAACACAGTAGTCTAACAAGAATGGAGAGAGATACAGCAAAATAATCGTTTCAAATAATAAATCTCTAAGATTTCAGAATAAGAACAAAGTTTTGAAACCTCTGAGGTTACTTTTGATCAGTAATGTCATCAAGCCCAAGCTTGCCAGTTCTTTCAGATAATTATAGCATTCTACAGTCCTCAATTTAAAAGACCAATTTCTGATTGCATTTGACAGTTCTTATCCTGGAAAAAACTCTGCCTGGGAAATGCTTTCCTTCAGTACTAAATCAGATGCAAGGTTCCCAGTTTTCTTGTGCCTGCAACTCTATGCTTGATGAAAATCACCTTTGTTATTCTGGAATGCTGTATTTTACCAAAAAAAAATCTCTTTACACTTTAGTATTTCAGAGCTGGGCCTCTAAATCTGGGAGTTGATGTTCTTGCATTATCAAAACTATTTAATATATGCCTTTTTCTTTTTGCTCTGCATTTAAGACGAACAGTTAACTCTCTCTGCAAGCATATTTTATGTTCTCTCCTTTCAGTAGCTGCCAATTGCAGATGTAAACCCCCAGATTCTTATAGAAAGAGATTGTAATTGCCTTTATTATAAGAAAATTCTTCTAAGTCAGTAAATATAAAAAAAACCCAGCTATCATTCAGTGAAATGGAATTGAATAACTCTTAAAATTATTTTTATACAACTTTTTCTTTGTTAAAAGCAAAAGTGTGCAAGAGGATACGGAGATTCTGTCTGAGGATGTTTAGATTAACAGTACAAGTAGTGTAACAAGCATTTTTAATTATGAGGCCAGATTAGCTCTTCTTGACAAAGGAAAGTAGTGGTAGGCACAAAAGAAACTATAATGAGCAATGCAAACTAGGCACATTTTCAAGCAGATCATGCTTGCATATGAAGGGGAACACAGAACTAAACCATTAGTTTTCTGTGGTCATTCGTCGTTAGCAGAGTTGTAAAGTTACATTTCTCAGGGAACTAATTCCACATTCTTTCTGCAGAGTCACAAACTAGAGTCCAGAGGAATAGTATGGTCACGTGTGTAATCAGAGCTCATAGGACCTCAAGCTGCTACTATCAGACCTAATGAATCTGCGTTTGGAAATCAAACTGAATTAGACAAGTTCCCAAGAATTCAAAAAATCTCAGTAACTATTTTTAACAGAAACATTTTAAATCACCACTAAAAATTTTACTAGAAATTTACCATGACTCAAAAAGATGTATTTTTAATCCTTTTTAAGAATCTCCCCAACTTTCAGTATCAAGCATCGGGTTTGGTTATATTAAGTTATCAATTAGGTGTGATTAATTAACTACTTAATTACAATGTGATAAACTACACAGATTTTGGGTTGAATTTTGTTGAATGGCTATTAATGTCATGTTTTACAGTCCATCCATCATTCTGGATCCTTGTTTCTGAACTGCCTCCAATTTTTTTTCATTACTCTTTTTAAACCATTTGAAAAATTTTCTTAGTACCACTAAAAATAAATGGAAAAATAACTGATCCATACCTAATTAATATTTCCCTTATTCAGGTATCCAAGAACTGTGACAGTCTTTTTGGTAATGGTACCACACAAGAACCTATAATCCATTAATCACACTATACATTACATGTAATTAAAGTGAGCATTTGAAAGGGAAACTTATACAAATATGAACTAGAAAAAAAAGGCAAATACATCTATATTCTGTTTACTGAGTAGCTACTCAGTAATATATATTCCTGATGTGAGAAGACTTATGAATACTATAATGACCTAAACATTTTTGTTATATCTTTAAAAACAAAAAGAAAAAGCAATATCAAAGAAGCTGAGCAAGCTATGTTGTCTGGCATAAATTATATTAACCTTTTTCAGAATCATAAACTAACAACATAATCAACCTGGATTAGAAAGGTTTACCTCTTCCTTTGAAAGTGTCATTTGATAAATTATCCTTAGGTTGTATTTCCAAAATGGTATATGCCAGCATTAAAACATGCCTTCAACATTTACTCCAGGAAGTTACAAGACAAGGCTGGACAAGACTTCTCATAAAGGGAACTCTCAATTTCACCTGAAAGAGTGTTAGCAGTATTTAGCAAACATCTTGGATGGAAACTCAGGAGTGAACTGTAGATAAAAAGAGAAATTCAGTAACAGACATACACTGGGGAAGAAATAATTGGGAGAAAAAATCCAAACATATTCTGAACAGATGTTGGTTTTGCTTATAGCAGAGCATATAATCAGAAGGGAACTCTATGTCAAAAGGCAACTAGTGATAGTATCTTGTTTAATTGACATTTTTTCACAAAGGTGCCCAAAGGAGTATATGTTTTGAGTATGTTATTGCTGCTGTTACTCATGCTCATATTTCAGACTTTTAGTATTGTATTTCTGAGACCAAAAACTGCAGATATGAAGACAAATGAAATTCTGTGAAGAGGAATACCCTGGAACTTTTGCAACTCAAAAGCTTGGAATTTCCTGCTGAGAAGATCATTGAATAAAAAAATATGTTTATGCAACATCAAGATGACACACAAAAGCAAAGGAAAAAAATCCCATAGTGCATTCTTTCTTCCATCTAATTATTATTATGCAGGTACTTAGCACTCCTTAACAACACTACTTAACAACACTTCTTCTGTTGGTTGGAACAATGACAGTGACTTCAGTCAGCCTTCCAGGTTGCTCTCTGGAGTTGAAAGGAAGGAAGGAATGTTTTGGAATCCTTACTCAGTTGTGTATAACTTGCACTCCATTCCAATCCTGTTCATGTGCTTACTTCAAATATGACGAATTTTGGGAGAAACTGTGGTAGGAAAGGGCTTTAGAAATTAGTCCTTTTTTGGTATACAGACTTCAGGTGGTGAAGAATTTAAACACCCTGTGCAATGTTGTTCCTGTATAGATTTACCTTATCTGAATTGATTTTAAGATTCATATGTGCAATAGATTTGAAAATCCATTAATACTCAATATCAGTGATGTTGAATATCGCACAATATCATGAACATTTTTATGTTTAAGTTTATAACTAAGACTGACTAAAAAATTGACGGGTTTACAAACTATATCAAGGTTTAAGGTTTATTTTCATTCAAATACAGAAATCAAATTCTTTGACTGCTAAAATATACATTCATTAAAATGGTTTTTTTTAGGAGCATCCACATCATGCATTTTAGTTACTATTTTGTGGAGTCTTTGTTGTCAGGAGAAATGAATGACAGCTATAGACAGGTATCCAAAGGACAACTGGTAATAACCCACTTCTGCCACCTTCATTTTTTTAACTCCAATGAATTGCAAAAGACAATGAGCAATTTTTGCATACTACAATAGGTTCCCACATATAAGTGATACAAATATTCTTCCTGCCTCTTTCTTTTATTTCATTAATTATAGCGTTCTCATAGGCAGAAAAAACCATTCAGAAGTTCCTAATTGATATTGGAGCCCAATAGATCATGTATATGGCTTTCTGCAAGCCTTGACCACATGTTCCCTTCCACCGTAGACTTAAAAGGGATGCAGAAAGGATAACAGTATAATTATTTTTTAATTCTTAACTGAACTAGCTGTTATAAAAAACAGGATTCCAAAAGCACACAGTTCCCTGGAAGCTGTACAGTTTCAGAATTTACAGGCTCAAGAAAAATATATCTGCATGTCTGAGTGGGCTCCTGGGAAATGAGTGACCTAAAACAGATGCTAAGAAAGTGAGGTTCAGGAAATATTTTATGAAAAGACATCCCTGATTGTAGTGTCTTCTATATATCGATCTCAAATTTTTAGCTAAGTTTTTTTCAGAATACCGTAAGTTCCTTTGCATAGATTATTTGAATAACACAAACAGAATGTTTTCTGAAGAAACAAAAATTTCCCAGAAAATGTGCTGCTGAAAGGGTTTTTGTATCCTAACAAAACGATATCCAGCTGACTAATGAAAAGCACCTCCATGAAATCAATATACTTGTGCTGGTTTTGAGTAAGCAAGGAATTTGTGTAATAAGTTTCAAAGTAGAAGTCCTCCAAGAAATTTTCCAGTGCTGTGTTGCTATAAAATTTATTCTGCATTGTAAGGATTCTTATGCAGAAAATTATGAAAGAGTGAAGGTAGGTGTGCTGTCACATTAGCATTCTGTTCATAAAAACAGTGGTAGACTGTTAAATGCTAATGTGTACTGTAGAAGATGCTTAGAAAGATTCAACACGTCAATAACATATAGCTTCTGTCTGCTGCTCAATTCTCTTCTTGAGACTGAGCACCAGTGCATGCGAACTTTGCACTGACTTGAACTTGGAGATCAGCCCCAGAAAAGTATAGCCTCTTTTCATTTGCTTTTGCCTGGTTTATTTTGCAGTCATTGCTGTCTCAGCAGCTTAGATCTTGGCAGCTGTCTTCATGAAAAGATGAAATGGTGTAAGCTAGTGATGACATGAGTGTTTAACCAGAGAGAAAGTGAGAGACAGAGGAAAGCACTGGCAGATTTACAATGTTGCTATTATAGAGGTTTTTGGAGTGTGGAGGTGGCTGTTTTTGGAGTGAATTTTTTTTTGTTTTTGTGGGCTTTTTTGGGATTATTTTGGGTCTTGCAGTAGACTTACAAGTATGTGGGAAGAACTGTGCAACCACTTCTGTGTAAGAAAGTGTAGACTGGCATTTAGACATGAGTTTCCTGACATCCAAATTAACTGTTCTGGTAGGATAAATAGCAAAGTAAACTGATGACTCACTCGGTTCATAAGTTTTTTTGAGGAGGAATAATGAAGAACTTCCTTCTTTGTGTGGCTTTTCATTTTGCACTTCACACATTAAAATTAGAATAATCATGCTCTACCTGCCTTCCAGGAGGAAACCCAAAGAAATATCCATCAAAATGTCAGTCAGAAATAGAACAAAGTAACTGTGAAAATCTGGTGCCTTTATTTCTGCATTGTCTCAGCAGGCCATTGTTTCCTGACATGGTACAGTTAAACAATTCTTTTAAAGACAACACATTAAAAAGGAGCATAGCCAAATTAGATTTCTTATTATTCCCAGCCCTGTGGAATTTAGGAAGATTTTATGTACATATTTCAGAGAAGGTACAGAAAGTTGATTGGGTGGCAAGATAACTAGGAGAAATTGAATAAATGTTCTTGTTGTAGAGACCAATGGAATAATAAGGAGTCTTTAATGTAAACCAGGGTAGTCAATACCTTTGTCATAGCACCCTACTGAAACAGTTTAATAAGGCCTCTACAGACAGTGCTACACAGCAGATACTACAGAACTGGAGGTGGTTCCTTTTTTTGAACTTTTGCAAAAGTCTCCAGTTGCTTCTAGCAGTTTATGATGCCATGATGGCAGGAATTTTTCAAATAGCGGGATAAATTGAGAAAGAAGGAAAGTGTGAGTCTGAATCAACTGATATATTTATACTGAATTAATCTGAAATGTCTTTTTCTGTTAATTTTACTCATACTACTGAAAATCAAAAATTGAGAACTGACTTCAGTGTTCTGAATCCCAGGAGTGCTTATGTGGATTTCCAAACCAGAACTTATTCCTATAAATAATGCTAGATTAAAGAAACCATGATCTATAAATCTTTACTTTTTTTCCTAAAATAGTATGATATTTGCATACGTATTTGTTGTCCTTAGACAACATCTAGTCTCATAACACTCCATCATATAAATTCTACAGCTAACAGGTTCAAAAGCAGAGTACCAGTTAGACTTCATTAGCTACAGATGGAAGGGTATGATGAATCATTCAGAGGTATCAAACTGTTGTAAAGATCACATTCTATTATTTCAGCAATCTAGTTATAATGCATTGACCCCTAATATGCTAGACTTAACAAACAATTGCTTTTATAAATGATTATTATGTAGATTGCCTGTAACATTATTTTCAATTGTGACAGCTTGAGGAAACAATGAAATGTTGCTGCATAATCTGTTTTCTGCCTCACAGGTATTTCCTGGTAGAAATGATCATGAGAAATGTTAAGTTTTTGAAATTATGTTATATGCAGGAAGCAGGAAGGCCCTTTAATTATGCCCTTAAGTACAGAGTATTTGCTTAATTGCTTAGTAGCCCTTGTATCCTGAAAATTTAATTAAGTGATGATTAACTATTCATTATAATATTTTCCTGTTATTATTCAGTACAAGCTGCACATTAACTTTTAAAGTCTTTATCATGTTTGGAATTAAGCAACCCCAATTCTCATCAACTGCACAGACTGACTGTGATACTACAATAACTTATCTACTTCCCTGGCTCAATTAATAATACCTGATTCATCAGGCAAATCAGAATTGCCCATGGAAAAAGTCTGAGATCGTAATGGCAGCTAATCCTGTTTCCTGCATCAGGCCTCTGTTCTGTAGGGCAACACAACATGCTTGGTTACACCGGCCCAACTAGCTCAGTCTGGAAAGCTGTGATATGACACGAGCTGCTCAATATGGGGCTCCAGAAGAGAATATGTGGAGTTTAGAGCCCCTTAAACTCCATCTGAATGGGCATGTCTAATCTCAAAAACCAGAGGAAAAGGTGGCGCTCTTTTTATACAATTAACTGTTGGGGTCCCACTACTTGGAACATTGGAATCCCAGCTAGTTATTCACCTCTGTCCTGAAGTAATCCCAAATAACTTCTCAGTTCTCTGGAGCACATGTTGGTCATGAAGAATGTGCCATTGTGAGGGCAGCCCTCCACATCTCCCTTTGAAGCTGTGCTTCTCTCTACTGTGAACTCCAGGAAGAACTCAAGGGCAGGGATCAGCAGACCTTTGCCTGGCCCAGGGAGATGAGCTGCACAGATCTGAGATACAGACATGGGCCAAAAGATTGTGACATTATTTCATCTTTGTAGCAGAGGTTAGCATATTGGGTTTTTTGCTTTTCTTGTTCCCACTAGATAAACTTGGAATCTTGTTTCAGGTGCCGCTCTTGCTTTTCACCCCAATAAGTCATAACTGCCTTTCGGGGCATTGAAAAGATTCCTCTCTTGGAATAATTTTAATATGTAGCAGAGATGGGGTAAGTTTGGCCCCATTCACTTCCTAAGCACTGTGTAAGGCATTACTTTAGTTGATTTGCAGGAATGAAAGGAAGGAAGAGCGAGTAGACAATAGCTGTGCTCAACTACTCAGCTGCTGCATTACTTTCAGTGATGATGCTATATGTCAGCTGTTTTTAGAACTAATTGACTGAATTTCTGGCAATCAGAATATTGGAAAGTTGAGGAGTTCACAGGGATAGACAGTAATAAAATACAAGTTTTCATTCATCCTTTAAATCATTTTTTATACTATATCTAAACTGTATCTCTACCCACCTCTTCAAGTAATGGGGCACTCCTGAAACTTGAATAACTTCTGAAGATATGATTTTGCAATTTAGTGCTACTGCAATATCATATTCTCTATATAATAATTTGCATACGTGTTGAACTCAGAAATGTCTTAGTCATGGTGCTAAACTTGTGTGTGTGATAAGGAAGTGAAATTAGGACTGAGGAAGAAGTGGGATAAAATGCTACAAAGGGGAAGTAGTGGAAACCAGTTCATTCAGAAACTGCTGTGAACTGATGAAGAAATGGTCTTTGTCAGAAATTTTGGTTCTGAAAATCTTATGAAAGTTCTCATTTTTCATTCTTATTTTATGGGTATATTATTAAGAGTACCACATGAAGCCTCAGGGTGCTTCATCCAAAATTATTGGGAGGCTTCTTTGGGGAAAATTTATATATCTCTCTTAAAATAATTTTGAATGACAACTTTATTAGATAGAATTAACACATTAGAAAATTATCTTATATATCATTTTATGATTGATGGTATCAATCATGGAGATTGATACATGTATTGTAGGCTATGCATATTTCTAGCTGGTATGGTAAGTATACTTGGATAATTTTCATTTAGTCTTTTAATCTGAATATTTACATTTTAATAATTAAAAACATTTAATGTTAGTCTTTTAAAGTACCTTAAAATTTAATAACATTAATATCATAAGAATATTCTGACAGAGGGAAAACTATATATGTCTCACACTTTTGGATCTGTTTACAGTCAGGACTGCCTAAGGGCAAATCTACATTCATGCTTGCTTCTGCATTTTACTGCAACATTTACTTATAAAGAAATGTTCAAGAGTTTGAGTTTGATAAACACTATATAAAAAAAGGCCATAATGTTTTTAGCTCAGCAATGGGTTTTCATCTGAGTACTTAACAGAGACAGGACTTAGACAAGAAAAGAGATTATAACTTGTTTTTCTAGCAGGGCCTTTTTTCAGAGGTGATCAGTCAAGCATACTGTTAGATGTTTGGTTTTTTTTTTGTTTTGTTTTTTTTTTTTTTTTTTTTTTTTTTTTTTGTGTATGCTTTTTTTATACTTCTACAGCCCACAGCTTTTCTACGTGAATGGTTTAGGTGTCTCCTTTGTCTGTTAGTGATTGGGACACAATTCTCTAGACACTTAACTAGTCATTTGATGAGGATGTCAATTTCTGTGCCAGCAGCTAAAACACCAATGGTTTACATCACAAGATGAGGCAAATGCAGTGTGCAGATTTGTCCAGAGCAGAAGATCCTCCTGTCAAAAGCGCTATCCCTATTACAAAAATTACAGTGCTAAACTCACTGAAATGTAATTCACCAAAGCTCACATGTATTTTCAAGTAATACCTAAATATTAAATATTTCTAAGGAACTTCACAATAGGAAAACTTCTTGAAATGCTGACTAAACTAAGGTCTGGTAGTGGTTAAACCTGACATTAGCTCTTTCTTAATGATTGCTTCTTTGTTCTACAAAATTGAATAAAAGCCCTGCACTAAAAAGGTTTTGCTTTGTGTGGGTGTTTGTTTCTGTGGGTATGTACCACACAAAACAAAAACTAATAGGAACCTATTACTGGGTTTGTTGATGTTCCAGCCAAAGTGATATTAAAGTGTCTAATTACTTTTTACTAGTTTGCAGTCTTTAGGATGCTGAAATGCACTATTTTCAATGCTTCTAGGAATGCAACCAGGCACAACACGACTGATGAAGTTTTAATTTCATATGGGTGGAAATCATCCATGAAACTCTACATAATAAAGCCACTAACATAGCTGAACATTTGGTTAACTCTTGCAGAAAACATGATATTTATTTTATCATACTAAGATTGAGAGTTACCTAAGGAGGCAATATTCTGATATGAACTGAAGCATAATCTGCATTTTTTAATTCATCAGACTTTTGAGAAAATCATCAAAACTGAAAACATTTTTATGTACTTTCATTGTTTGCCTATAGAAAATCCAAGGTTGCATGTAATTTTGCTTTCTAAGATGGTTTAGCCAGGACTGATCCTAGAGTGTAATTCCCAGCCCACTGACTTGTGTCTCTGGGTAGCAATGTGTTTTCCATATTATCAGGAGTCTCAAGCTGGAACCGCTTGAGACTGAATTTATGTCTCTTGAGGAAAAAAAAAAAAAGCTATAAAAGCTATTTCCTGGTGTTTCAGTCCTTGCTAGTCAGAAAAACAAAGGTAGTGACTATTTTTTTATAAATCTGAAGTAATAGCGCAGTAATGTTTTATTCTAGGAATAGATTACTTTGTAATTGATTTGCTCCCATTCTGAAGGATCTATCCTGCATTGATTTTGTTATTTAGACCTTTTCTTGTCAGAGCTCTTTCTTGCCTTCTAGGCTTTGAAAGAGATCAGATTATCCTGAACTCAAAGATGTTTTCAAATTTCAGTCAGAAAATTGGGCATACTTTTGACTTATTTTATTTCTTCTTCAGTTATTGGAAAACATTTTTTCAAAAGGTTAATGATCCTCTATATACCTATGAAAGTTTTTATCTGTGTAGGAAAGAAGGTTAATGTCATAAACGAAAAGTAAATTAAAATAGTTTTAATTAGTCTGCATTTTTGTCTCTCAGAGAAATTAAAAGCCAGAATAAACTGGCCTAAGCATTTCTAGGACTATACTCTCTCAGACGTGCATCATTTTGGTTCAGGTTTCCAGGCATGCACTATATATCTCAAAGCCAGTTTTAGTACAAAAAGTGTTTTCTTAAAATATCTGCTGTGCCCATCAACTACTGAGATGTAACAGGAACACATTTTAAAGTTTTCTCTATTAGCAGAGTAAAGTGTGTTAATTACATAAATTTTAATTTGGAAGAGGATAATTTTACTTGAATTAATTAATGTTTAGCTGAATTTTAGGCCATTAACAACTTGAACTTTTAACAAAATGTTTTTGTTTCCACAAGAGACCCCTGATCTACCAGAAGCAAAAATACTCACCAAAAGAAGCCAGAGTTATAGCATCAGTCCTTCTCTTTTTTATGGCTCTGCCTATGGAAAATTTCCACTCATAAATCCAAAGGAAACTTTCATGTGCTTGCTTTATTTTATCTCGTTATGATTCTAATGCAAATATTTTTGATAATACATTATTTTCATTTTATTTCCTGAAAGTTTCATGTCCTGAAGCTCATTTACTTACATAATCAGCATAAAAGTGCTCTGAAAAGAAAGCCCTAAACAAAAGAAGTGATATATTTTCCAAGTTTTGAGGGACTAGAGATTTAAGTTTTTCATTTTTTTTTATTACCAAAACAAATTTATTTAAAGGGTAGGAAGGATAAGTATCACATATTTTGTTTTTCTTAGTCTGTATTTGTTTATTTTTAGTGGTGCAGCAAAAAGAGCTTTGCACTACTACATTATTTCAAGAGTGACAACTGAAAAGAGAATTACTACTGAGAAACCACTTCAAGTTAAAATTTTGTTCAGTGGGAATTCTAGCGTTTGAATATTTCAGTCTTATAAAGGGAGCTAAATCATTAAATTCATTCATTTATATGTCAAAAGAAAATGTTTTGCTTACATTGTCCTTTTGATCACACAGATATTAAAATGCAGTTGTGCAGTGCAAAGATCATAACATACTAATTATGCTTATCGGGATTTAAGGAGGTTAATTTAACCAGATGGAAAAGGGTGTGTCAGACTACTTTTGAAGTAATTAATAAAACTTATAACTGACAGTTTTCCAAAAGCTACTTTAGAAGGGCAAAGGAAAAGCATTGCTTGACCTTGATGACTGCTGGGAATGGCCAGGTGTTGCTCTGGAGTACCATCACTGAAGGCCCACAGGGTAGGAATTGCAAACAGATGCAAATGCAGTTACAAAAATGAGAGCATTACCAAGATGGTGGGTTTAGTTATGGAAAGTGATTTTTTTAGGTGAAATGTTTAGGTGAGATACTAAATTATTATTTTAATAACAGTAATATCTTACTTTGGGTAGTTAGGAATGCTGCCTAAGGAAAATATGATTATGGTTTTCCTCCTTTAATGTTGACTCAGTTTCCCCAGGGAAAGTTTCTGCCATTCTGAGCTGCCCAGCCCAGCGTACCACCATATCTTCATAATACTCACAGATTCACAAGCAAACCAATGAACACCAGTTTGCAGTGTGGTGATTACAGAAAAGAAATACATTTTCATGAATCAATAATGCATTTTATAATAGTTACTTTTGAGCTGGATGAGGACATGTCTTCAGAACAATCTTAGGTTTAAGCAAAGGAGTATACAGTGCCTAAAGGATACAGTTATAAGGGCTCACAGAGAAAAAAAGTGCATGAACTTTACAAGCCTGTGTGAGATTCAAAGAAAAATAATTTACCTCAATGATAATTAAGATAAGATTAAATATTAATGAGTAATAAATTAATAATTGTATCTCAATTTGTGTTTAGATTATTGCTAATGATTTAAGTGAGGCTTGTCTCCTCAGTATGCACTGAATTACTATGTAAAGGCTGTTTTGTTCTGGGAATGACTTAGCTGGGAAAAGTCGCTCCTTGCAGCAGTCTTCCAGCTTTCAGAACCCCTCTCGATTATCTCACTGTATTGACTGCTAGCACAGCTCAGAGGTTAGTGTGACAGCTCCTAAACTGTTGCAAATTGCATTCTGGTGAATTCAAGAAAACTGAAGTTGAGGGTTTGTTTAGTTTAGAAAGTAAACAAATTGGTTTAAGAGTCACTGTAAATCAGTTAGGACCCACTGAGCAATCCCTATCTGAAAGACATGACTTTCAGTAAGCACATAGAAAAAAGTATGCTGAAAGTGGGAGACTCTGCAATTACCATAGCTAAAATTTACTTACCTGTGATTTTCCCTATAGATTTTCTCTATAGGACTACATGAATATAATTATGTGTGCTGAGCATTCCTGGGATTTTGTAACTCAGTTGTTAAAAGAGGCTGAAAAACCCAACCTGTTAAACATATTTTATGATGGACAAAAAAATGTCTGTGAGACCATTATTGTCTTCCTTTTTATTTTGGTTTGTTCAAAACTAAAAAGCAAGAAATAAAATATCTCTGATAAAGCTAAATGATAAGAGAAATTTGGGACTAAGAGTTTTTTTTAAATACTAAAGAATTTGTCATTCAAACAACTTAGGGTTAAGTTTCTGGGTCAAAATGACATTCACTCTAAACCATTTGATTTTGGCTTATTGAATTTTCTAAGTGTTTTTCTTTTTTAATTAATTTAATTTTTATGTCCAAATGAAATGTTTGCTTGGATGAAAGAATTGATTTTTTTAAGCCAAATTTGTTTGCAAATTTGACACAAACATAGGATTTGTTTTAAATGTCCTGAAGTATTACATTTTTACACTGTTTTTCAATGGCAAGATATTTATTGAGCTGTAGTGATAAATCCTGCAGTTCTGTACTAAAAATGAAAGATATTCCTATTTTTGGAATTAAAAGTGATGTCTTTATTGTTTCACTAGCTAGTAATGTAGTTCTGCATCAAGGTCACGGGGAGATTATGCATCCTAATAATTTAAATGTGCAAGGATTTAATGGTCTGAAGAATTTAGTCTTGGAGACTGCTTTTATTTATGTGTAAATTCAAGATCACTTAAATGCAAAGCCAGCTGTTGTTATAGGTGGAAAAATCTTTATAAGTATGCTGTAGAAATACCTCTTATTTAAGTAGCTATGAGTTGTCTAAACTCACAATAGGAAAAGATTTCTCTTTTTCTTTCACATAAAGAAAAACCACAAGGATATTTTAACTCATATTTTTGGAGAAAATAATAGTGAGGTCTTGATACACTTTCTTAAATGTAAAATGCTGTTAAATTGTGAGTGTCAGATAATGCAGGTGGAATATTGTGTAGAAAAATGAGAACAAAGACAATTTCATTCATCATCATAATCTTAATGCTTCCTGGAAAAAAGAGATCAAGACATCTGGGATCAAGAAATAGTATTTGCCTCTTCATCTAGGTTACACAGTGGAGGGACACTGAAAAAATCCTGAATAAAATTACTGTGAATAGCATGTTGCTACTAGTTAAGAAGGATGGCTGAGTACAGTACTGAGCAAGAAGTATCCAAGCTCTGTGTATGTGGCTCCCACAGAGAGTTCAAAGGTGAGACAAGCTTAGTGAGGTTCAAAAGAACTCACTGGTATTTCCATGTGGCTGCACCACTGACTGTACGTCCATATTTCCACTTCAGATTTTAGAGACTACTCATGTTTTCAACTGGCAACACTTATCTTACAGTAGGTCAGGGAGTCTCTGCAAAGAGCAAGAGCAGAGCTCTGACATAGGAACACGGGATTCAAGTCAGCTCCAACAGTGTCAGCAGCACTAAACTCCTGGAAAAGAGCTGCCAGAGCTTTACAGCCTTTGTCATCAACACCAGTCTAACACACACCAATGGATCTGGGTCAGGGAATAGACTGCGTGCAGCCTTGAAAAGCTTTGGGTTTTTTTACAAATATCTGTCAAAAGACTGATGTCTAGGAATATTCTGTAGAAGCTGTACAGTATTGCTGCACATAGCAGAGCATCTCTGGAGGCTGCTAAAGCAGCTCATATGACCCCTGCTATACAGAAGCTTGATCAATCTCTCCAAGCAGGACAAAATAGCTTGAAATTGTTCTTTATTCAACTGTCCTAGAAATCTAAGTCAAAATGTACTGTAAAATTGGAACTGTTAAACAGAAACACTTTGTTTTATTTGGGAAAAGGAGTCAGGTGGAGAATATTACGTCCAATGATGTCAGCAGCAGTAGGAATAGAAAGAATATCTTTATGATTAAGTATATAAATGCTTCTTTGAAGTTCAGTGCATATTTTTGCATTCTCTTGCCTGTTTCTTGTCTGTTAGTGAGGTCCTTCAATGAACACAAGAACTGTGTGAATTATGGTTGGGATGAGATTGCTGAGTAAAAACAACCTCAGAAGTTGCAAAACAGCTATCAGACCACTCTTATAAGTTAATATTATCTTTCCCTTATCCAAGAAACTGTAGCGATCATGGAGATTTTTCTAAATTAATGAATTTGCAAAGGTTCCTTTCTACATCAGTAGCTGGAAAAAA